>CAXIVR010000008.1:89709119-89901619 GCA_964035755.1 Teleogryllus oceanicus | reverse complement strand
AGGCTCCTCACATTCGACAGTCGTCGAATAGCCAGCTCGCCCGATCCCGAACAGTTGATGTGCTCGGCGAATGTTCGCTTCCTTTTATATGCCCCGAAGACCGACGCGGTGGGTAGAGCGAGCACCGACTGTTCGTCGCTCGACAAATGGCAATCAACTCATCCACACTACTCGGGATTCGGCGAGGAGTCGCTCACTACTCGTTGAATACCGAATGTGTGGAGCCGCCTGGATGCAAGGACATGGAGTGAGCCTGTCCGGCTTCAGCCAATGAGCTACATGCACCAATTTACATTACAATATTAGTGAGCATTTTAAATGCAGCCAGATACTAAAAAATATTACCTTGTCACAAGTCATTGAAACATATATGAAGCATTTCGTTTATTATTATTATTATTATTATTATTATTATTATTATTATTATTATTATTATTATTATTATTATATTATTATTATTACATTATTATATTATTATATCATTATATTATTATATTATTATATTATTATATTATTATATTATTATATTATTATATTTATAAATATATTATTATTATATTTATATATTAGGGAGTTTGTGCAACCTCGGACGTTAAAAAACTATCGAACTTCTGCTCATGCGCAGTTCAAGTTTCGCATCACTTTCGCACATCAGCGCATGTGCAGAAGATCGATAGCGCTGTCCGCTATGGCGTGCACAAACTCTCTATTATATTTCTACCACACCTTGAACGTGTTATTTTTGATTGGTCACCATTAAATATCGTCACTTTATGCCACTTTTAAAAACATATTTTCGACACATCACACTTGCCAAGCAACAGGGAGGACTGCTTCTGCTTTGGCTTTTTAAACGAAGCGGTTCGTGACGTTTCTGGTACTACACCGGAAAGCAAAAGCAGTGCACCCATATCTTTGCATCAAGGGTGAGCGTTCCAAGCGGTCGATGCAAAAAATAGTGCTCAACTGTGAGCTCCAAATGTATGAATGTACGCTTGTAATACTTCGGGGTGCTACAAATGGCGACGATCAGCATTTATAGGACACCGTTAGGAAGCTGATTGGCTAATTGATATTTCTGGGCACGTCAACCGCTGTGATCACTAGTTCAGTTAGTTCAGTGAATTATTTTATCTCTTTTCGGGGGGTGGCCGTGACCCCACCACACTTATATACTACTAGATTAGATAATACATACTATTGCATAGACTTTCACAGACTATAGGTAAACCAGTCCGGAGCTTGGAGTTTGCTTTCACTTGTACGGTGCACCGTGGGCGGCAGGATTTCTGACACTAGCTTTTCAGCTAGGTCGAATTCACTCGCTGTCTGGAGGAGAATTCTAGCGGCTGGCTGCTCTCATCGGTAGTTTTCCGTGCTTTCTCTTATCAATACCAGGCGATGCCAGAGCAGTACCCTAACAAACGGGCCACGGACCGCGCGCGCTCTTTCCTTCCCCTTCCTTGACCTATCCCACCCCTTACACATACTTATACCAACATGCACTACACTAACACACATGCCGAGAAACCGGTCGGGGACTTAGAGCTCGTTCCGGCTGAGGCGGTGCCCCGCTGGTGGGAAGAGTTTTGGTTAGGGGGAAACCCCGCTAGTCGACGGTAGGTCGGCGGCGAATCTCGCCATCCAGTTGGGGAAGATCACCACCACCTCCAGAAGAAAAACATACTCTACACTTACGGGACTAATGACCTCAGTAGTTGACGAGTACGGAATCACTAACAATAAATCATTCAATCGGAAGAAGATCACTGGCACATTCGGTAAGAAAACGTGGAGTATACTTGCGGGACTAATGACAATAGCAGTTGACCCACCAGGGACACCAATCAGTCCTGACGGCGGCAGGATTTTCGACACCAGCTTTTCAGCTAGGTCGTATTCAGACGCTGCCTGGAGGAGAATTCTAGCGGCCGCCTGCTCTGATCGGTAGTTTTCCGTGGTTTCTCCGATTAACACCAGGCGAATGCCGGAGCAATACCCTACCAAACGGGCAACGGACCGCGCGCGATCTGTCCTTCCTCTTCCTTGTCCTACCCTCTCCTCTTACACACACACACTTACACTAACATGCACCACACTATCATATATTCCGGGAGACCGGTCGGGAGTTATAGCTTGTCCCGGCTGGGGCGGTGCCCCGCTGGTGGGAGAGTCCTGGTTAGGGGGAAACCCCACTAGCCGACGGGAGGTCGGCGCCGGATCTCGCCAGAGATGCCCGATCTCCCGAGAAAAAAACATGCAGTACACTAACGGGACTAATGACCAAAGCAGTTGACGCGCCCGGAAACACGAAAAACCAACCAACCAATCAGTCGATGAATCCCGTGTTGCCGCGCATGCGCAGGGGTGGCGGCGCAGCTGGCGGGCGCGCTGGAGTGCCAGGCGCGCGGCGAGGCCACCGACCTGAGCGCGCTGCTGCGCCGCTGCGCCGAGCTGTGCCCCGAGCTCTTCGTGGCGCCCTTCGCCGCCGCGCAGAAGTGTCCGCCGCCATCGCCGCGGCCGCCGCCGCCGCCGCGCCGCCCGCCGCCTGCGAGCTCGACTTCCGCAAGATCCGCCAGCACCTGGCCGGCGGCAGCGTCAAGACGAGGCTGCTGCTGCTGCAGGCGCTGCGATGGGTGAGCCGACACTCTCTCTTCTTTTGTTATTATAATAATAATTAATTGTTATATTTTATTACTGCAGATGAGCGTTCTCTGGGTGTCAGTTACGCCGAAAAGGAGAAATATACACATTCAGAGAAACAGTACATACAAATATAAAAACAGGTGTACAATGCAAATTAACGAACAGCAATAAATACAATAAACAAAAACACAAATAGAGACATAAAAATATATTAAATGTATCCATCTCTTCCCTTCACTTCATATCACTTTACTTCACATCACATCACTTCACATCATGTCACATCACTTCACATCATGTCACATCACTTCATAACACGTCACATCACTGCACTTCACCTCATATCACTTCACAAAACTTCACTTCAATGCATTGCCCTTCGGTACTCAGAAACACATTAACGATAAGAACACTTACCACACTTTGTCGGTATTTTTGTTGGCCTTTCCTTATTCTGGAAAATGGCACTGCACTTCACTGCACTGTACACTTGCGCTTATGAGAACTCTCGAACTCATAACTTGCGTGCCTCTGGGAAGAGTCACTAGCACTTCTGAAGAAGTATTGGACCAGTCAACAATAGTCCTAATGACAAAACTGAATTTCCTATTTGCTTTCTGCTTTGTGTGAGTGATCGCCCTACTTAGGTAATTGGCATGACAAGTTGTCACTGTTAGCTTTCCATGACGATTGCTTTGTGTACGCATTGAAGTGAACACACGATCGAGCTATCTTTGGAGGAGAAATTAGAACTTCCGTTTTAAGGTGTTCCGAATCGTGTAGATAGCTAGCGTTGCAATGACTAAATTCCGGGTGCGTAAACAGACTAGTGCGAAAAGAAATAAGAATTCCGAAACAAGTGAATGTTAAAGGTAACTTAGATGTCGCAGCACACACTTACTTTTCTACAACTTCAATTCACGAAATGTCTTATAAATGAAACATTGTGCAAGCCCTCTACGGACATAAAATTTAAACGGGTTTACTTTCGTTTACATTAGCGGCGTATGCTACGTTGTTTCATCCTGCTAAAATATGAAAACGGAATATCGATGAAACTTAAAAACCTTTATTCTCAATTTTAGAGTGAATTTCAGTTTTATTTCAACGTAAAATAGAAATTTTGACTCCAAAAAACAAATGAAAAAGAATTCCAATTGCACAGTTGAGGAAATCCAATTGCACAATTACACTAGGTTAGAATCCTTCACTATCTCAAAATACACCCTAGTTCTTAAATAATAGCATACTTTTGAATTAATTGAATTTTATTTTGGCCCATAATTAATTTTTAATTAGATCAATATTATGCATTTTCTGCTTTACAATTCAGTATTTTGTCACATCTTGTTACAGCAACAGTCTAAGTGACGGCGACCCAAAGCGATCATGCGTAAAATTGTAATCGACAAAACTTATGACTTAAGCCGTATTCACTTAAATTCGCGGCCATAGTTTTAAATGATTTATTGATTACAATTTTACGCACGATGGCTTCGAAGTCAATTCTTTTTATTAGGGTCAAAATTGATTTTTAATTAGCTTCGACTTACGAAATGAAGATTTTCAAGTTTGAAGAAAGTTACGTTTCTATTTTACCACCACGTTTCTGTGATGCAAAGTGTAAGAGTTTAACATTTGATGTACCTATGGCAGTTTTTACAACCTTTTGCTCATAATTATTCCCTTCCTGAAAGGAAATTGTTTAAAATTGTAACAAACTGTGTGGTGATGCCTAAAATGCCAGGCATTTTATTATTTCTCAATTCTTATTTCGTTCCGCATTTGATTGTTTAGAGATAACAACACAACACTGTCATTATAATACGGAATACATTAATGTCTACTTTTAACTATACGTAATAATGTAGCTACGTCTTGCCGTTTATAGTCCATGCTACAAGACCCAAGGGAAATATAGCACTCCCGTATTTCCATATCGTGAAGTCAGTTCTCGCTTCGGTAGACTCCTGACTTTTTCTTCACGTTTAAGCCCTACTTTCCGCTGGCAAAAAACATGCTAAAACTTTCTAATAAAGATGTAATCTTCCGCAGCCGGAGTTACGTTTAAGCTCTCTGTCGACCAATCGACGAGGAGTCATAAGCTCGTTGCTGACCATTCAAGTAGTAACACATCTGCAGGAGGAGAGAGATTTGTGCAGAGGACATGCTTCTCCCATCCAACACTTTTTTGCAATATACTCAACTTATTGAAACAATTACCACACATCGATCGAACGAATATTCCTACTTTATATCCATATATTACATATATTTATATACATATATCCCTACTTTGTATACATTGTTTTTATTTCTGAATATAATTTTCATAAAATTTCTAAGTTTTGAAAATATTTAATGGGGTAACGGCGTCTGTACTGAAATTTCTCCCCCTTGAAATACTTTCTGTATCACCCTCGAGCCCAAGACGATCATAATCTTGTAGTTACGATCGCACGCTAGAGTAAATCTCAAAAAAAGAAAACTTTGGCTACAAGTAAAAATCTATTTTAAATTGTTGAAGACTATGTTTTATTCGAGTAATTTGTTTAACACAAGATACATAGGCTAAAAGATATTGAAGAGTTTTCAAAACTTTTCTCCAAAAAAATCCGAAGCTGACGGCTGCCATAACTTCAGACAATTTTTGTTACTTATTCTATATCATTCATTTGTTTTTTTAATTGTTTTATTTAATTCGAGATAAATACATCATCAATGTCGTTTAAAAATATGAGTCGTTCTTATATCTGTTTTTCTCTAACTTTGCAATAATATCTAAATTTGATTGTCACATAATAAGGAAATGGATAGTACGTTAAAAAAATTCACATTACACATTCTTTCTTTAAAACGTTCTTTCTACACGCCAACTTTGTAGATAAAGGTGTTGAAACACGTAAGTTGAACTCATTTACATTTTAAGGGATCACGCTATTAGTCATGAATACAAACTATTTTTCAATGCTGGTTCTGTTGTACGGAACATCTCATAAATTACTCTTGTGACAATGTTTATAGCAGTAAATTACTATATGTGTCATTCAAACTACCTTAAGATAGGATTTAAAAATATTCTAGTACTGTATAAATTGTGACTGAGCAAAACATTAAGAAGAATCATTGCATTTTATTCACCGCAACTCTTAAAAAACAAAATCTTACAAAATTAATCCCAGAACCAAATACTATGTAGAAACAGCATAGAATACATAGAAATGTTCATTAGCGTGCTCATCCTGCCAATGTAACTAATATATGTGGTGGATAACTGGTATTGTTTTGAAACTTACAATATACTGTATATACTTACAATATACTGTGACGTTGTCGTGATGTGAAAAAGAACACAGACACGGAGTTTCTTTTATACAGATTTATTTACAATGACTGTATATTACATGGTTTATTTACACACTCCTCCGGAAACTACCGCTGCACTCCACAGCACTACCATTCCTGAGGCAAACCGCCCCAGCCTGACCCAGCGTACTCAAGTGTGCTAACTTGCTAACCGCTCCCGGCATCTGCTGTGGCCACCCTCGCAAACCCGCGACCACCCCCTCACGGATCAGCAAAGTGCCTCCGCACCACGATTCGGTCCAAACTCGAATGCCAGTGGCCAACACTCCACCGGCGTCTATAGCGAGGAGTCACGTGACTGACCTCCCACGCTGAAGACCCGCGGACCGCGTCATCTCATTACAGAGTTTTGGGCCGGTCGCAAAGTGGGGCACGCCGACAGCTGCAGACAATCTTGTCTCACACACCATTCTGCGCTAGCTGACCCCCAGATGTTCCCAGACACGCCCCCGCCGGCTTGCACCCTCGAAACGACCGTTCCGGTTGCACCGCCAGCTCGACGCCTGGACCACCCCGTCCCACGCCCCGGCCCGCGCCTTGTGCGGTCCGATGACTACTGAAATGCCACGACGTTAGACTACTTTAAAAAGTAAAATAAGGATGCATTTCAAAAACTCACCACACACACCGTTAAACAGTATCTTTATTGCGTTACAGATGACGTTATTATATTTAGAAGAAATTAACAGCCCTATAACAAATCTTTATTATCTATTAGTGTATTTTAATTGTAATTATTAAAAAGTGATTTATGCTTCCACATTGGAATGTCCATCAAATGCTCTCCCGTTCACCTCTGAAAAATTAATGTAGTTTTATCTCCCAATTTCTTACTTGAGTTATTTCTTAGACTTCTTATAATAACCATAGGAATTACTAACTATATGCGCTATATATTTATTAAAGAGTAAACTTTTTTTGTTTTGTTATTAGAAGAAGGGATGTCTTTTGCGATAAAACATGTTATGAACTAGTAAAATTGGCGTAAAATGTGTATTTATAATTAAATTTAATTTCCATGAAACTAATGCCATTTTATTCATGTTTGTTACTATACAATATTTAATTTCCACCGACTACTTTCGAATAAATTCCTATTCATTTATTAAAATTCGCTTTCAAAAGGGCAGGAAATTCAGAATTAAATAAAACTTGGCGTGAAGGTAGACCTCTTTGCCGAGTTTACAATTGCCTATTTGTAGGCCACACAGGAAAAAAGCGAACAAAAAATCTCACCAAAAGCAGGAGGCTCAAATGTACCTTGCAAGTGCTTTCTTTATGATGATATCAATATCCACGTCTAACGGACATACTCGGAATGGATCAAATGTTCAATAGATAGGTAATTATATAGTGATAGATAAGGTATATGATGACGTATCGTGAAAGAATGGAAGGCACGGTAGAGCTCCAGATGGGGCATCCCGAGAAAACCTGCTGCGACCTCACGTTGTCCCCCTAAACTTCCATATAGTTGAAGCTGGATTTGCACATTGCCCCCGGCATACCTGCCATAAGGCGCGCCGTATGATTGCTATACCACAGGTATGCCGGTCGAAAGACTCACCTAATCCAAAGTACTATTAAGGTGTGAGGTGGTGTAATTGATAACGAGACATACTCGCATGCTGAATGCATTTTATTCAATTGCAGACTACTTTCACGCCGAATTTCAGTTCATACCACATTCCCCAAACCAGAACATCCCTTTTTCATGTACACCGGAAACCGACCTTACCATTCCCGAACCGGGAGCGGTGGCTCAGTGCATCAACTGACGTCACTGCAGTGCCTCAACCGGGAGGTCCTAGGTTCGAGTGTCGACGGGGGCAGGATTTTCGACTCTAGCTTTGCAGCTAGGTCGAATTCAGTCGCTGTCAGGAGGAGAATTCTAGCGGCCGGCTGTTCTGATCGCTAGTTTTACGTGATTTCTCCGATCGACACCAGGCGAATGCCGGCGTTCCAAATACACATACACACACTTAAACTAACATGCACTACACAACGAAAATACCGAGAGACCGGTCGGGAACTTAGAACTTGTCCCTCTTGGGTCGGTTCCCCGCTGGTGGGAAGTACCTGTTTGGGGAAAACCCCGCTAGTCGACGGTACGTCGGCGCTAGATCTCGCCACCCAGGAAGATCACAACCATCTCCCGAGGAGGGAAACATACACTACGCTTACGGGAACAATGACCTCAGTAGTTGACGCACCCGAAATCAATCAATCAAAACCGAAATTCAGTTCATATCACATTCCCCAACCCAGAACACTCCCCTATCATGTATACCGGAAAACGTTCTTACCATTTCCGGACGTGGTTTTTATTGATTGATTGATTTTTTCGTGTTTCCGGGCGCGTCAACTGCTTTGGTCATTAGTACCGTTAATGTAGTGCATGTTTTTTCCGCGGGAGATGGCGGTGATCTTCCCCTGCTGGATGGCGAGATCCGGCGCCGACCTACCATCGGCTAGTGGGGTTTCCCCCTAACCAGGACTCTCCCACCAGCGGAGCACCGCCCCAGCCGGGACAAGCTCTACGCTCCCGACCGATCTTTCGGAATTTGTGGAAGTGTAGTGCATGTTAGTGTAAGTGTGTGTGTGTCAGGGGAGAGGATAGGACAAGGAAGAGGAAGGACAGATCGCGCACGGTCCGTGGCCCGTTTGTTAGGGTACTGCTCCGGCATTCGCCTGGTGTTGATCGGAGAAACCCCGGAAAACTACCGATCAGAGCAGCCGGCCGCTAGAATTCTCCTCCAGACAGCAGCTGAATTCGACCTAGCTTGTAAAGCTAGTGTCGAAAATCCTGCTGCCCTGGGGAGGGGGAACGTAGGACCTCCCGGTCAGAGGCGCTGCGGTGCCGGACGTCTCCCCGAGGCGTGACCGCGCGCGTGGCGCTGGCTGCCGGCAGAGGCTGACGCGCAGCGCGCTGGAGCGCGGACGCCGGCGGGGGCGGGGGCCGCTGCCGGGGCTGCTGCGGCCGCCGGGCGCCGCCACGCCGCACCCGCTCCAGCAGGTCAGCCGCGCACGCACTAGTTAAATAATTCCAAAGTCAGTTGCCTTCCTCCGACTCAGGTTCAGATTGCTTAAGCTGGACTGATGCAGAAATGAAGAAACAAAGTTCTTTCCCAACACAAGTTTATTACAGATGAGAATTTACAGACAGGTCTGGTTCCTACTATATACAACATGTGAACTGAGCCATAGGCCCTTGCGGCTAGTATTTATGAATCTACAGAAAGTAATTGTCATTCAAAGGCACTTTCACGTACATATACATTTACATTTACCCTTCGAAGGTCGGAAGTGGGATGAGGTGTAGACACATTTCCAAGTTCTGCCGCCTCACTGGGAGTTTCCGGGTGACGCGCATACTTTACTTACAATAAAAAGTTACATGTTTAAATTGAAAGCTTCCTGGCGCCGAGCTGTCGGCGATACATCTAATTTTATATATTTAAAATTCGAACGTTGTCTTCACAGGAGGTGAAGACTCTTTCATATTATTATCCGAGGTCACTAGCGTGGTCAATATACATGACTCACGCACATCTGCCGCGGAGGCCACAGGTCTTGCAAAGGTCCACCCAGCCCCTTGTTTCTCGGTGGGCCTCACGTCGTTAGTGCTAAAATGGGTTTCCCGCAGGGGAAGAACAGTCGGCCACGAAGGCTACGATTCTTAAGGAGTCGGGAAATATCCATCCTGCCCCTGTTTCGGATTCGGTGGCATAACGGTCAGTGGTCTGGACTGTTGTACCCGAGTTTGCGGGTTCAAACCCGATCGAACCCGTGGATTTTTAAGGGCGAAAAAGTCCTTCGTACGCCTTCCTTAGGAGGGGAAGTAAAGCCGTCTGTCCCATGTAGTAGATTTACTGTATATAAAAGATCCTCAAGCCTAAAAGAAGCCTCTGAGCAAAATTGAGATCCGCCCGTTTCGTCGCCCAGGATAATACCTCCTTTCTCCGCTTGGTGGTGAAAGGAGCGTAGCGAAATTTGCGTGGTTAGACGGAAGAGCAGGCCTGATGGCCCGAGTCTCACGTAAAATAAGGCATTAACTAACTAACTAACTAACTGTTTTTTGGAGATACTCGTGTCGTTAGTGCCAAAGTGGGTTTCCCGGGACCGGCCGTGGAGGCCATGGAGTCTGGCAACCGGATCCCAGTTTCTCGGAGAAATTCTCGTCGTTAGTGCCAAAGTAGTTTTACCGCAGAGAGGAATCATCGCACGGAGGAACCACAGGTTTTGGAGGAGTTTCGAAACGCCCTCCCGGATCGCAGTTTTTCGGCGGAAATCACGTTGTAAGTGCCAGTCGTATGTAAATACTCCGAGTGAGTGGAGTGAGTAGGCCGCATTTGGATGGGGCTTGCGCGGGTGACGCAGTAGGTGAACCCATTTCCAAAGGGTTGGTGCAGGGTCATCCGTCAGGATTGGGTACGTGAATTCGGCTGCACACGCAAATTCGGAGTTCAACGTGAGAATTGAAATCACCCGTTAGGCTATCTTGATTTTCGACGTACTTGATGTCGTTATCGGGAATGTGCGCACAGTTTGAGTGTCCTTCAGCTGGTTGGTAGGGTGGATCGATCCAGATTTAACTGAGGAAGGTACGTAGTATCCGGCTGGCAGCCTGACGGAGCTTCAGTAGTACTTGATGGAAATATCGATTTTGCCAGAAGACCAAGAATGGAGTCAAATGAAGTGAGGCAAGTCAAATTCCTTCTGTTATGAAACTAAAACCCACTTGGGTGACTCCGCAACCCTTTAGCGCAAGTACACCAAAAACAGTCCGCATTTCTAAGCTAATGTACAGGTGTAGAATAAATATTACAAATTCCTTGGAAGTGCATAGGGGTCTAAAATAATCAGTTATTAACAACAATCATATGCTGATAAATTGGAAATAACAGTTATATATTTTCGTACATTCAGGCTTTTTCCACTGACTTGTAGACAGTCTTGTATGCATAGGTGTTGGACAGATCATGAAATCCCTTTACCTGCGAAACTTGTCTGTGTATACACACGGGAGTTCATTCAATCGGGAGCTCCCGCTTGGATAACCGCATCGCAACTGCTGATCCGTCAGGAGTCACTCGCTTGAAGTCGTTGCTTGCGCGTGTGTGGCGCGGTGCTGCAGGCGGCGGCGCGCCTGGTGAACGCGCTGGCGTCGCTGCGCGCGGGCCGCGACTACCTGTCGACGGGCAGCGGGGCGCCGCTGCTGGGCGCGCTCATCCCGTGCCTCACCGACAGCCTGGCCGGCGGCGGGCCCGCGCGCACCGACGCGCTCACCGCCGACATGTCCTCCCCTCCTTCCCCCCCCCGCTCTTGCGGCTGGCCCAGCGGTGAGTACGTCCCCACCTCTCTCTCTCTCTCTCTCTTTCTCTCTTTCTCTCTTTCTCTCTTTCTCTCTTTCTCTCTTTCTCTCTCCCTTTCTCTCTCTCTTTCTCTCTTTCTCTTTCTCTCTCTCTTTCTCTCTCTCTTTCTCTCTCTCTCTCTCTTTCTCTCTTCTCTCTCTTCTCTCTCTCTTTCTCTCTTTCTCTCTTTCTCTTTCTCTCTTTCTCTCTCTCTTTCTCTCTCTCTTTCTCTCTTTCTCTCCTCTCTCTCTCTCGCTCACCCAACTCACCATGCTGCGCCTGGGGCGGTTGAGTGGTGATTGCGCCCCCGCCTCCCTCTCATACAACTCATCATGCTACGATTGGGGCTGGCCCAGCGGTAAGTGCGTCCCCACCTCTCTCTAGCTAGGTCGAATTCAGTCGCTGCCTGGAGGAGAATTCTAGCGGCCGGCTGCTCTCATCGGTAGTTTTCCGTGGTTTCTCCGATCAACACCAGACGAATACCGGAGCAGTACAAACACCAAAGACCAAACGGGCCACAGACCGCACGCGATCTGCCCTTCCTCTTCCTTGTCCTATCCTCTCCTCTTACACACACACTTACACTAACATGCATCACACTATCACATATTCCGGGAGACCGGTCGGGTGCTTAGGGCTTGTCCCGGCTGGGACGGTGCCCCGCTGGTGGGAGAGTCCTGGTTAGGGGGAAAGCCCACTAGCCAACGGTAGGTCGGCGCCGGATCTCGCCATCCAGCGGGGGAAGATCACCGTCGTCTCCCGAGAAAAAAAACATGCACTCCACTAACGGGACTAATGACCAAAGCAGTTGACGCGCCCGGGAACACGAATAAATCAATCAATCAATTTGAATCTTTAGAAAATACACGTACGACGTGACAGTAAGAAAGCGCTTATAAGCACCACTCTTCAACGAAAGAAATTACGTGTCTAATTTTGGAAGTCACATATCAATATTTGTAGTAACACGTTACAAAACTATTTTTTAAAGAATAATATAATATCAAGTATTGTATCATAATATCAAGTATTGTAATATAATATCAAGTATTGTATAGTAGTACATGCTTTGCAATGCTGACCCGTGATTTTAAGAAATGAATAGCGTAAATGCAGTGGCATGTTCTGGAATCTCCTTTTTGTTTCGATCGCCACAGGTCAGATCGATGCAGGTGAATGTACAACCAACTTATAATTCATGGTGCATTTTCCTTTGCGTGAACTGTCAGTGGAACTAAGTTTCTGCATAATGAACGCCAGATCAAGCGTATAATGATAGGAGTTGCAGGAACGGAAATTTTTAGAGCAATTTACATGCAATCGCACCTTGATTAAATCTCTCTTCTATTCGCAGTCACAAAGTCGTGGGGTTCAAGGTTAACGGTCAATTCCGTTATAAGACTTTTCTAAAAGACCTTTCAAGGGATGTGAACCGGGCCTTTGATAAGATTCAGTGATTTAAATATAAGAAAGGATCCACAAAACCAGTGAAAAATGGGTGACATTGCATTTATTAACTTTCTTGAAGGTGATAACTGCATGGCTTACAATTTTAGAAATTTCAGAGAATTCAGCGAAAATCGGACATACGCCATTTTCGTAAGGATAGTTACTCTAATAAAACATATTTGCTCTAATTGATAAAAAAATGTAATCCAAAATTTAGAAGCCAAAAATGGAAATGTCATTGACGCTTCGTTTTAAGTACCATCAAAAATATTAGGACAAGAATATCAGGAAAATAACCAGGAGTCTCCCACCAGCGGAGCACCGCCCCAGCCGGGACAAGCTCTAAACTCCCGACCGGTCTCCCGGAATATGTTGTAGTGTAGTGCATGTTAGTGTAAGTATGTGTGTAAGGGGAGAGGATAGGACAAGAAAGAGAAAGGACAGATCGCGCGCGGTCCGTGGCCCGCTTGTTAGGGTACTGCTCCGGCATTCGCCTGGTGTTGATCGGATAAACCACGGAAAACTACCGATCAGAGCAGCCGGCCGCTAGAATTCTCCTCCAGACAGTGACTGAATTGACCTAGCTGAAAAGCTCTCGTCGAAAATCTGCCGCCGACAGGACTCGAACCTAGGACCTCCCGCTCAGTGACGCTGCAGTGACATCAGTTGATGCACTTAGCTATATATATATATATATATATATATATATATATATATATATATATATATATATATATATATATGCCTACTGCCTTGCTGCCGTGGAGACTTGCGCACGAGCTTTAGTGCTTCGTATTCAGCAAGGTAATATAATTACATGAAATGTGCCTACAAACATTTGTCTTCCTCCTAGACAGGCCGGTACATTGTTCTGAATAGATTTTTGGGCAATGCGTGATTAAATTTAATGAAGCTAGATTTTAGAAAATAAAACATAACAAAACATATATTTCAAAATTATCGGAAAGAAACGTGTGTGTACCCACAGTTTTGGTTCACCGCTCGCGCTTATCGAGCCAGCGGACGCACAGCCACGCGTTGGAGTACACGATGGCATTGATCGCAAAACAGTGGCAGCAAAATGACTTATTTACACGTACACTGCCATGCAAGCCAGCAGCATTTCCAAGAATATTGAATAGTTACACATCGTTATGAATTTGAGTTTTGAAGTCCAAGCTGTGGGATGGTCGGATGATGGTCAGTGGGACGGTGGGTTGGTGAGTTGATCGTTGGATGGAATGGTGGGATGGGAAGAGTGGAATGATGGACGGTGGTGTGAAACGGATGAACGATGGGACGATGGAATATTGTCATGATGTAATGGTGGGATGGTGGGAAGGTCGGGCGGAAACGGTGTCGGAAAAAGAAAAGGGGGGGGGGGCGGGAGTGGGGGGGATAAAGGCAGAGGGCGGGAAGGGAGCGGGCCGGGGGGGGTGAAGGCGGGCGGGGGGAGACGGAACGGGGAGGTGGCGGAAACGACAGACGACGCAACGGCTAGACCGGGGGATAGTCAGACGGCGGTACGGAGAGACGGCGGGACGAGCAGTTGGCGGGACGGGCAGTTGGCGGGGGGACGGGCAGTTGGCGGGACGGGCAGTTGGCGGGACGGGCAGTTGGCGGACGGGCAGTTGGCGGACGGGCAGTTGGCGGGACGGGCAGTTGGCGGACGGGCAGTTGGCGGACGGGCAGTTGGCGGGACGGGCAGTTGGCGGGACGGGCAGTTGGCGGGACGGGCAGTTGGCGGGACGGGCAGTTGGCGGGACGGGCAGTTGGCGGGACGGGCAGTTGGCGGGACGGGCAGTTGGCGGGACGGGCAGTTGGCGGGACGGGCAGTTGGCGGACGGGCAGTTGGCGGACGGGCAGTTGGCGGACGGGCAGTTGGCGGACGGGCAGTTGGCGGACGGGCAGTTGGCGGACGGGCAGTTGGCGGACGGGCAGTTGGCGGACGGGCAGTTGGCGGACGGGCAGTTGGCGGACGGGCAGTTGGCGGACGGGCAGTTGGCGGACGGGCAGTTGGCGGACGGCAGTTGGCGGGCACGGCAGTTGGCGGGACGGGCAGTTGGCGGGACGGGCAGTCGGCGGGACGGGCAGTTGGCGGGACGGGCAGACGGCGGGACGGGCAGACAGCTGGACGGGCAGACGGCGGAACGGGCGAACAGCGGGACGGGCAGCCGGTGGGACGGGCAAACGGCCAGGCATTTGGAGCGTTCGGATGTTGGTCCAGTCTGAGTTGGAAGGTTTAAACGATCGCCCGGCATACCACGTGAACCGTGTCGACCCAACGTCTTCCGCTTAGGCTGGTGCGTCGCCTGCGCGCGCCGGGGCCGCGTCTGCGCCCATGAACCTGTCCTGCACCGGCGCGCGCGAGCGCTGCGTGCCGCTGGCCGGCGCCAAGGGGGCCCCCGGGGGGCCAACACGCTCGAGTTCCACCGCAAGGTGAGATCGCTTTCTCTCTCCTTGAGCTCGCTCACTCCCTCCTTGAGTTCGCTTTCTCTCTCCATGAGATCGCTTACTCCCGCCTTGAGTTCGCTTTCTCTCTCCATGAGCTCGCTCACTCCCTCCTTGAGCTCGCGCACTCCTCATTGAGCTCGCTCATTCCATTTGAGCTAGCTCACTTCCTCCTTGAGCTCGCTCCCTCCCTCCTTGAGCTCGCTCACTCCTTTCTTGAGCTCGCTCACCCCTTACGGGAGCTCGTTCACTCCCTCCTTGAGATCCCTCTGTCCCTCTTTGAGCTCCCTCAGTCCCTCTTTGAGGTCACTCACTTCCTGCTTGAGCTCGCTCACTCCCTCCTTGAGCTCGCTCACTCCCTCCTTGAGATCGCTTACTCCCGCCTTGAGTTCGCTTTCTCTCTCCATGAGCTCGCTCACTCCCTCCTTGAACTCGCGCACTCCCTCATTGAGCTCGCTCATTCCATTTGAGCTCGCTCCCTCCCTCCTTGAGCTCGCTCACTCCTTTCTTGAGCTCGCTCACCACTTACGCGAGCTCGTTCACTCCCTCGTTGAGATCCCTCTGTCCCTCTTTGAGCTCCCTCAGTCCCTCTTTAAGGTCACTCACTTCCTGCTTGAGCTCGCTCACTTCCTCCTTGAGCTCGCTCACTCCCCCTTGAGTTGCTCTCCTCCTTGAGCTTGCTCACTCCCTCCTGGAGCTCGCTCACTCACTCCTAGATAGCTCACTCCCTCCTATATTGCACCGCTGATCCAGAGGAATAGGTTTTCTTCAACCAATATTTATAATCTGTATGTGTTTGGAATGTTGGCCAACTAGCTGTTCCAAACCCTGTGTCTTGCTTTTCCTTAATTATTATCCTCGCAGGGGGTAAGAGAGACATGTGGCGATCATCAAGTATTCCCGTCACCGCATTTAGCATTCTTGGCCTGCTGGAGCTTTTCTGTTGTCACACAGCTACAGAAACAGATATTATTCTAATGGAAAACTACTCAAAATTTTTGCTCCGACTGGGAATAAATCACGGGATTTCATCTAGGAAAGCTACCACTTTGTCCATGGAAACACAAAGCTAGCATTCTGTCCACCCGAGTGGTTGCAAACTATTTAATATAGAAATAATCATTAATACTATACAAACGTTCTTCACAATACAAAATGAAATACAAATAAATCATTCATTGGTACTTCCTTTGGCATTCTTAACAACACTATAATAAAAAGAGCATTATTAGAACAATATTGGAACATTATTATTGAGAAGTATCAGAAAAATAAATCTGAGAATAAATTAACAATATTAGAAGAAAATAAGATAACTTGTACGGATGAATGCTAATTATAAAGACGGCAAGGGAGATGAAGAGAGGAAAAATCTATGTAGTGGAGAAATTTCTTGACTGTTACCAAGGGAATGTAGAGCTAGATGTTTGGAAGCATTTCCAGGTGTACGTGATATTTTGAACTTATTTCTCGAATCTTGTCTTGTACTATTGACTAACTGAGACTAAAGGCAGCATTTAATATAATACAAGGTGCATATGAAGTGACTCTAAAACGTTGAATTTCTTCCCCCACATGTCGAATTTTTCATGACTAAGAGTGTGCCTCCTTTTCCAGATTACAGAGTTTTCAACATTTTGTTAAGTTATATCCATAAGAATAGTTGAACCGAGAAATACATTGAACGAAGGAAGGTCATCAAAGAGCAGAATCACTGATGTCGTTTTTCGATTATCGGTTTGGACAATTTCAAGTCCATGAGTCCCAAATAAAGTTGAAGGGTGGTGGAAGTATTGTCTTCCAGATTAATCTATCTGTAAAGTGATATGCGTACTAGATATATGAGTGTTGGTCGTCAATGGAAACACTAACCAAAATACCAACTCTCATTTTCTTTATTATTCTTTTTCAAATGCACGAGTCGCCCAAAATGAAGCGCTGACAACTAACATCCGGAAGTTTTTCAAAATAATTGAACAGATGGCGCCAATTTCAGAATATAGTATTCAATTTTTAGTTAGCCAATTTTGTATTCAGTTTGCTGGTGAGCCTCTTGATTTTTTCGTAATCAAACTTTCTTTATTTTCATACTTCGTCTTGAAAAAAACTAGATAAAGGAATATTTTTAAAAGAATTTAAGAAAGTAAAGTGAAATTGCATCCAGATCGATATGTTCCAAGGAGGAAATGAAGGTAGAGCTCTACCTATTCGTCTCGGTCAGTACAAGGAGGAGGTTGTGTTGCTAGAACAACGTTACAGACACCTTTACCCCCAGAAAAGATCCTGGTACTCACACTACAAGGAGGCATTTTTTCCATTCGTTGCACTGAAACCCACCCTAGTTCAGGACAAAAACGTCATCGCTTCACAACAGTGCTACCCCTAAATGCGTGAAGGGCAGCTACGAATGAAACGAATTTTGTAACTAAGTCAGTGCGTGCGCGCTACGCAATGAGATTATAGATAGCTTTTCTTGGTCTGTCACACTGATGGAACTGGAAAAATAATAATTTTGAATTATGATCATTGTTATATATTTTATGACGTCTTTGGGTAATTCTTACTTCTTAATTCATAAATTATTAATTTGTGATTGCTTTATTTAAAAGCCACGAAAACTTCAAATGCGTAGGTGTCGAAATTTCATTTTTCTAGATTTGCCAGTGATCGATATAGTATACAAGATTTTGAACCGAAAGGATTCTGAAGAATTGTTTGGTTATTGGAAACCATAAAAATATTAACACGAGCATTTACGCTGGTATATGTATGGGCGTGCCAGAAACATTTCTTGGCACATATATTTGAATGATTTTGTAAGGGTCACTACTTTTACTTTCACTTTATTAGCGTTTCAAAATTGGGACGTACCTACACTTTGATTTCTAAATAGAACTGGATTTGTTAACATGAAGTTATTCAAGGTTAAATTTTAGGAAAACACAAATTGATTTTCTGAACTTCGCGTGTCACAAAAATTATTTTAAGACATTTTTTGCAAAACATAATATACTGCATCATCCAAAGTATCCCTACGTGACAGAAGATCCTCAATTTCCTTCACAATTTTACCACGAATCCAAACCAGCATGGGTAACTTTAGTACCTAACCTTAAAATGACCCAGTGCACTGGATTGCACTAACGTGATCGGTAGTGCAGTTTACGGCGCCCCGAGTGCGTTCTGGTTCCGTGTGATTATGCGAATGGAACATGCGGCTCTTTGCACTAGTGCGCTCTAGCGGTCGAATGGAACACGAAAGCTGCTCTGAGTGCAAACTGGGTGCGTACCAGTGCTGCGAATGGAGAACGCTTTTATTCGATCTCAGATAGCAAAGGGATTCTCGACACTGAGTTCTCTACCAATGAGTCACAACGACTTCAATTTCGCAAGTAGCATCTCTTAATTATATTTAAATTTTTAAATATTTGATTGCAGTTAATGTGGAATAACAAAAACTCCAAATATTAAAATATTTCTTAGTTTGTTATAAATTTATTTGTACGAGCCTGAGAATCAATAGAAGAACGGCACGTCTTCAAATAATCATTGGTAACCACGATGTAAGAGAGCTCTTACATCATGCTGGTGACTACCAAAACTATCGCAAGGACGGAGAAAGTGTCTAAATCTGCTAACATTATTCAGCGATCAAAGGGGAAAGAAAATGAATTAAATTTTCATTCACAAATTTCGCGTGTTTATAGATAATAAAAAGCTCGCATCATGCATCATCCAACAAGACTTTCTCGTTCGTGTTTCCAAAATATCTCTGTCATATATAGTGGCAGGACTACCGGACCTTCTAGAGGTTGCCAGATTTTCAAGCAGTAACCTCTCAACCTTTCCCCTCTTCACCCTGTATCGAAATGCGCCACGTGGCCTAGATAAAGTGGCGCGTGAACTTTCCTCTCCTCATTTACGTCGACCTTTCTCTGTGCCGCATCGTTCATTGCCAAGGTTGAGTTTTCACCTTTATTCACCTTTCACCTTTCCTTGTAGTCTTCTGTGGACACCTTTTCTACTAGAACAAAGGCTTTCGATCTTTTCGGCTAGTTTACACTCATAATGGTAGGAAGATGATAGTTTCTATTAGTAATTATTAACTTTGAAATAATAACAATAATAATTATATTATTATTATTATTATTATTATTATTTACCTGTAATTTTATTCTTATATTTAGGACTCGAGGGATCCGATAAAACTTAAATAGCATCACGAGAACAATAAAGACAAACTTCGTCAGTGATAATAAATCTACGCCCGTGATATATCATCTCCCACTACAGTTTGATTTGTATGTCTGATTTCGAAGAGAAATTCTCAGGTGGAGGAGCAAGTTCAAAAATTCAGCAAACACAAAATGCATCAGCATTTTATTTTTGTGTATTTTATGTGTCAATCTGTATACAGAATACATAATTTCGTGTGAACACTATACGTACAAACGATTTGAAATCTTGAAATGCGGTTCAAACATAAAATAGCATGTGGCCAGAGTGAATATACTTTCCCCTTCATCCCGTAGATAATGATATCAATTTTTTTGTAATTAAATGTTTGTAAGTTCGTTTGAAAGGGTGAAGAGAAACAAAATAATTCCATTAAAATCTGTCCAATCTTATCGTCCTAAAAATTGCAAATAAATCTGAAGATGATTGGAAACTAACACTAAGATTACAAACACGCTCTTTCTGACATGCCTTTTTTTCTTTCTTCGACCAATGAAATGTTCTCTCGTGCTTTATCTTTTCGCGCAGGGCACGGCATACCAGTAGCTCAAGTGGAGGATTTCGCCGTGACGTGACGTCAGTGTATGCTGCCCGCACGACTTTGTAATTCTGACGCAAGGTCAAGTGAACGGAAGGAAGGTCGATAAGAAAAATACCACGCCGATTAATAATGCTTCTAGCTGAAGATGATTTAGCTAAAACTTATGCCGTCAAAATGATCCATCATGCATCGCACCTCAAATGACGAAAATGGTGGAATTTGCACCAAGTTGTACCGTAAACTATAATTTTACGTGTTTATGCATATTTTCTTCGTGTGATTTACTTGTAGTCTACATGACTTATTAACATGCAGACTACCTAGAAAATATAGTCGATGCAGACTAATATTTCACATTAAATACTAAAAAAACATAACAAATAAGGGTCTCTCCAGCTGCAAAAATGCTTCTGGGTAAAAGTGCATGCTTACAACATTACGCGTGCAATAAATTACTTTAAAACACTGATACTTCAAAAATTTAGCAAGTAAAACAGTTTTTCACATATCAATAATATAATAAGTTACTTTTCTATAACGCAACAACTTAATAGAAAATATTAATTGGACGTCAGCGGTGTTTTAAGCAGTGATACTCTGAAGAAGATAATTCAGTCGATATGCATATTATAAGAATAATAGGAATAAATGATATTTAAATTTGTCAGTCAAATTCGTAATTGTTTATTTGGTTCTGTATTTTTTCCGTGTCGTTTGTATCTAACAAAACCATAGATACATCTCACATAACCGAGGACTGCTTAGTTTTCTTTCAATTTGCGTGCGCATTGGAAATTTACCTATAGCTTTTTAAGTGTTTTTGAAATATTAATTTCGATTCAGGAGGTAAACGAAGTATGTTACAGGCTTTCTATGAGTCTGATTTGCAGACCTGTTTTTAGGACTAATAAGATGTAATGAAACTATTTCCTATGTTAATGTCCTGATTTATGACTGTTAACGTATTTTAAGGCATCTTGGAAAACTATCATAAAACGCACTTAGGTAAACCTAGTGACAATGTAACAAATCGCAAGTTACACTTCTTAAAATGACGTATATGTAATGAAAGTCTTGCAACTGTGTACTGATATTCTGCGAGGAAAATAACTTTAGCGCTTCGTGCTAATACCATGAAATGCTACGTGAAGAACTATCATAAAACGCACTTAGGTAAACCTAGTGACAGTGTAACAAATCGCAAGTTACACTTCTTAAAATGACGTATATGTAATGAAAGCCTTGCAACTGTACTGATATTCTGCGTTCATGTCCATTAGGAAAATAACTTTAGCGCTTCGTGCTAATACCATGAAATGCTACGTGAAGAACTATCATAAAACGCACTTAGGTAAACCTAGTGACAATGTGACAAATCGCAAGTTACACTTCTTAAAATGACGTATATGTAATGAAAGTCTTGCAACTGTGTACTGATATTCTGCGTTCATGTCCATTAGGAAAATAACTTTAGCGCTTCGTGCTAATACCATGAAATGCTACGTGAAGAACTATCATAAAACGCACTTAGGTAAACCTAGCGACAATGTAACAAATCGCAAGTTACACTTCTTAAAATGACGTATATGTAATGAAAGTCATGCAACTACGTACTGATATTCTGCGTTCATGTCCATTAGGAAAATAACTTTAGCGCTTCGTGCTAATACCATGAAATGCTACGTGAAGAACTATCATAAAACGCACTTAGGTAAACCTAGCGACAACGTAACAAATCGCAAGTCACACTTCTTAAAATGACGTATATGTAATGAAAGTCTTGCAACTACGTACTGATATTCTGCGTTCATGTCCATTAGGAAAATAACTTTAGCGCTTAGTACTAATACCATGAAATGCTACGTAACGCCGGCAAATAATGAACTACAAGCAGTCGTATCATTTCTACTGTTCGAAGAAACCGTTTGTAGGAACGAAATGCAGCTTTGCCGAAGCTAACGCGAAGCACCATTTTATTGCCATGCGCAATTAAGTATAATGTACTTATGCGGCGCATGGCGCATAATGTAAAATGCCACAAGTCGTAAACGGCGCGCACTTACTAAGATATTGAGCACAATGATACGTGTCAAGAGTTTATTAAGTAGGAGCAACATGAAATGGACTCACGTTCATTGAAATAAAACTGAATCTGCGTCTGTTAGTTTCAGATTTCGAGGGCGTATTGAAGTCGGCCGTACTCGGCCTGCTCCATAATAATCCTACGCCGCCCTTCTGCCCTCACCGCCCACGCCCGGCGCCAGTTATGCCAGTTTCTTCTGCCAGTCGAGGCCACATTTCACGAAAACATTCGCCGTTACCTAGCAATCGCGTTCAGCCATGCCGCCCTTCCTTGCGTACCCCCATCCCTTCACTGCGGAACGCGAGGCATGTCTCAAGGTCGCGGGCAAGGTAACAAGCTTACTAGAGCTCGCGAGCATCCCCTCCATTGATTGATTGATTGATTACTACTGAGTCCGGTCATTCTTGAGTGCAGTACACGTTTTTTGCTTATTTTCGCCCTGCTAGATGGCGAGATCCGGTAAAGACCTAGCGTCGGCTAGCGGGTTTTTCTCCAGATATCTCTCCCAGTGTATTTCTATTCGCCGATTTTTTATCTTTTTTATTTTTCATTTTTTATTTGTTATTTTTATTTTTCATTTTTTTATTTTTCATTTTTTTAATTTTTAAGATTTTTTCATTTGTATTTTTTAATTTTTAATTTTTGAATTTTGAATTTTTTAAATTTTTTTAAATGTGTGTGAGACTTAAAAATCGCTTTGTGGCGTTTTCAGCGCGCGGAAGGCGAGCCGCGGCGGCAGCTGGAGCACATCCTGCGCCTGTTGCACGGCGAGATCGCCTCCGACACCGTGGGTGGCAACGCCAGCGACGAGGACGCCGACGATGACGACGCGGTGCGCCTCCTCTCTCTCATTCACAACTAGGGGGGATTTTGATGACTTCAAACATCTCCAAAAATCAATATATTGGCAACAAAAAATTGCGAATCTACAATTTTACTCACCGAAGAAACATTCCACACAGCGTGGAGCGGGCTCTTGGGTTAATGGCTACCCTTCCATCGCTGATGTCCATGATCGATCCTCGTCCATTTCATGCCATACAGTATTTGTGGTGGACATATGCATTCGTCGCCAAGTTTTCTGTGGGTTTTCCAGTTACCCCTCACTCTCATTCTACCCTTGCTACCATTATAGTGTTGTCATCATAGCAGATCAATGTACAAGTGATACTGCCAATTTAAACAACATGACTAACTAAAGGATGTCATTGGACGGAATTTAGCTGATATCACATTAGATTTAATATATAACAAAGAAAATGATGGTTGGTCTTTCCAGACCAGTTTTGACATACAGTAAACACAAAGGTGTCAATAAAAAGAATTCTACCCTTGCACCTTTGCCATTCATCTCACTGTCGCCTACTCATTACACTATCACTCATCAATAAATAAATAAATAAATAAATAAATAAATAAATAAATAAATAAATAAATAAATAAATAAATAAATAAATAAATAAATAAATAAATAAATAAATAAATAAATAAATAAATAAATAAATAAATAAATAAATAAATAAATAAATAAATAAATAAATAAATAAATAAATAAATAAATAAATAAATAAATAAATAAATAAATAAATAAATAAATAAATAAATAAATAAATAAATAAATAAATAAATAAATAAATAAAAAGTTTATTGCGGTTGACGTGTGCGCAGGAGGAGGCGGACGTGTTGGAGGAGGAGCTGGAGGCGGACGACCCCGTGCGCGCGCCGCCCGGGGACCTCTGCGGGGAGGAGCTGCTGCGCCAGCACTACCGCCTCGTCTTCCCCACGCACGGTGTGTACGCGCGTACACCCCATTCACGCTTCCTTTCTAGCAACCATTTTGAGAGTTTTGGCGAACGCCCGCATGCACCTAGCCCCGTCCTCCAGCAGCCGCAATCGTTCGTCAAAAATGGATGCGTTTAATTGGGTCTTACTTGTCTTTATTGCGATACTGAGACCCTAACACCACGATACTGGAGACGTTTCCCTCAAATCTCTCATCTTCCAATTCTGGGAACGGCGTTCCAATCTCTGTTGATACTGTTGGAATTTGGGGTGTAAAAGGTTTTACTTCAGGGCTAGAACTTCTGCAGATGCCTCAGTATTAATGTTGTAAATTTCTAAGGCATGTAGGGGGTCGAAGATGAACACTCTTTCCCAGTAAATGTGGTTAGCAATTCCATTTAACGAAGTTACGAATGAGACATTTGCGTAAATCAATGGGCAAGGTATGCAAGTAATTCGTTTGCAAGTGGTTGGATTGAAAAGCAACACACCAGCCAAAGTCCTGTGCATGATTATTACTAATCAATGATATATTCCTGATTATAGTACGAATCAAAAGAATAAATAAACATCCTATGGAGTTGCCCTCGAAGTTTGTATCAAATGTTGTGAGACACCTGTTTGTACGAGCGACGTTTTAAACCCATCAGCGCGCTAGAGGATATGTTAACATTGATGTCAACAGCTATAGTCATTAGTGCCGTAAGTGTGATACAACTTTTTCACGGGAGGTGGCGGTGTTCTCCCCCCCATTGATGGTGAGATCCGACACCAACCTAGACGTAGGCTTGTTTCCCCTGTTCAGATATCTCCCACCAGCGGGGCACTGGCTCAGCCGGGAGAAGCTTTTAATTACCCATTATTCTCTCAGCATGTGTGGTAGTGTAGTACATGAAAGTGTAAGTATCAGATAGAAAGGGATGAGGAAAAAATAAGGAAGAGGAAGGAAATACAGCGCGTGACCCGTGGCCCGTTTGTTCGGGTACTGCTCCGGCATGCGCCAGGCATTTATCTGAGAAACTGCGTAAAACTACCGATCAGAGCAGGCAGCCGCCAGAATTCTCCTTCAGACAGCGGCTGAATTCGACCAAGCTACTCGTATCTAGGCAGTGTCAAAAATCCTGCCACTGTCGGGACTCGGACCTTAGGGCTGAAACACTGCAGTGATATCAGTTCATACCTTGAACCTCCTCAGTCAGTGTGCAATTTCGTTACATGAAATATACCACCACATGTTCACTGGGACAAAGTAATCATTTTCCACCCCCTTACACCTCGTAGAAGTTTTTAACATTTATTCCCCAACACCTGTGTCTGTGCATGTGTGGTGTGTGTGTGCGTGCGACCGAGCGCAGCGGGGCGTGTGTTTGCTAACGGCGCCGTGCGTTTGTCAGGCGTGGTGCACCCGGGCGGCGGCGGCGACGCGCGCTCCGAGTCCCCGCTGGGGCGCCCCACCACCGCCGGGCGCGCGCGCTCGCGGCCGGCCTCCGCCGCCCTCGGCCTGGGCCACGCCCCCGCGGGGGCGCCCGCGGGGAAGGTCTCGGCGGCGGCCGCTCCCGCCCCGCCCCTGCCCGTCGCGCCCGTGCCGCCGCCCTCCCCGCGCTCCCCGGGCTTCGGCAGCGCGGGCTCCAACGACAGCGGCGGCGCCGACGACGACAGTGCCGACAGCGGCAACAGCGGCAACACGCTGCTCGCGGGCGGGCGCGCTCGCGACGACAGGTACTGCGCGGCGCACGCTCGTCGCACTGGAGTGCACATAAGTGAAGGAATTAATTAAATGAGTAAATAAATTGAATGAAAGTAATTAATGAATGGCAAATAAAGCTGGCGGCGCTGACGATGACAACGCCAACAGCGGCAACCATGGCAACACGCTGCGACAGGTCCTGCATGGAGCGCGTTCGTCTCAATGAAATGCACATAAATGAAGGAGTTAACGCGAATAAATGAAGGATTTATTGAGTGAATGAATTGATTGAAAGTAATTAATGAATGACAAATAAAGATGGCGGCGCCGATGACGACAGCGTCGACAGAGGCAACAATGGCAACACGCTGCGACAGGTCCTGCACGGAGCGCGTTCGTCGCAATGAAATGCGCATAAATAAAGGAACACACGCGAATAAATGAAGGATTTAATTGAATGAATGAATGAAGGAATTGAATGAAACTAATTAATGAATGGCAAATAAAGCTGGCGGCGCTGACGACGACAGCGCCAACAGCGGCAACAATGGCAACACGCTCCGACA
Organism: Teleogryllus oceanicus; assembly: GCA_964035755.1. Taxonomy (NCBI): domain Eukaryota; kingdom Metazoa; phylum Arthropoda; class Insecta; order Orthoptera; family Gryllidae; genus Teleogryllus; species Teleogryllus oceanicus. Next base: position 89,875,458 of record CAXIVR010000008.1, on the reverse strand, counting down.
GGTCCTGCACGGAGCGCGTTCGTCGCAATGAAATGCACATAAATGAAGGAGAACGCGAATAAATGAAGGATTTATTGAATGAATGAATTGATTGTAAGTAATTAATTAATGGCAAATAAAGCTGGCGGCGCTGACGTTGACAGCGCCAACAGCGGCAACAATGGCAACACGCTGCGACAGGTCCTGCACGGAGCGCGTTCGTCGCAATGGAATGCCTATAAATAAAAGAACAAACGCGAATAAATGAAGGATTTAATTAAATGAATGAATGAATGAATCGAATGAAACTAATTAATGAATGGCAAATGATTCTGGCGGCGCTGACGACGACAGCGGCAACGGCGGTTACACGCTGCTCGCGGGCGGGCGCGCTCGCGATGACAGGTACTGCACGGCACACGCTCGTCTCAATGAAATGCACATAAATGAAGGAGTAACGCGAATATATGAAAGATTTAATTGTATGAATGAATTAATTGAATGGAAATAATTAATGAATGGCAAATAAAGCTGGCAGCGCCGATGACGACAGCGCCGACAACGGCAACACCGGCAACACGGGCGTAAGTTAACTACTGAACGAGACGAAAAAGGATTTTTTAGATTTTTGACTTTACAAATCGGGCAAATATAGAAATTTTCTATTGTAAATTTTCTACGGGTATTTCTTTTGTATCATGTATTCACACAGGTTCAGCTAGTTAATAATAAAAAACTATTTTCTTACTTTCTAAGGCAAGTAATGAAATGAATTCTGTACTTTCTGAGTTTTTTTCGCGAGCGGACGCGCTCGCGATGACACGCACTGCGCGGCGCACGCTCGTCTCAATGAAATGCACATAAATGAAGGAGTTAACGCGAATGAATGAAGGATTTATTGAGGTACTGCATGGCGCGCAATAGACACAATGGAATGCATCTAAATGAAGAAATTAAAGCGAATAAATGAAGGATTTAATTAAATGAATGAATGAATTGATTGAAAGTAATTAATTAATGGCAAATAAAGCGGCGCGCAACGACACAGCTCCGACAGCAGCAACACGGCAACACGCTGATCGGCGGACGCGTTCGCGACGACAAAAACTGCGCGGTGCGCAATAGAGGCAATGGAATGCACATAAATGAAGTAATTAACGCGAATAAAGGAAGGATTTAATGAACTGAATGAATGAATTGAATGAGAGTTATTAATGAGTAGTAAATAAAGCCGGCGGGTTAGCAGAAATTGCTTAACTATCCGTACGCTCTGTGAAGTACCGGAAGGTAATCAACTCGAGACATCATTGATTCCTGGATGGATGTCTGTCTGGGAACCCTTGTTATTAACGTCTCTGGGACCCTGGCCGATGAGATAAAGGCAATAACTGACTTCGACATTACGAGACAAAAGTCAAATTTAATGGAGGTTTCTTCATATATCGTATATAAGGCAAATGCTCTAAAGATGGCTAAGAGATGTATTTGCAACAAAGGCGCATTTTTTTAAAAAATCGTGAATGGTGAATGAAATGTAAATGTATAAATAAATAAACAAATGGTGAATAAGTACACAATAAATGAATGTTGAATAAATAAATGAACGATGGAATGGCGAATGAATAATAGAATGCGGTCTCCATCCCATTTGATTAATAGAAAAATCAATCACTTCGCGAATTTCACAATTGTGTATAACAATGTTATAAATTAATAGTTAAGTATTATCATTGTTTTACATAATTAGTACAGTTTTCATATATGTAGTTAGTTTAATAACTTTGTATTATATAGTAAATTATTGTATGTAATATAGTATATGTAATAGTGTACAAACTTGCAAATTATTTCGCAATTTACCTTCACCTACCCCCTTTTGAACTTCATTGTTTCTAAATTCATTTAAAACGTAGCGAATATGACACAATAATTAACTTGACATAGAGGTCGCGTGTTCCTATGAAGTAGGCGAGAAATTAATCTATGTTTATAATGTGACACCACACAAATTATCACTCCAAAGTATGATTTGTATTATTAGCTTTGCGTACCTCAGTACCTCATTCATTTCATCTGTAGCTTTCTGTAACATAACTTTATGATTTTGCCCTCTGACTTGGATTATATTGGAAAAGATATAAGAAAAGAGTTCTCTCAATAACAGCAGGGAAGTCACTCATATCCATTAATATGTGATGAGCATAAAACGTATTGATTGCGTTTAGAAATAAAATACAAATGTGTTGAATATTGTTTACCTTCTCAATTTCGATTATACATATGTAAATGAAATGGAATGTAAATGAGTTGCATTTAAATAACACTTCAAACATACATTGAAATATTGTGCAAGTTAAGTTGCTTACTTCTATTTATTACTGTTGCAATATTCTTCAATAATTGTTCATAAATACTTACTATTCTTGCTTCAGAACAATTGAGGAGTTGGAAGGAAGAACGAACTTAACTCCTAAAATACCTTTCGATAAAATTGGCATCAACGTTTTCACACGTTATTTTACTAGTTTCCTCCATCGGTAGGTAATCTGACACGAAGAACATTTATGTTGCTAATTTTATTGAAAACGTGTTTTAAGTACTAAATTTAATGAATGTGTCTCTCTGGTGTAAAGATAGCAGTAACAGTATGTTATCAGACGTACTTCCGTATATTGGATAATTTCTAATTTTTTTGATCTGGAGACAAATTTTAAACTCGTTTAATGAAGTATATGTTTAGTACAGACTTAGGAGTAAAAATAAATAAATATATTACCATTCAGGCATATTTTTCATAAAAAGTGATACTAAAATAAATTGGCTTAAAAGCACGTTTCAGGACACGTTTCTTCTTTGTCATTCTTTACAAGTTCAGTATTAGTGGCCCAGAGAAGCAAAAATGGTGCTAAACAATCCCATACAAAATTGTTTCTCAAAAAGTAGCACGCACACTTCTCAATGACAACAAATAAAATACTTCCGTTTAACACTGCGAAAAATTAAATATTTTACACAAAAAGTCTTACAAATTCTGCAATAACATAGTGTAGTGCATACACAATACAACAGTTCTTTTCATATCAAGATTACAAAAAAGTTATTGTTCTATAATATAACTCTGATTAGCAAATATTTGATGTAGGGCAACCACTTCCCTAGAACCTTACTGACACATTATGTCATCTTTAACTTCGAAGTGGCAGACTGATAAGACAACGTAGTCGGTATGCGCATTACCATAATCAAATATTTGCCTTTTTCAGTCAAATTCTATCACTTTTTTTGTATTCTTTCCGAATTTCTGGGTAACTACCGAAAACACTGACCCTCTCTTATAGCAGGAGACTGCGTAGTGTTCTTAAAATTTCTGCGCACATTGGGAATTTGTAATATAGATAACAGAATATTTCAACAAGAAATCAACATAATATTTGCAATAAGAAAAATCAAATCTCTCAAAAACTTGAAACTCAAAAAATAGATCTCTTGAGTTAACGTAACAATCAAATTATTAAAATTGTCTAACAAATGTCATTTCTTCGCACGATAATTTGGCATGAAACCTTGTGCGACGTTATAAGAAATTTCATGGACCAAGAACTTCGTCGCAACCTCTTCTTCTCTGCATTTTCCTTCATTACACCATCATTTATTTAAACTACTATTAAGTTACCCAAACACGTGGAAGTCTAATGAAGATCACAAGCCAAAAAACGGGAAAGTGCCTTAACTAGGGCTAAATCGTTCTTCCATCCAACTCCTTAAGTCTTTGGAATAGTGATCACATATCTTGTAACTCACAATACATCTATAACATTAAAATGTGGCACTTAAAGCTTTTTTGTCGAAAGTGTTCAATTTAACAAAAGTTTCTTGTTATATTATTTGGAAAAATCTAAGATCTCATTAGTTAGAAATACTAGCTTATACTAGTTAATCACGTATTTTAATGTAGGCAGGCACAAGGTTAATTCTATTAGTATCTCTCTGATGTTTTTTTTAATTTTTGGACTGGAAAAGGACCTGTATCCGATATATTAAATTATGAAATTAAAAATACATTTAATGTTACAGACATTCAGAGAGCGACTCTACTCCACTGGCTGTTTGAGAAAAACTATAGCCCATCAGATTCCAACTTAAAGGTTTGAAATAATTACAGATGTATTGTGTGTGTGTGGTTTTGTGTCATTATTCTTTATGTCATTCTAGACTAAAGAAATAAGCTTTCCTACAAATTGTCGAGGAAAGCTTTTGAATCTTTGTCTATTTACTTGAATTAACAAACAGTTTGTGGATGTTTTAATGTTCATTCAGACAGTACATCAATATTATATGTTTTGCGATTTAAAAAGTTCTAGGTAAAACTGTTCAAGGTAATTGATTAAATAGTTCTAGGTAAAACTGAACTTACAATCTCAAAAGAAGACAGAAAAAAAACGAACTAATAAAATTACATTTTTTGACCATAACTTCTTTCTGATTCTTCGACTATTTTCTTTTTTTACTTCTATTTTGATAAGGTTAGGGAAACCAGAAGTGGATCTGAAGGCAATTACTAATCAAACATTCTATTTATCTGAGTTGACAGCCAATGGTCTTTTTGGCCTGAAACTTTCATTCATTCATTATGAATGATATTTTGCCATGATTCTGGGAACCAAATCTAAATTGAAGCAAATATTTTTCATATTTACGTCTTAATGGTAATGAGTAAACATAAGTCGCATTAGGCATAGGAAACTTCCCGCTCTTCATAAATGCTAATATCTCGATTTTGTTCAAAGTGTTTATAACAAAAAAGGTATCGGTTCAAATTTCGTATTTATGAAACACTTGGGGTAGTATCAGGAAAGCAACACTCTATCCCAAATCAAGATATGAGTATTGTCAAATAACGGGAGGCTTTCTGTTAAAGACGGGGTTTAAAGTTTTCATGACTCAATCCCTTCACTTCGTCGTCCTCTAATTAGTGATCATAATCCATAGGTAATCCATCCAGGACAGGCAAAGTTTTCAAGTTGCTATAAAAATGTTCACAACAGGTACGTGGGGTCTAATTGTGGATCTAGTACCACCTCTTACGTATATACGGAGTGTTCTGTAATACTTCGACAAACTACTACTATGGTTGTGATTAGGCTTTTCCTTAAAATGATATATAATTTCTTTCTTTACCCAATGATCATAAATGCAATATATGATTTGAATCTTTCCTTAGTTGGAAAACTGAAACAATCGAGTAATTTGTAAGCTTATGGATAGATTTTCTTGAAGTCTGATATTTTTATCTAAACAAATTGTTCATTTTGACAGTGTGTTTAGTAACCAGCGTAAAAACATGACATATTTTTAGAGCACCATCAATCAGAAAACAATTCGCAAAATCGCTTCTGTTTCGACTAGAAATGAAACAGCATAGGCTATTCTATGCGGTGTATGAAATTACAAAAATGAGTTTTAACGGATGAATGTACGATGTGGTTTATCAAAGATGCTTGTTGATCATTTGAAAATGTAGTATGCAATTCAAGGGATCTAGCTTCCTTTTATTAGAAACTCTCGGTAACCAATCTATAACAAAATTTACTTTCTTCTTGCATGTGGTCAATCAAGTACCATGGAGCCGGCTTTTCTTCCCTGAGCATTTACGAAGTAATAAATAATTATTTAGACGAAGTGGTTTGTCATTTCCCTACCCTTTCATAACTCAAGGTAAAAACTTCCTTGCCATATTTGCGTATGATACTCGCTGCCTTAGCGCAAATTTATTGTCACCACAAACAACTGCGTTATTTACATCGGACAAGAGTTCATAAATAAGCTAATTTGATTATTTTTCCTCCCATTGTGAAAAAATATTGCAAATGGTGATCATTTCCCTTCTGCGCTGATGCTGTATGTTGTCTCTGTAGCATATCAAGTGTCCTAATTTTTTCCTTTCACGAGATCGTGTATCCAAAACTCTTCCCCCATGTGATGCAAAATCATGCATTCTAAACATTTTCTATCACGTGATGAATCGTTCCCCTCATGTGTTGCAGCACAATGCATCTAAATATTTCTCACACGTGACGGAGCATCTTTCCCCATATGTACAAATCGTCATCCTAAATGTTTTCTTTCTCGAGTTTCAGCTTCGCGTATCCTCAGCTTTTCCCCTTATGTTGCATCATCAACAAAATAGTCTCACTGCGCAGCATTGCGTAATGAGCTCTCCGGCATGTGTTGCATCATCATGCACCCTAAAAGCGTACCTTCTTGTAGTGGAACATCGCTATCCTCACTCTTCCACCTCTTCCACCATCACATCCCTCTAAGGGTTTTATATCGTGATGCCTAGCTCTTCCCATGTGTTGCTCATCTGCACCTAGTTTTCTCGGTGAGCAACATCGTATCCTCACTCTTCCCCTGTTTCCATCATCATGCATTCTAAATGTTTTCTCTCACGTGATGCCACATCGCGTATCCTGAGCTCTTCCCACCGGGAGCGGTAGCTCAGTGCATCAACTGATGTCACTGCAGCGCCTCTAACCGGGAGGTCCTAGGTTCAAGTCCTGACCGTGACAGGATTTTCGACACTAGCTTTTCAGCTATGTCGAATTCAGTCGCTGTCTGGAGAAGAATTCTAGCGGCCGGCTGCTCTAATCGGTAGTTTTCCGTGGTTTCTGCGATCAACACCAGGCAAATGCCGGAGCAGTACCGTACCAAACGGGCAACGGACCGCGCGCGATCTGTCCTTCCTCTTCCTTGTCCTATTCTCTCCCCTTACACACACACACTAGCATGCACTACACTACCACATATTCCGGGAGACCGGTCGGGAGCTTAGAGCTTGTCCCGGCTGGGGCAGTGCCTCGCTGGTGGGAGAGTCCTGGTTAGGGGGAACCCCACTAGCCGACAGTAGGTCGGCGCCGGATCTCGCCATCCAGCGGGGAAAGATCATCGCCATCTCCCGAGAAAAACATGCACTACACTAACGGGACTAATGACCAAAGCAGTTGACGCGCCCGGAAACACGAAAAACCAAACCAAACCAAACCTGAGCTCTTCCCCATGTGTTGCATCATCATGCATCCCCAAAGTGCCCTTTCTTGTAGCGGAGAATCGCGCATCCACAACTCTTCCCCCATGTGTCGCAGCAGATGTGCTGGAGAGCCTGGACTCGGACGAGGGCAGCACCAACCAGCCTCCCCCCGCGTCGCACTCGCCGCTGCCGCCGCCGTCGGTGCCGCCGCCCGCGCCGCCCGCGCACCAGCTGCACTCGCCGCGCCAGCCAGCCCCGCCCCCGCCGCCGGAGCCCCTGCTGGTGATGGAGGGCACGGCGGTGCTGCCCGTGGCCCACGCGCCAGGTGAGCACGCCCAGGCGCGCTACTTCCGACGGTAGAGGGCGCGCTTCTTCCTCGCGTTTGCTCACCACTCACCATTGCTCACTCATGCGTCCCATTGCATTGTGGGGAGTGAAGGTAGTGCGATTCCTGACGAAACGACCTTCGCGATCGGGTGTGTAAATATTTATTTATTTATTTATTTATTTATTTATTTATTTATTTATTTATTTATTTATTTATTTATTTATTTATTTATTTATTTATTTATTTATTTATTTATTTATTTATTTATTTATTTATTTATTTATTTATTTATTTATTTATTTATTTATTTATTTATTTATTTATTTATTTTTTATTTATTTATTTATTTATTTATTTATTTATTTATTTATTTATTTATTTATTTATTTATTTATTTATTTATTTATTTATTTATTTATTTATTTATTTATTTATTTATTTATTTATTTATTTATTTATTTATTTATTTATTTATTTATTTATTTATTTATTTATTTATTTTACGTCAAAAAGCAGTTAAAACTGCGTATGACGTGCTATGGGGAAAAGTGAATTGTGTGCACATTTTCAAAATTCTGTGATCCCTACACCAAGTCATATACTACTTAAAATTGAAAAAAGCTCCCATGTAATAAAATCTATTTTCAAGGATAAAAAGGCAATAAATTTTGGCTCTTATCCATGTTGTCCATCGGAATAATACTTCCTGCCGCGACATGGAAACGATAATTTGAATAATTGTATTTCCCACTCAATTCTAGAAGACGTGCACAGAAAATGAAGTTACATTTATGTCCAGAAGCAAAACAAGGGGCCATCTCAGCATTTGCTCAATGGATCAGGGAAACCGGACGAAAAACCTGATCGAGATAGGGGTCATTGACCCGGAGGCAGCAATACAATACTTGTTACAGGATGTTTATACACATTTATACAGTTCAAATGTTAAATAATGCATTCTGTGTAATTGTGAAAATTAATGTTACTTTTCTTGTGATGCTCAGTGTATAGTGTATAGACTTCCTCGCACCAAATGATAGCACCATATGAGCCATCTGTTGATTACCAAAAAGTATAAAATATGTGTACAAAAACATCATAACCCAGGAAACACTATTTTCTTCTAAGAAATAGTGTACAAATTCATTACCCAGCACTGCGCCTTATTAAGGTGCAACTGTTATATTATTGAATTCGTTACGCCGATTCAAGCTAATTGCAGTTGTAACGGCCAGGTATGCGGCTTCTGTCCTTATCGCGACTTTTATCTGCATTTTTGTAGGGGAGGTCACCTCCAGCACGGCTCTGTTTTTGCGGTTTTGTAAAAGGCACAAGCTTCTCGCTTCAGTGACGGTTGTCAGGGCCTGCGCCCGAAGATACAGACGGCAGCAAAAGAAAATACATATTTCATTGCCTTGCCACAAAATCATAATTTTCAAATGCTTCTAATTTTTTTATCTGAAAAATTTAAAGAAAAAATACGAGCCGGTTTTTTGAGATATTGTTATAAATTGCATTACTTTCAAGTATAAATTACCTTCAAACTACTCTTTTCGTCCAAAAATTGTATATGACCGTATTTAAAGATATATTTCTGAGAACAGATTTCGTTAAAAAAACATATCTATCATTAATACCGTATTTTTTCAATGTTAATTTTTTTGAAATTGCAGAGAATTCACCGAAAATGGGGTCACCACTATTTATTTCACTGCTCTTTGCTACATATGAGAAACGATTTTGGAGCAGTTTTTCAGAAAATAATTGTTTAAAAATTGCCTGTATTTCGAATAAAATTATGTGAAATCTACTCGCATATTTTAAAAAATTCACATGGTTTTATTTCAATATCTATCTTTCAAAAACAGATTAAGAGAAAAGTCTTTATTTTTTGTAGTTGTAGGAAGCCGCTTCTTTAAGCGCCCTTTACGCTATCCGAGGACAAAAAATTGCATAAATGGACATTGACTTACAGTTCAATCGCCAATCTCAAGATTTCGTTCATAGTTGTGCTGGTTCAGGGCTGCGTCTGTGCTGCATACCAATTCTTCGTCGCATGATAACTTTTGAGAATTTGTTGCACATCACCGTTGAATGGGCTATTGAATTCACTGTTGTTTAACGTTAAGAGAGCATTATGAATTACAACCCCGTTGATGAATTAGCATCGCATGACATTATCATCGCATGACATCATCGAATGACATTTGATCACATGATATCGCTTAACTTTCACGGCGATTTCACGTTTACTCATTAGGAGTACGATTTCAATGAACTGCGGGTGCTCTCTACTAGGTCGGACGCCGGGTCGAGACTGGAATGTGTCATTCTGGCTTTCTGATTTTAACAAAATTCCTGACCTAAACTGGATACTAATGCAAAACACATTAGAAGTAAAATACAGTATGAATTATATTCTGACCATACTCCGTTAGAACTGATCATCAGTTCGAAATTCTGAAGCAATGTCATTACCCAATCTAAGAAATAACAAGAAAAAATGGTAAACATTCCATGAGCATGTGAAATACGAACGTTCCGCAAAGAAGGCCTTAAAATAGACCAGGATTTGAAGATGCAATTCAGCTGTTACCTATGCAACACGAAATTGGTTTTAGCATCAATGTTTTTAGAAATAAAAATAAACTTTCAACATACTCCAGAGAAACAATAAATATATATATTGGTTTAGCGGTGAAATGTTGTTGGCTTCTACATAATTGAAATGATACAAGGCGTTATCATTGCAAACAATATTGTTTATTTCATTAATATCAGCTTTTTATGGCTTAGCAATCATCATCAGATACCTGAGACAAGAAAATATAAAAAAATATAAGAAAATATAAACAAAAACATTATAATTTTAAAAAACATCTTAAGAAATGAAAGAAGAAGAATTAAAGAAAGAAAGAAAAGAAAGAAGGGGCGGAAAGTTAGATCGTTTAGTAATATAGTAATATGTAAATATAAAACAAGAAAGTTAATTAATAAAAACATGTAAAATTTGAAACAAAATACGAAAAGTAAGTTGAGCCGTTTCTTACCTTCTGTCTGGTAGCCACAAAACGACTACGCGGGCTCGGGCGTGCCAAGCAGCTTAAGTACCGGCTGTGGGGTAGAGGACGAGGGTTAATAGCCTGGGTGCTGTGTGCTGCGCTGTGTCACCCCCGAAGAGTGTGGTGTGAGGGTGGGTTCTGTTCTATAACACACAGATATGAAAAAACGGCGTCTACGCACTACATTGCCACGACTACGATGCAAAATATATTATTCAAACAGGCAGAACTTTCAATATAAGAATAAAAGAACATATACACGCTTGGAAACACAATACCTGTAAATCTCACTTGCCAATCATTTATTCAGGCAGGCCACACATTCAATCACACATAGACATTCACATACTAGAAATAGAAAATCAATATCATACCAGAGTAACAATAAAAACCATCACATCCATCTAAATAATAACCTACTGAATGTAAACATAAAATATAACCCCTTCCCTCTGCTAAAATTATTATTTGACACCACCCTCACACCACACTCTTCGGGGGTGACACAGCTCAGCACACAGCACCCAGGTCATTAACTCTCCTCCTCCACCCCACAGCCGGTACTTAAGCTGCTTTTTTTATTTATTAATTTTTGAAGAATTTACATAGCTCAGTAAAAATAACTATACATATGTATTTACAGACTTATATGCTAACCTTAAATATAATCTTACATGCTATTACAAGGGGGAGGAAATCCCTTTTCGGGTCCTCAGTCTGGATCTAAATCTGCAATTTTTTTTAGAAATATGTGATATGGATATTTGTTTTTGATTCGTGTTTGGTAATTGGGGTTTTGGGCTAGTTTGAATGGGATTTGAGGTAGGTTATGATAAAAGTTGGTGGCCAGATATGTGATGTATTGTTCAATGGGTTCCAAATTAAATTCGTTGTGAAGTTGATTGTTGGTTATATACTACGAGGCATGAGCAACTATTCTAAGGAATTTATTTTGCAGAACTTGTGGTATATGGATGTTAGTTTTAGTAGAATTGATCCAAATTGGGCTGGCGTACAACATTAATTGTCTTAAAATTGTCTTTTAAATTGCTATGGCTGATTTATATTGTATTGGGCTGTTTCTGTCAATTAATAGTCGTAGTTGTGCAAGTTTTATTTTAGCTTCGGTCACTTTGGCATTTATATATTTTCCCCAAGTTAACTTGGATCAAGATACCAGCCTAAATATTTTACGGTTTATTGGGGGCGGGGGGTACCATTCTATTGATTTGTTATTTAGAGTGAGAGGAAGTGGGGGAGAGTGGGGTCTTAAAGTATATATTTTAGCACTGGTTTTGTTAGGATTTAGTTGAATTTTAAGTTTAGCAGCCCAGCTGTCTATCATATTTAAATAAAGTTGTAAGTGGGTTCTTAACTCAGTGAGGGTTGTACCGGAGGCAAATATGACTGTGTCGTCGGCAAATTGAGCGATCGTGATTTTTTTAAGTGTGGGAAGGTCAGTGACATAGAGGTTGAATAGGGTGGGTGATAACGGAGAGCCTTGGGAAGTCCAGCGTTTATTGTCCTTGGGTTGAATACATGGTTGTTAACATTGACTGAGAAAGTTCTATTGCTTAAGAAATTTATTATTATTATTGATTTTAAGTATTGTGGTGTGCCTATTTGGATAAGTTTATATAAAAGAGCTTGGTGCCGAGATTGGTCGAAAGCTTGCGTAATATCAATAAATAGAGCAATGGAATGGTATTTTTTTAAGCGGAATAAATGTACTCTGAAATTCTTAATAGCAGGTGTTGCGTGGAGATTCTTTCTGTAAATCCAAACTGTACCTTGGCGATAGCATTGGTTGAATATAGGTGGTTTTTCAGTCTTCGCAATATGATTTTCTCGAATATTTTGGAAATAGTTGTTAATAAGCTGAATGGGCGGTAACTCTCGGGGTTTGATGGGGTTTTGTTTGACTTTGCTATGGGAATGGTGATTGAATGTTTCCATTTATGAGGGAAATATCCGATTCTGAAACATGAATTGAATATATACGCAAGTACGCTATTCCCTTTGGTGGCAGTTTTTTAATGCCAAATTGTTTATTTTGTCGTGACCTGGCGCTCTTTTGTTAGGAAGATTTTTTATGAGTTTAGAAATTACAATGGGAGATGAAAAATTTATTCTCTGATGCGGACCGAAGAAGTTTAATTTTGTAGCTTGTAGAATATTATTATGTTGCGGGTGGGCATTCGTGTTCTCATAGAATGTGGTTTCGAAATTTGTGGCGAGCACTTCTGCCTTCTGAAGTGAGGATAAGGCCTTGCCTGTCGTGTTTAAAGAAGGGACCGAGTTCTTTTTTCTTAAGAATTTTTTTAGCGAATTGCCATAATGTGTTATTACTGGTGTTGAGTGATTGTATAAGGTTATGATATTGTTCGCTGTTATGATTTCTCATAAGTCGTTTGACCACGTTGGAGATTAGGTTGAGTTCTCTCTTTACTTCTCGTGTTCTTAGCCGAGTCCAGAGTCTTTTAGTCTTATTCTTTACCGATTTTGCGTTTAAAATGCCTGAGGGTAATTTATTGTAGGGTTTGTGGGGTGTTTTCGGAGTGGTAGTCAACTGAGAACTGAGACTATTTCAAGGGGAGTATTTTGTATTTTTATTTTGGGTATTGTACTTTTTATTGTTTCGGTGAACTTCCTCCAGTTGATTTTTAATAAGTTCGGTTTAGGTACCGGGGCGTGTTGAGATATTTGCTGCGAAGTAAGTAAGACTGGGATATGGTCAGAATCAAGTTCGAAAATTACCGATAAATGTAAGTTAATGTTTGTGTTGGTTAGACCAATGTCGAGAATGTCTGGTTTGCGCGAACGGTCTTGTGGGTAGTAAGTAGGTTCACTCGGGGAGAGAATTTTAATATTGGCATTGTTTACTAATTGGGCTAGAGTTTTATTGTCTTGGTTGTGGGATTGGCATCCCCAGTTACTGTGTTTAGCATTGAGGTCATTTAATAGCACAAATTTATCATTGAGGTTAAATAGATTTTGGAGGTTTGTATTTATTATTTTTGTTGAGGGAGGTTTGTATGCAACTGAAGCTGCTAGGCAGGCCCAGGCCCGCGTAGTCTTTTTTGTGGCTCCCAGACAGCAGCCAAGAAACGGCTCAACTTACTTTTCGTATTTTCTGATTCAAATTTGACATGTTTATTTCATTCACTTTCTTGTTTTATACTTACAAATTACTATGTTACTAAACGATCTAACTCTCCGCCCCCTTCTTGCTTTTCTTTTCTTTCTTTCTTTCTTTCTTTCTTTCTTTCTTTCTTTCTTTCTTTCTTTCTTTCTTCCTTTCTTTCTTTCTTTAATTTTGCTTCATTCATTTCTTAAGATTTTTTAAAATTATAATGTTTTTGTATATATTTTCTTCTATTTTTATATTTTATTGTATCAGGTTACTGATGATGATTGCTAAGCCATCGAAAGCTGCTATTAATGAAATAAACAGTATTGTTTGCAATGACATCACCTTAAATCATTTCAATTAATAAATTTATAGTAAAAAATGATACGAGCATAGAATATTCGTGAAAACTCTTCAATTCTTTTTCAAAGCTTTTTAAACAAAAGAAAATTAATTCTGCAGCAAAAGAATTAACAGCAGCATAAAGTCTGCTAAAAGAACGAGAAAATAATATCCTAAATAACTACATTGTCTTTAACACCATTTACGTCAAACAACTTTTCACTGCGAAAATTACGAAAAAAGCTTATTTGCAACGTTTGGGTGCCTGGTTGATAATATACCGATTCAACTGATTACACGATGGAAGTCATCTTTTTTCCCGTGACCAGGAGAAATAATGTTTTGTAAATATATTTATTGTATCTCACAGAGTGCATTAAATCAACTTTATCCTACAGCCCTGTAGCAGGACAAATAAATGGCCGAAACGTTGACACTGTAGACAAAGTTTTTATTGGTCTACCCTGACGATTTGCAAAAGATAGGTAAATCATAATCTTCACTAATATAATTGGACTCTTCTACTTATAATTAACAGTTCAATAGTAATTCTGGAAATGAGATGGTTTGTGAGTCAACAAATGTAAACCGAACTCACTTGGTTCTGTGAAGGCGTTTGTTTCAAGTTTTACTTTTCCTCCCTATATTGCAGAGATGGTATTGGGATCAACTTAGCAGTACGATCTCTTTCAGTCGATAAATTTGAGCTGTAATTTTTCACACGTGTCAGAATTAAGGTCTGTTAGGTTTGTGAAGAGACAGTTAAGATCGGTGTTGGTAGCGGGGAGATACACGCAGTTTTGAAAATAGGAAAATCTGTAAGTATGGATAGATGGATGGAAATGCATAGCTCTGCAACTTTGAAAACTCTTGAGCTGAAACTTGGCAAATGTCACGAGTAGTTTCTAGTTGTGTCGTTCCGGAAATCATTAAGATATTTTAATTTTGAGGGGTTCTTTACATGAAACTCTTGTGACATTTTCAATTTTTTTTAAATGTCAGCAATTTTTTCTTTAATTTTTTGCTATAATAGAATAAAACTTATAAAAATGTTACAATTCTGATTTTCATTAAAACCTATGAAAATTTCAAATTTTCAACGTTGAAAAGTATTTGCGAATTGTCCTAAATTTTCCATATTAAAGCCAGTCATTTCTTTCTCAATGCAATTTATCCCCCAATTTTGGATCTTTAGCTACACTAAGAGGAAGAAAAGTTTCGATATACCGTGCGTTCCTACTATTTTTGTTAAAGAGAAATTAATTCTGAAATGTTTGCTTCTACTTGAAAACAGCTTATTCAATTTAGACACTGCAATATAATTGAATGTTATTTTACATATACTGTTTGACATTCATCTTCTCTTTACTTTCTTAAACATATTAAGTGTTGACGTCTCGGGATAACCTCTACCTTCACTCCTCATAATGAATGGGAATTCTTGTTTCTGAAATATGAAATATGTAGCTTAAAAGTATACCTTTTAGGAGGCTTTTAAACAGAGACTATAATTTTTTTGCCATAAACACAGGTTCTTTAGCGTCCTTTTCAAGACGCAGTGCATTCGTTTTGAATTTATAGAATATAAACAATTAATATTTAATAAATGTGGAAATTAATTTATTATTTCTATTATTGATTGTTATGTGTATTTCAGTAATTTATTGCACCACATTTAATTTGTTTCTGTGTACCGTTATTAATAAAATGGCACCGCCCAACTATAAAGATAAAAAACACAATAAATCCTTCAAAAATCAAGAATTTCTGTTATATTTCTATTTCGTATTACCACTTATGCATTTATGTGTACGTGCTGCAACTCAAGACGCATGGCTATCACAATTTCATTTATTTTCAGCAAATCATTGATGTTGGCAATCATTTTTACATATGTTACTGTCACATCACTTCTCACGTTTTTAAGAACTGTATCTACATTTTTCGGATCTCTAATTATTATTTTATTTCCATTAGAATCCTTTGAAAGCTAAATAAAAACATAAATTATGCTGTTTGATGTACTAAAAACACATTAGTAATTTTCTAACATCTCTTTATTTATTATTTGGTATTTTATTTAAAAGAAAAAAGAGGAGAAATGCTGGAATATCGAAAACTTAAATTATTTGAAACAAGCAGTGTATATTATAATTCAAAATTATTCTGAAATAAGGAAGTAACTATGTTAATTTCATTTTTCATAGTTAAAACATCAATACGAGGGAGAAGATGTGGTTTAATGTCATGTAATATCACATGGTTGTTTTTGAAAATGCAGCATCCATTTGTAGTAGTGGATATTTGGTATATCGAACATATACCTCTTGTTCAAAACGAAAATTTATTCAGTAAATGTTGTAATTTCCAAAGCGAAATGACTGTTCTCAGTCAGTATCATCCATCTCTTCCAATATATGAATCACTTAAGTGTATTATGTTAGTATGCACCAGTTGTTACTTCACATGTAGTTTTGTGATGTTACCGGTTGTGCACGACGCAGCAGATTGGATTTGTCAAAGAAATTCATTTTCTTATTGAGAAATCCATAACTCTTAGAATGCTCAAATTTTGTATATTTCATTCTAAAGCAATTCTTAATTAACAAAAATAAAGTGGTATTTTGAAGTTGTGCATTAAAATTTCATCGCAAATATAGTAATTAGTTTGTTGGCTTATCGACTATTCTCCTAATGCTAGTATTTCACTCCATACTTGGAGAACTTAATATTGATTTGCCTAGAAATAATTTGTTCAGTTTTTGGTTAGAAGAAGATAATTGAATTAGCAATTTCAACTGAATAATTTGGGTAAAGCAGTTATCCACATATATGTTAGTATTTCTCAAAATCATTCTCAATCCAGGTTTCATTCACTACAAGAACAAAACGATTATATATTCAACGAGGTATGAATGATACAAAGATAAAAAGAAAGAGTGGAAATAAAAATATCTGGCATTTGGAGAATATTTGAAGCCTATTCCCGAATAAATGTTACCTCAGTAGTGTTCCTACAGATGAATCTTCCTGCGTAATACCTTTTGGTAGAAGTAACTTTCTCTGTTAAGTTCATTCGCTCGACGATAACGAGAGAAAGTGTTTTGATAATGGGTGAAAGTTTATTGAAGATGACGTATAGTGCGTGTATTTTCTCATTGACTCATTCCAGCCTGTCTTTATTGTTAACACTTGACTTCAACTATTGCAATACGTATAATCACTAATGCGCTGTCGCGCAAATACGTCATAATTCCTTTCTTTCTCCCTGAGCATCGAACCGGAACCAAACCGTGAACCGAAGACAAAATCGTGTCTCGCAACTTATTACTTCATCGTAAGTCACACGAATTAGTGTTCAGTTCGAAGGGTCATTTTTTATGCTTTAACCGAAACATCCCATTAATTTTAAAGCCAGTTTCAACTGTCAACGTTAGTGTTTAATATGCTTCGTTTAATTAACAATATTTGTTGTAATTAAAAGTTTCGACAAATTACTTTCTTAGAAGCGTCTAACTCCGTCAATATGGGGCTTCACCGAAAACGAATTTCCACTAACCCTATGTGAGGGTACCCAAGAACAATCCTCAATTACTGTTTCATGGAGACAATTGACATTTGGTTCTTCAATTTCATTTTAGATTAAGGAATACTTTAAAACTATATGTTCTGTAAATGTATTTAAAAAATTAAAAGAATCATTTTCTTACAAATATAATTCAAACAACTTAATCACTAAGAGATTTATTAATTACAAGTAAAAATTGCATTCAGAAAAAAAATAATAACTGAAAATTTTACACGGACATTAATTGAAGTTATTTCAATGGATATCATGCCAACAGACCACGTCCCATCCTGTAGAACCTGTCTTATAAGTTAAAATTCGCATTGTGTTCCTTTTACGACAGTAGAATCAGTTACGCATTGCTGAACCGATTTCAAAATTTGCCGTCGGACACCGCAAAATGGGCTTTGTTTATCGAAGGCGAATACCCAAGACACTATTCGATCCGGGCCATAAACATTGTCTGATGTTTGAGCACAATTTAAAACTACTTGAAAATCAAGAATCAGACATTAAAAGAACATGCATTACTTCATTGTTCTAAAGTGCATATACTTACCACAGGAAATCAACAGTTACGTACTTGATACACGCAATATACTCGCTCTTATGGGATCACCATTAACCCCTAGGAATTGGAAACACTAACTGTAAGCAAATGATAGGGTTCAATCAATCAAGCCTTATTTTATGTGGTGAGGCTCAAGACATCAGGCGTACTCTTTCACCTGATTACGCAAATTCGCTACGCTTTTTCCGCCATTTAGTAGAGAAAGATATCACTCAGGTGATTCAAATGTAGCTCAAAGTCTTCTTTCGGAATTGAGGATTTTTTACATGCAGTAAATCCACAACATGGGACAGTCTGCTTTACTTTCCCTCTGAAGGAAGGCTTGCGAAGGATTTTTATTGCCCTTAAAACTCCACGCCTTCGATCGGGTCTGAATCAGCGGGATTAGTGGCCGCGAAGATTTACAATTGATACGCTGTTACACCATCGCAGTGGCCGAAGATGTTAAGCTGGCTTTACACTTGCAAGAAAATGGCGAGCAATATTATTTCGCAAGAAAAGTTGCCAATGTAAACATTGCGACAATAAATATTTTGTGTTTCCGTCTGTGTGGTGATTAAGGTTTCTGATGATTATTTACAAAAAAATATTTACCATTTAAGATCATTTTCAATAAATGAATAGCTACCGATGTACTGCTTCGAATGGGGGTTCATTACAAATTAATTTGTGTTTCATCGGTAGGAACAATACAATTTTTAATTTGTCACTTGTACGATGGGTTACGCTCACACTCTGAGCCGTCATTCTCCCCCTTTCGTGAAAAACTGAAGGGTCATAGTAGGTCAATTTTAAAATCTTTATTTCCTCCATGCCTCCCGTATCTCCTTCCTATACTAGAAATTTATTTAATGTCCCGAGAGGGAGTTATTGTAAACTTGTCAAAAGTTACATGACCACTGCCGTTTGTATGTCGACGAAACATTCTTGACTCAGTAACTTTATTCACTTAAGGTATAAAATATTGAAAGAAATAATGCAATATAATTACAATACCTTAGTTTTGGAGTTGCAACTTACTTCATAGCTCTGATGATGAAAATATCATTTCGGAAACGTTGGCAAATAACTACATAATATAATTATTTTCACTGTCCAAGCCTCGTGAACTGGACTTCATTATAATCCTGTTAGAAAGGATTATCCATATTTAAACTCATAAATTTATATATCCTATACTCATATGTTTGACATAACTTCATAGCCTCATATGCTTGATATGGCAGAACGAACGGCCACACCGAACTTCGCGAGTAAATGGATAAATTCATAATGATTTACTGCTGCTATCTAACGTCGTGTTACAGCGGCAGTACTGAACTGGATAAGAGGAAGTACTTCTGCGTTTTCCCTTATGTACGTTCTCACCTTGTAGAACAAAATGAAGTTTCTACACATCACGTGCAATTCAAGCGAATGCCAGAGTAGAACCCTACAAACGGGCCACGGACCGCGCGCGATTTTTCCTTCCTCTTTTTCGTCCTCCCCCTCTCCCCTTAACACACGCATATTTAGTAAACTACCACAAACGTGGGGAGCTTAGAGCTTGTTCCGGCTGGGGCGGTTGCCCGCTGGGAGGAGATACATGGTTGGGGAAAACCCGCAAGTTTTCATATAGGTCAGCAAAGGATCTCGCCATCCAGCTAGTGAAGAACACCGACACCTTCCGTGAAAAAATATACACTACACTTGCGAGACTAATGATCATAGCCATTGACGCGTCCGGAAACACGAAATAATCAACCAATACAAATGTCAATCAGCCGATCCGACGGCCTATATCGCTAGTAGTGTCAGTAGTGTCGTAGCGATCTCGAACCGAAGGATCGTGGGTTCAAGTCCCGCCTCGGGCTTGGTTGTATTTGTGTTCGTCCTTTCACCCCTTATCATCACCATTTCGTTTCATCTTCACAGTTACCATAACGTTCAACTCCAATAGTGGTCGCTAATGACCTAAATGTTGATGTGACCTTAAATATAAAAAAAATTTCAATCACATTGCAGTTTTGTATTAAAGTCGAATACAAAAATGTAATCGTAACTTCGCGAATCCTAGCACAGTTTCGAACAGAAAATAGCAATATTATAATCGCGCGGGGAGGGACCGGTTCGATGCTCCCCTGCCGCGGTCTCTCCCCGCCGCCCTGACCGAGCCCTGACGGCCGTGATGCGCTGCCGCAGACGCGGCGATGGCGCCACCGTCGCCGCCCCCGCCGCTGCCGTCGCCGCTGCCCCTGCATGCCGAGAACGGGTGAGTATGCCACGCGTTGCGCAGGCGCAATAAGCAATAAGCGCCGAAGACACGGCGATTTACTGGGGGGGGGGGAGGGAGGCGATCAAAAATATAAAAACAAAAATAAGTAAAGTGAATATTCCGAGGTGGTGTGCTGAAACCAATTTTAGAAAAGATTGCGTAGGCTTCCGCTGTCGGAATTTGTACTACCTAGGCTATCCTGGACGAGCCGCGTCTCTGTACGTTTCGGCCAACGTGTTGTGGCCTTCTTGAGAGCGTACTGCTGGGACTTTGCTGAGCAGTACGCTCTGAGGAAGGCCACAACATGTGGGCCGGAATGTTAGCCCTCACTACAGAGACGAGGCTCATTCCGGATAGATAATCCAACTTAAGAAAAGTCTGTGAGTGACAAATTGACAAGTGAAACGAAGTCACAGTTGCCACTTTTCTAAGTTCTCTCGCCTCAGAATTCGATTCTGGTCTATTGTCACCGTCCCCTCATGCACCATTTTCTTCCTCCTCTCATTACAGCTCTGTTCTCCCTTCAGTATTCCCTGCAAGTCCGCAACCTATTAGTCTCTTCACTAATTAATCAACGCATGTGTCCTTCCTAAACATGTGGACAATGGGGGCAAGAGTACAAGAGGACTGTCAGCAATGTAGCTCTAAAGAGAACCACAATATGGTGGCCGAAACATCTGCCAGCCAGAACTACGCACAACACGGCTCTCTAAAGGCGGTTCCACCCATTCGTTATTCGGCGAACACCGAGCAACGGTTCGCCGAATGCCGAGTAGTGTGACCGGAAGCGGTAGCTCAGTGCATCAACTGATGTCACTGCAGCGCCTCTGACCGGGAGGTCCTAGGTTACACTCCCCACGGCGGCAGGATTTTCGACACTAGCTTTTCAGCTATTTCAGTCGCTGTCTGGAGGAGAATTCTAGCGGCCGGCTGCTCTGATCGGTAGTTTTCCGTCGTTTCTCCGATCAACACCAGGCGAATGCCGGAGCAGTACCCTACCAAACGGGCCAAGGACCGCGCATCTATCTTTCCTCTTCCTTGTCCTATCCTCTCCCCCTTACACACACTCTTACACTAACATGCCCTACACTACCACAAATTCCGCGAGATCGGTCGGGAGCTTAGAGCTTGTCCTGGCTGTGGTGGTGCCCCGCTGGTGGGAGAGTCCTGGTTAGGGGGAAACCCCACTAGCCGACGGTAGGTCGGCGCCGGATCTCGCCATCCAGCGGGGGAAGATCACCGCCATCTCCCTAGAAAAACATGCACTACACTAATGGGACTAATGACCAAAGCAGTTGACGCGCCCGGAAACACACAAAAAAAACAAAAAAGAAACAGTAGTGTGGATGAGTTGCTTGCTGTTTGCCGAGTGATGAACATTCAGTATTCACCCTACCCACGGCGTGTGGGTCTTTTGGACGCATCAAAGGGAGTGAACATTCGCCGAACACGTCAGCTGCTCGGGATTGGGCGAACACTAGCTCGCTGCTCCGCGAATGCCGAATGTGTGGAGCCGTCTTAAGACAGCCAAAAATTGAGCGAATACCCATCTTCGCTAACACTGCACAGAATGAACGAATCCTGAGTCCCCTCAGGAAAGTTATGTTTATCAATACCCTTGAATTACATTTGTTTATTTCAATATTTTAAAGTGTGGAAATCTTGCACCTAGAAATTCATTAATTTTGTCCTCTGGGAGAAACAAATTTTCAGATCAACGGACATCAAACTAAAAACGTGTCAGTGTTTCGGAAGAGTGTTCTTCGTCATTCTCCTCCATCAATTCGCAGACTGACCAAAGGTCAGACACAGAAAACAAATGATTGTTCAAGATAGTGGAAACGAGTTAAGGAGAGGTTTTAGCTGATCGTTATGATTCAATCTCCAGTAAAATTATTTGTCTAAAAGGCAATTAATACTACGGGTGAGGTTTGGGAAGACATAATTACTTTCCAGAAATCGACTATGTCACCATTCCCCCAAAGGAGAGCTGGAAGACTGACAAAAGTCACTATCGATTCAGAAGACCTTAAAGCAGGATCTATTACATTATACTTAGATCATTTACACAACTTGATTTACATTCTTTGTACAAGCATTCTTTAATCTTTAAATATCTCCCATTCATTAGGCACCATTGCCTGTAGCGATCTTTGCAGTACGTACCGTGTTTAAGATATCACTGTCTGAAAGGATTTGTAGCTCTAGAAATGTAAGGGTTGGCGTGCATTTCCAAGAGATACCCACCTATTTCTGAGCACTTTCGCTTACTCTTTTGTTTAGACAAGATACCCAAACATAATCCTACTCGTATGTGTCACCCCAGCTTGGAGTGAGTATGTAGACTAAACTCAAATTGGAGAAATGGCAATCTGTGCAGAGAAAGATAGTATTTTAAAACCAGGCCTCGAATGATGCATAGTTTAAAAGTAATAGTTTAATTGATTTACTTAGCTTGTGCAAGCTGCTTAAGGTGCTAGTTATACAAAATAATTAATCACTTAAATTATATGAAATAAAGAAACTCAAAAATACGATAATGGAAATTCGTAAATTCATTTAACTTCCCTGTCGTTGCCACCGGGCTCCATTCGTCGTTCTGGAAGAAATCGAACCCAGTACCGACCAGAAAATGTTATCAATTAGTTATCGTGGGGTCCGAGTTACCGAGGAACCGGGTTTTGCACTAACAAATCAATTCATACAAAAGTAAATATTGATTCATTTTACCCGGAATTACACTTATTTTTCATTGTTATCTTCTTTTAACTCTTTTCGGCGAGTTCAAATGTCACCAAACTCCACCTTCTTCTTTAACTACCTAGTCTTCCCTTGTTATACTCTTTCACATAACTATTATCGAAACAAAACGATCAATTAATTTTTATAATGAAGCCACGTTCTCAAAATTCAGCCATTAAATCAAGAATAAGAGCATTCAGTCGATTGCTTATTTCTTTAGTAAAATAAGTAAGCCTTGATAGTATGGGCTTTGAAAATATTGAATATGTTGCAATAAAATCGAGCAATACATCGCGGCAAACCAAACAGTCCTTCGTTTTTCTAAAATATTACTCCTCTTTGCCGCATCTCAGTGGAAGTAGTGAAGGTTTGTGGTCGCCCTTAAATGATAAAGTTTAATTTTAATGTATGAAATGTACTCGTCATCAGAATTATATATGTCTATCTTGGAAGGAAATAATCATAAACTATACTTTTTAGAGCCAATCGTAAAAGTGACTTTTAATGAAAATCAGTGAAAAGTTCAATTTTAAGCACTCCTATGTAAAGAAAAGGGAAAGGTGAGCATCATCAAATTCTTTAGAGTTGAACTTTACTTGATTGTGCTTTGAAAAATTATTATTTTCTCCCATTTGTATTCATTCGCACTGATGCTCGTTTCTTAATGGTTTTCTCCAATTTTGTAAAAATTAGTTACTTTTTTTACTGTGCGCGCCATACAATGTTCTTCGTATATTTACTTTCCTTTCGTCACAAATTGTGAAGCCCATTATCACACATAAATGTAAATTTATTCTTATTATGAAGAGAAAATACCTCTGTGTTCTTTCGAAAATATAAAAACTCGGTGCAGTAATGTGAAAAATGAAAAAGACCTTCAATACGTTAAGTCAAAATTGGATAATGAGTTGCACGATAATTATGTATTGTTAGTGTGGAGTTAAAAGAGTAACTTTCACCCACTGTAAACAGAATGCAGTTTCTTCTCTTTGAATAGTTTGTATGTTTGTTTTTCGAAGAAAACAGTTGACTTTCGTTTTTCCTGAAACGTGTTTGTTGTTCATTTTACAGCTAATGACTACAACACAACGACGATCGTGCATTGTATGTAAGGAAACCATGTTTTCTAATCTTCAGGAGTATTTTCTCTGATGTTTTGTTACTCGTAATAAAGGAATTATTCCTTCTCTATCGTATTTAAATGTTACATGCATTTTGTTTAGATTCAAGAATTGCAAGGATGTATTTAAATATTACCGGTTATCTGAGTTATTTATTAAATATTTCATAAATTACCTTATTAAAGTAATTCACTGAATTATCTTTCCAATAATTATCGAAAATTTTAGTAATTTGGAAATTTCAGTTTTATAACTTTGCATACTATATTCCGTACATAAAGCCAAAAAATAATATATGCCTAATTCAAGAGATTCCTATTTATAAATTCAATTAGTATTTATAATCCTTACGTAGAAAAGAGTGGCGACAAGATGCTTGTGGTTGAGGCCAAGGGAGAATAAGATTGGAACAAGGGGAGACCTGGGTGAGTTAGGGGCAACGTGGAGGCAGGAAGTTTGTTGGTAACACATTGAGCATAAAGTAATGATACCATGTGACCAAAAGCAAGGGCAAGGTATATCGCGGGTGCAGGCAGTGTCAAGAAAGAGCGAGGGTCAGGTGGAAGAGGCTGAGATGGGGACGGAGGAATAATAGATAATAATTGGTTCAATTTAATATGAACCTAATTTGTATTCTAGGATATACTGTTGGCTGTAAACGTAAAGACAAGAGAGAAACACAGGACCAAAGTAGGGGCAAGATAAATTCAGTCAATATGAAGGTAGAGAAAAGCGGAAGAAAATTAGATAAGATTGAATAAAGTGGAAGCGTATGGTTACGAAATGGGTTCCAGCGAATGTCAATGTGAGGGCAGAATGAGACAGGACACCATGAGTGCAAGGATGAACATATACTATGACGTGGTAGCGTAGAAAACGTGGTAGGATGATAGTGAATACAGGGTGAGCAAAAGACAGAGACAAGCTGAGAATCAGAAAGTAGGTTGAACACAGGTCATAAACAAAGAAACAAAAAATGTTCATGTAGTCAACAAATATTACGGTGAAAGGAGGGTTCAGGCAGATGCAATTAGATAGTTGGAGGCATACGATTATATAATTAAACTGATACAGTACCAATGCAAAAGGAGAATAACTGGATAGATAGGATAAAATCGCAGCAAGTGAGTAAAATGCACGATAAAGATGAGGGTCGGATGAGGCAAAGGTAAAACTCTGCGACGAGACCAAAGCAAGGGCAAGATGAGTATATCCAAAGCCAAGAAGTGTGAGGAGGGTACAAGGAATGAGATTACATAGATACATTTGACTACGAGACCATATCAATGAATTGGCTCAGAATCAATATGAGGATAGGAAATGAGGATAGTGAGAACAGAGTAAAAGGTAGGACCAGAGTGAGAATACGATGAGGACAAGGAAAAGACTTGTAATCCAGTACAAGTAAGTAAATGGGGATCATAGTGAGGTAAAAACATGGGATCCAGTACCAATGAATTAAATATAGAATCAGGAAGTGGACAAGAGGATGAGGTCAAATCAAAGACACGCCACCGAGTATCTGTGAGTTAAGAAAATATAGGATCAGGGTGAGGACAGGATGAGAACACCAGAGACATGACAGGCAGGGTAAATTGGGGGAAAAAAAACCAACCAGTGCAAAAAAATAGGGAAAGCGAAAGACATGGGACCAAGTACCAGTGAGGACCAGGGTGGAAACAATCAGGGTGAATTCATGGGGAGGACATGGTAAACACGAGGAGCCAAGCACCAGAGATTGAAAGATAGAACAAGGCCAAGACATGAGACCAAGTACCAGTGAGGACCAGGGTGGAAACTAGGATCAGGGTACAGACAAAAACACAGGATCAGGGTGCAGACGAAGCAAACACACGCAACCAACCACCAGCAAGTAAACACAAAATAGGATGAGGGTGAGAAGACGGCAGAGGGGGCGTGGTGAGGACAGCGCTGGCTGTTTACAGGGAGGAGGACGAGTACCTGGCAGCCTTCCGGTCGCGGCCTCGTATCCCGCGCACGCCCACGCCGCTGCCGGGCTCACCCACCTCCCCACCCCCGCACCTCTGAGCGGCGACGGCAGCGACATCGACGACCGCAACCACAACCACGATGGAAAGACACGAGTGAACCATTGCGCATCGTATACGACTTCAGCCAATGAGCTTCGGGCAGCAGTTTGCGTCACAATATTAGCGGGAATTTTAAATACAGTCAGTCACCAAATCAACCTTTTACAAGTCATTGAAACAGAGTCATTTTTTTTAAAAAATGTATTGCATATTTTATTTCAATTACACCTTTATCGTGTAATTTTTCGTTGAAAATTGTCACTTTATGACGATTTTAAAATGTTCTCTATTCTTCTCGCTCTCCATCCATCATGGAGGCCAGCGTCTAGTCTGGCTTTTCGAACAAGGTGCCCGTGTTGTGGTCACGTGGTTCGTGAGTAAACTGGTGCTGTGCAGAATGAGCAAAAATCGGTGCTTCAGACTAGCTCACTCGTGTCTTTCCATCATGACGACAACTACAATAATGACTCCTTGCTTTAATGGCCTTTCGGCTCTCTTTTATTATCAAAATAATAAAGCATTATAAAAAACAAAAAGTTGTGTTTTGCTTAGCACGACACGACACAATAAATACAGGATGTAATACTGTCTTGCGAAGAAGAAGGCAGGTGGGAAAGCGATGTGTGATCAGTAGTATCCACCTGCAACAGAGACACACAGGTGAGTGATATGGCACGAAAATTAACAGGAAAATGAATATAAAGATGTAATTTAAAATAACGTTTTAATGATTCCTATGAATAATGAAAACGAACAATAAAAGTGTAATTAACATTAGTTCTCCTAAACTCCAATGTTACAGCGACGTATAATCGAAAGTCTTTGATTGAGAGGCTGTTTGTTGCTCACGGTCATGATAATTTTATGATACTCGCGATTCTTACATAATTATATATTTTACTGAATCTTTCAACAATTGTCATTTTTATGTCGTCGAATTCTTACTACTAAAGTTAAACCCACTTTATAGTTCGTTTTCTCGAAGTCCTCGCTTAATTCTTCCCTATTTCTGTTGATACATAGGCCGTCTCTCATTGTTCTTTCTTAATACTATATTATGCCTGTTATGTATTATACATCGAATATATTAATAGGCAATAAAGGTTTAGTAAAAAACTGATATGATTTTTATTTTTATATATCCTCAGAAAAACCCTCTCATCTTCAATATGTAATTTGTTAAACAAAATTAGTTTCATATATTATTCGAAATATTATATATTATTAGATATATTATTCGAAACAAAAGGATTCTTTTGGGCTTTCCATCTGAAAGCGTGTTCATTTTATTTGTGTCACCTTGAATCACAATTTAAATCTTAGCTCAGCAATTTGTTAACTTACCACTACCACTGCTTCCGCTGCTGTAACCACCACCTCCGCCGCTGTATCCTCCTAGACCTCCGCCGCTGTAGCTGCTTCCTCCGTGTCCGCCTCCAAATCCACCACTGCTATAGCCGCCTCCTCCGCTGTATCCGCCCAAACCACCGCTTCCTCCATGGCCACCTCCTAGTCCTCCGCTGCTGTAACCTCCTCCCAATCCTCCACTGCTGTAGCTGCTTCCTCCATGGCCGCCTCCGAATCCACCGCTACCGTAACCGGTGCTTCCACTGTAGAGACCGCCGCCACCGCCTCCACTGTAGAGACCACCTCCGCCGTGACCACCACTGCTGTAGCTGCTTCCTCCGAATCCTCCTTTGCCTCCTCCTCCGTAGCCACCGCCTCCGAAGCTACTGCCACTGATTCCCTTGAATCCTGAGCTGTAGCCGCCTCCACCGCCGCTGTAGCCACCGCCTCCTCCACTGTAACCGCCGCCTCCACTGCTGTAGCCACTCCTCCACCGCTGTAGCCGCCGCCTCCGCCAAAGGAACCACCCTTGTAGCTGTAGCCGCCTCCGCCGCCGCCTCCTATGCCCTTAAATCCGCCGCCACCACTACTGTAATGGTAGCCTGAAAACGAGAAAATGTACTTCGTAAGTATACAAGGAGTTTTCGAAAATAAGTACACTCATAAGAACAAAAGCTTCCATATACCTCGATTTAAATATTATTAACGTTTTATGAGTTATAATGCATAATATACCGATTTAAAAATCAATAGGAAAGTAGTTCCTCTTCATAATATTCCGATGAAGACAAAACAATTTAAGAACGGTATTCACGCAAAGTCTCAGTACTCAAGAGTGTTCAAGATAGATGTGTGTAACGTATTCGTACAGATATCTTTCTTGAAATATTTATCTTTCTATTAATGCTGGCAATTTTAATATAAGTAATATTATCTAGAAGTCGTGTCCTTCCCAAGTATTTGTTGAATTTACCATTCACACATTATTAAAACACTCCATAAAATGAGGCGTAAAATAAAATAAACACTAATGAAGAGACAATTATCATCATTTAGACCCGTAATTCTTTTCCATTGCTCTCGCAAGTATCTAAAATAGCAGGAAGGTAAAAATTCCTCATGCCCAATGCCAGGAAAATTAGGATGCCCAATCGATAGATTTGAAGAGAGAAAATCACTTGGAGAGGAGTGGCAGTCCTAAATTAAATGAATATGTGAAACGACAAGATCTCAATTAATGTTTCCTAACCGTCAACATTAAGTACTTCGAGTTTTGAATAAGTTTCTAATTAATTTGAATGCAAAGGGGGGAGTTTCCAAGTCGGCAAACTACATTTGCGACTTGTCCCGGATACTTAACGTTTTTTAAACGAAAGCGTGCGTGTAGGTTGGCACTGTCATTATTTCACGTAATGTAACCACGTCGTAATTGACTACGTTTACGTCCTTTCACTGAACCTTACGCTCGTCAGTGACTTGAATATTCCCAAGGACACTGACCTCAGTCAACTGCGTCACGTTCGTTAAGGTCATAATTTTACATAATATTCTTGTACCTCAAAACACACCCATGAAAATTAATAATATGATGCTACATATCACGAATTTATACACATATTATACAAAGAATATATTGTAAAATTATTTCAACTATATTCTTTCTCTTACAAATTGAAATGAAAAACGTATTTTGCACTATTTCATTTGATAATGAATAATTCAATTTTACTGGTAGTACCTTAATTACAATGCAGAACCTGTTATTCGTTGATTACATTTGAAAGGCCCGTTTGCATGGATCGAGATATTTCAAAATCCTAAGCTGTATTGAAGAATCTTATCAAACATCCATCGATCAAGTCAGATACAGTCGTCCCTCGCCGTGCGCTCCCATTCCTGCCGCCTATATGGCTGCAGGCGGTGCGTAGCCGCCGCCTGCTTGCTTTCGCTCCCGAGAAAGAGACGGAGAAAGAGAGAGGGGGAGAGAGCGTGTGACCCAGACCTTGGCTGAAAATGGCCATGACGTTCATCGCCTTGACGCTCGTTTTTGCTGGATTCTTCACGAAAACCTGTTGCAGAATAATCGCGCCTGCCTTATTATAGCTTTCTCTCGACCCAGCCTTTATTTCTAGATATCTAATGAGCATTACTAATATTTTCAAAATTTTCTGATTGTTTTCATTTCATTAAATGAAATGATGGTATGGATAAAAAACTTTAGTTTTGAGTTACTCTTAAAAAGTTCAGATTTGAAAGTCGTTTTTCAGTTTGTAAAATCAAAATATATTAGTGTAGTATACTATGAGATCAATATTAAGTATTGAAATAACGTGAACATTTCAATATTTCAATTTGTTCTTGAAAACGAAGGATTTTTTTGTAATGTGGTTTAGAGTAATATTTATTACAGTATATATGCATTAACGATTTTTTCAAAAGATACACCTAACAGAGGTTTTCATAGGTCTCTCTTAAAATTGATTCAGAAGTAGCAATTAAATAAGTGAGATTTTTGTTAATTAATAAGTATAAAAAATGTGTCAATCACAATTGTTTTAATGTTATTTATTTTTATACCATTATACACACATGTTTCGGGAATAATTTTTTCACATCTCGAAACATGGTTTAAAATTAAATAACATTAAAATTATTATGGTTGATTTTTCTTTCATCCTTATTACTTACAGTTTTCTACAAAATCAACAATAAAAAGGTGTGTACAGATTCTCTTAATAAAGTAAATTTAGATGTTTAGAGACGCAAACTAAGAAAACTTTTATCCCATATCCCATGGGTGAATCGTCCCAGTTCACGGTAAAAAAAACAAATGGCGAATTCTAAGAAAAAAAAACATCCTTTCAGATGTCAGTTGACCCCTCGCTCAGTTGCACCTTGAAGTTGGCTTTAAGGATCCGGCCTTTCGTCTCGGAAATTAACGTGAAACAAATTTGAACCTGTTCAACGTAAAATTTTCAATGCATTTTATGACAAAACGAATTGTTCTTCAATCTCGCAGCGCTCTGGTTTGGTTGTTGGTGCTCGTGGCGTACTCAGTGTATTTACTTCGATGGGTGAATATCAAAGGGTAAGGATATATAGGTTTTAACGATTCGTTAATATTTCAGAAAAATATTAAATTAAAATTGAAATATTCTTGTCCACTTTTAAAATTTATGTAAACGTGTAACTTTTCAATCCACCAACTACGTTTTCTAAATATAAATTCGAAACCTAACACGGAAATGACGTATAATTGAAAACTATTGTTAAGAAAATGTATAATATCCGGGCAATAAACTTTTCAAATCTCATCAATAATCTGAACGGTTGAAGGTCTTCGTTTTATGTATCACTATATTCGTACTTTCTTGCAATCATCATTTGTCAATCTTTTACTTCTCGCTATTAATTATAAAATATATTTTTTTGCAAATATTGGGAATTGCTCAGAATTCATCGATTAGTTCGACTTCGAAGGGTGAAGCCATTTTCAATCTTACCGCCAGATGGAGGTTCTGCTGTAGACGGGGTCAAAAGTACTGCAGCACTGAGAACGAGCAGTCTCCACGAGTTTGTCTGAAACAGAGAAGAAAAAGGTCAGGTCAGTTAGGAAAATTATTGATTTTCGATGAATAAAAGTTGTAAAGTACATGATCATTAAAAATATGTTTAAAAATTATTGTCTCATTTGTAGATTTCTTCTTTAGCATACTTGTAATAATATTTATTTGAAAAATTATTTACAATTACAATTATTTACAATAACATTATTCCTTTAAGATATCGCAATAGCGGCACAACTCAAAAAATAAGAATGTTGAGTTAATGCATTCTCCAGAATTGCAGATTGGTCTACCTTCTAGCAACAACAGTAGCATACAATATCTTACAGTACAGTATTCCACTAACGAACGGAAGAAGAGTAAATGCAAAAATTATGCATTTCAATGCAATGTGAAAAATTCACACACATTTATCTCAACACTGATTTATTTAGTTTTGCCACTATTGCAGCCTACGAATGGTATATTAACTTTTCTATAAGTATTATCGTAGTTCGCTAATACACAATAAATATGACACGCCTCAAAAATCGTTATTTTTAGGCTCAGAGAAGAAAAATTATATATAGTATTATAAGTACTAGGTATATTAGTAGAACTTTCGTACACACCGTTAACAACACAGGTGGTATTAAATAGAAAGCACATTTGTTAGACCTCAAATAAGAGCAGCCCTCAAACTAAAACCGTTCTCCAATCGAATAACAATTATTGAGATGAATGACATTTCTTGTCCAATTACATTTTAAAATTTGGCCTTTGCCAGCATCTCCCCCGTTCTTCTTACGCGGCGGCTGTTCCGAGACACAAAGCAAAGAACCGATTCCGCTTTCCGGCCCAGAGAAAGGGGCAGTAACGAGAGAGAGTCTGCTGACCCTGTCTCTTCATTATTCCTTTAAGACATTTATTACATTTTTTTCTATCATTGTTATTATATTTTGCTATTATACAAGAAAAACGTCACATCTAAAAAATTGTAATTTTTATATAAGTGAAGGAATATTATTACAAATACTACGAATATAACGAAAATTTTGAATATATTGTTAACAACACAGGTTGTATTAATTATAGAAAAAGAACTTTTGATTTGGACGAAAATATGAAGCTACACTTAATATAAAACCATTTTCCCGATGAATAACAGTTATTGAGGTGAGTGGCATTTCTTGTCCAGTTACAATTAAATTGTGCCTATGTCCGCATCTCTTCTGACGCGTCGGCTGGTGAGACACACAAAACAAAGAACCGATTCCGTTTTCCGGCCGCCAGAGAAAGGGGCAGTAACGAGAGAGAGTCTCGCTCGGTCCGTTTTATTAAAGCGGAGGCGGAGGCGGCGGCGTGCTGCCCGCTGGGGGGCCGTGGGCGAGCGAGCGAGCGAAAGGAGTCGGCCGCGGCGGCGTCCCTGACCTTCTGAGAGCAGCTGGTCACCGCACCAGCCACCGCCGCCGCCGCTGCATCAGCCTTCCTCCAGTGAAGAGGAAACGAAACGGGATTCCGGGCAACCGGTCGTGGCTGCTCTCGGAACAAGAGCTTCTTAAGGAAACTCCCAACGTAAACACGTTTGCCGTGCACGACGTGAAAGTGATAGGCTGTACAGCTAGTGGAATATCCGTGGGACTACTGTACGTGCATCTTAACGTAAATATTGTATTTGTTCAATAGGTCTTCGCATTTGTTGATTTAACAATTTGGAATGTGACACTTCTTTGAGATAAGTTGACGTGTGATGAAAAATATTGTCTTTTTCAATTACGTTTTTTCACACAAATAGAAATGATTAATTACACTGACTTTAGAGGTCTTAATAACTTCACTGGCAAGCTGCACTATTTTCTTTCTCTTAGTAGTTCTATAAATATTAAATGCAGGAAGGTGAATGCATCACACAAGATATGTATGATATTGAATGTTATGTGATCTCCTTCGAATGAAGAATTAAGGTATGTTTAGAAGAGGTAAAACAATACAAAACTCTTCTGATTATATGGATACATTTTTATCGGCCTTTAAAAGACAGCATCACCAAATGAATGTGATGATTTTGTGCTTCAAAGTTTGAGTGCTCGGTGTCTAGCAACTTCATAAATATGTAAGAAAATTGTTATTACAGTGAGAAATTTTATCCTACTAACTTGCATATACTCGAGCGATCATCCATCAGATCTATGAGATAAATGTATCGTAGATCTATCACTATATTAAATTTTTCGCACGAAAGTACACCACAATACTTTTTATCTTTTCGTTTGCTCGGGAGATCCGGTGATGTTCTTTTACAGCAATGACTGGATGCGTCCAAACCGCGCTACAGACCGAGGTTCAGAAATGGAAAGTAGTCACGCTATACTCCTGCCGTACAGATGGCCGAGAACGATATCGTTTGCAAAGCACACAAAGAAAAAGCTGGGAAGCAACGGGCATCATCGATGTTGGTTTTTCTGGCCCATGGCCAACGAGGACGTTTACCGGCTACATCTGCGGTATGGTCGAGTGCGAGGAGAAAAGGTATTTGGACGAAAGTGCACCTCATTAAGGAACCGGTGACCCCCTCGTGCGATAGGCTGCAGAGAAACGAGAGAAACATCCCAGTTAGACCGGCCCATCCTCGCTCGAAGCCATGCATCCCAATGTGAGTGCGTCTTTCACTTTTTAAGTTTCACCTCGGGTCCCACAATCGAAGGAGTATCTCGCCTGGCGTCTTTAGAAACAATTCGTTATTTCGGTTTAGTTTTGATGGAAATGTTAAGTGAGAAATTATACTATATTTTGGTGATGTTCTTTGCGGTTAAAATTGTTTGCTTCCCATTTCAACGACTTTTGTGAATTGCATTCTTCCATATTCTTGCATAAAGTACAATGTGAAATTCATTTCGTAATGTACTTTAGCAGCATTTCATTAAATATTCTTTTTCTCTCGTCCTTTATGTATTCCTTTACTTTTTGTTTCACTTAGGGTCTCACAATCGAAGGTGTATCTCGCCTGGCGTCTTTAGAAACAATTAGTTATTTCGGTTTAGTTTTGATGGAAGAGTTAAGTGAGAATTTGTACTATGTTTTGGTTATGTTCTTTGCGGTTAAAATTGTTGACTTTCCACTTTGACGACGTTTGAGAATTGCATTCTTCTGAAGTATAATGTGAAATTCATTTCGTACTGTGGTTTAGAAAAATTTCATTAAATTTTCTTTTGCCAGTTAGCCTTTTACATAGTTCTTTATCCTTAGTAGCTACATTCTTTATTGTTCTAGGCTAGGAAATGTTTCAGGTTTTGAAGTAAATCATTTCTGTAAGTTTGGCGAGAGTATTTTCCTGTAACAATTTACTTTAACAATGCCTGATTATGTCTTTCTTTTACTAAGGACATTACATTGAATGTTTCATACATTTATGCAAGAACAGTCAAAAAAATACTCGCTGAAAAAGGAGAATTGTTTGAAGCTTGGCCTAAACAAGTTATTCTCTTCTCAATGTGTTCCGCGTGTATTTGTAGGAATAATTAACGGCTTTTAACAGGAGACTGATGTTTTTATGGGGATTGAAGCAAATGAAATTTTCATTGAAATAGCAATGGTGTTGAAAAGCCACTGTAATACTTTCATCAACTACATCTAAGTCTGACTTCTATTAAATTTTAAAGACGTAATATTGTTGCAAATTTGCGTTTCAAAAGAGCAGTATCATCAGTTTTATATTGATACAGAGTAAGATTCAACTCAGTTTAACACACATAAGTATTCTACGAAAACTATTTCGAAAGAAAGATAATTAGGGATCGTTACGTGTATTAAGTTACCTATAATTTTCTAACCTTAAAATAATTTGTTTTCAACATTTAATTACGGGAGGACGTTTACAAAGACGTGGTAGTAGTATCTCATTTTGTCCTACAGCTCAAGGAGCGAAGACAAATTGGAGGAGAATTCCTTGAAAGCAAAGTACTTTCTACGAAATTAAAACATCCCTAATAATTAAACAACCTTTAATTTTAGCTTATTAATAATTCTTTAAAATATTTAAATAAAATACATAATATTAAATAGGTAGTGTGTGAATGGAGTTTATTGAAAAATTGCAAATTTTCCATTTTGGAAAAGATTATCCGAAAACAAAGTTATCAGACCAATCCCCTACTCGCTGTATTCCAAGATATATCTCAAATACCACATTGAAGAATAACGAATAATTAGACAATGTCGTCCCCGTTTTACAAAACGTGGTAAGTGTACGCATTACACTACAAATGAAACTCGCATCTTCTCTCACTATTGTCTAAAAACCTGTGAGTAGTGAGCGACATGAATACTTCATCTGATCTCGTTTTATGACTAGGAAGCTCCCCGGCGTCCCACTTTCGCCGAGTCAACGGGCGTGCGAGGGCGCCCGTCAGGCCTCGAACCACGCTCCACGACAGCTGACGGGAGACCTCGAAGCCGCAATGCTGCGCTTTCTAGCGCGCGGGTGAAGGCGGGCGCGAGCATCTCACACGAGAACGCGTAATTAGATCAAAGAGGCACCAGGCCCATCAGATCGAAGTGAGATAGTGACGTGCCAGACATAATCATTGTTATTTACTACACACTACCTACTGGGTACTTCTCTTACGAGTTCATAAAGACAAACGACTGGTGTTTTCTAATTAACTTGTTGGTTGTGTTTGTTATCTTACAAATGAAATGGTTGTAAAGGGAAATTGACAACCTTCAGTTAAAGCTTTTATCAATAGTCATGTGTTTTAAATTATTATTTCGATACACATTTTCTGTCACTTGCAAAAATGGCCATAAATCGAATTGATGGAAATAAAACTCCCGACCTATACGAACAATCCATTGTTCCCCACGCATAAAGGTTTCCACTACGTCAAAGGCAACAAATTCCATTGACGAAAATGAGCGTGCGAAAAGACAGTCATCAAAGAAAACATTCACCAAGGCCGACGGATGCGGCCGAAACAAGTGAAAACGCCAGGTGACGTCACCCTGCCTGCCACACAAACGCATGCGCCTCGAACGGGACGCGCTGTGTGTGTCGGTCGTTCTCCTCACGTGACCTCAAAAAGGTGCTCCGGGCCCCTGCTCTCGGAGGCCATGTCTCATTACCCCGCGAGCACCGCCCAACACTTTGCACGGCGCGTGCGCAGCTCTCACCGGGCGGGAAGTCTCGTCTTTCAGGTCTCCACACTCGCTGGGCTCACGGCCCACGCTTTTACGCACGGACTCTGTGTTTGGAGACGAGGAGGAGCTAAGGGGAGAGAAGGGGCGGTCGTGTGGAACACTGCAAGAGGAGACACTCCGCGGGGAAAATAAAAAAAAAGAAAAGACAAAAGAAAAATGCGTCCTACTGTAAGCATCCTCATCACCGCGCAAGATACAGCAGAATGTTAGGACATTTGGTTTCGATAGCTTCTTCTTTCAGGTTAGTTAGTTAATGCCTTATTTTACGTGGCGAGACTCGGGCCATCAGGCCCGCTCTTCCGTCTAACCACGCAAATTTCGTTACGCTCCTATCATCGCCTAGCGGAGAAAGGAGGTATTATCTTGGGCGACGAAACAGGCGGATCTCAATTTTGCTCAGAGGCTTCTTTTAGGCTTGAGGATCTTTTACATGCAGTAAATCTACTAAGATGGGGCAGCCGGCTTTACTTCCCCTCCGAAGGAAGGCATACGAAGGATTTTTTTGCAATTTTCAGGGCTCCAAACTCAGCGAGTTCACTGTCTGTTCAGGTATACTGTGCACCGAAAACTCATCTGAAGTACAGTAAGGGGGGGGGGCAGACCAGTGGTCGTGTAGAATGTTGTTAGAGCAGACATCTTACGGGACAGTTAAATCCAAAAACTTTAACAATCTGCTCATAACACTGTCCTAAACAATAATTCGTAAGACTCAACAAAATGTTGGAACAGATCAGTTTTGTAGCGCAAGTTTCACCTTTCAGGATTCCACACTCGGCACTTTGACAGGCTATGTTTTTATCAGCGCTTCTGTTTTGACACTCGAGGTGGAAATGAAAGAAGTGAGAAGGGGCGGTCATTAGAGGAACCACCGGGAAAAAAAGCAGAATCAAAGAATCTTTGTTTGGCTATTTGTAATAAACCTTTTATACTTTTTGACCAGCACAAAGACTACAAAATTAAAAGACCGATTAGTCCGTAATAACTGTTCAGAATGGGTGGCCAGAAGACTCTTAGCAGAATTACAAATAAGGAACAGAAGGAAAATAAAATATTAAATCAGGAAAAGAAAGTCTTAGAATTATTATATTATCATCTTCTTTCTCCCAGACATAGGAAAAGTCTGTAAAGGGCAATTATTTTGAATTCGTAAAGTGCCGAAAGACATTCAGTCATTCAAGATGATGGGGAGGAAATTTTACCAATTTTAGAACTATATTAACATTTAATTTAATGTTAGTATAAATATCAGTTGTAGTAGTATTGTTATTATTATCTTTATTATTATTATTTTATTATTATTCATGTAGTACAGTGCAGTGCAGTGCAGTGCAGTATAGTGCAGCGCAGTGTAGTGTTATGAAGAAGTGGAGGGAAGGGGATGAGAAGAAGAAGCGAGTGTGAAAGAAATGCGTCACAGTTAAGTGTTGTGCAGTGAAGTGAAGTGGAGTAAGGTTTGCGTGGTGATTTTAATGAACTATTTATTATTATTATTATTATTATTATTATTATTATTATTTTTAATTAACTCCTTTTTTGTAACTTTTTGTTAATGAATGTAAGTTTAATGTATGTAAGGTCAAGATATTCTGCCACCAAGTTACTACACTTAATTGCAGAATTAACAATAAATCTAATCTAATCTAATTTACCCCAACAATCAACGTGACTACTTCCTCCTGCCTCTGTCGTCGCGATTTTTTTATTTTATTTTTTTTATGCAGTCTGAATGGCAGTCTGAATCTCTAGCTAGGAATCACGGTTCAGTAACCGCCACGACCATGGGTTTTCACCCTGACTGCGGTTTTAAATGATGGACTTAAGCACATTTTCCTTAAGCAAATGCCTTCTCAAGGCAATAGGATGCTTCGTAGCGTATTGTTCCCTAAGAACCGTGAACCCGGAGGACTATAACTCTGTTTTATTTAGAGGGAAGACAATAGAACACTCTCTTAGAAAGATACTTTGTCATTCGCGTTAATTAGTTGAGAAATTTGTTTTCATGGCTAAATCGTAAAATTCATTATCATTTTGCGTAATCTGGCTCACGCTTACTTGCAAATCTTTATGGTAATGCGTTACAGTATAAGGCGAACGGAAAAAAAACTGCTAAATGTAAGTATTACTCATAGTTTAAATTAGTATTTCAGAAATAAGAAAACAACAAGATAATTTTCATCCTAATTCCTATAACGATCCTAGCAAAAATGCGAAGGAAATTGCAGTATTATTCTGTAATATTTGTTTACTTCTGTAACGGAAATGACTTGTATTTATATTCTACAGTGTATTGTAGAACAAATCGTAACAAAGTTTCAAATAAACACTGAAACTGCACAATTCCATTCCTCACAAGATTCTTAACGCTAAAAAAACTTGGAGCAATTGGTTTCCAGTCCCAAATCCCGTCCGTTTTCGTTTTCGAGAAAACCCTGCTTCTGGACGCGCCAAACTTCGTTGCTACAAGCCATGCGCTACAGCTGATTTAGGGGGGGGGGCGAGGAAGCATGGGGGCCATGTTCTCCCCCAAGGTCTAGAGTGTTTGTTTGTTACTTTCTTTTATTTGTACTTAGGTCGCAACGTCTCTCGGAGAGCCAAGTAGATATTGCGCGTCCAGAAGTAACAAAGAAAGTCGATGACTGAAAAGTGTATTTTGACAGGAAACCGATGCTTAAAATTATCTCAAACAATGATTAGACATTAATTATATAGTCTAATTAGGCATTAGACATTAGATTATTAGAAACGATTCTTCATTATTTGTCAAAATAATGAAGAAACATTCTCTATACCCCAAGAGTCAAGAATTTCTTAATTCGCCCTATTCCACTCCCGCTTAAAAACAACCAGTGGTATGATAGTATTGCATCTTGTTATGTGGTTTCAAAGAGCTAGAAATTAAGAATGTTATATTTAGTGTAAAATATGCCTAGTACGTTTTGTCCAGCAAGATGTTGCAGAGGTCCTCACAGCACTCCAATATAGCCCAAGGGGCGAACACTGCTTAATCCGACTCACCCTCCATCCTCGCTTAAGGCGTCACCACATCCGTATCTGCGGGCACTTCCCGCCCGTTGCCCCAAGCCTGGAGGGCTTCGGCCACTCTCTCCGCTGCTCGTCACCTCCCCCGCCCCTCCCCCTCTTCCCACCCCTCACACCACTTTGGAACATCCGGTCGCGTGCAATAGAGCGCTCGTGACTTGCGCTGTTTGCATAATTATACCCGTGGAGAATGACTATAGCGCAGGTGACTTTTTCCTCCTCAAAGTTTTAGAACGAGCTGCTTGAAGGTTTTAGATGATTTAGACTTAAAATAGCTGGATCGAAGCTGACTGCTGTCGAAACGAGAGTTCTACTAGCTGGCTTTTCTAAATGGTTGTTTTCTTGGTTCTTCAGATCATGCCCAGAAGGATGCGGGAGTAGTAACCTAAACAACGGGCTACGGGCCTCACGTGGGTTTCCTTCCTCTTTCAGTCCCCATTTCCACTCTTAGAGCCGAGCGATTCACTGACAAATGTCGGAGATCCGGGATACAGCGACCAGCGGCGAGTCTCCTAAGTTACTAAATGTATGCATCTCCCTGTGAGATATCCGAATTAATAAAATTCTTACATTTTATTGTTTTTATGCGAGATTTTTTCCCTCGAAGCTAGTTACAATCTATACACGAACTTTAACTACACTCTATACATTAAAACTCCGGGGAAACTTCTCGGATCTGTGGTTAACAAAATGTAAGATCATTTGCACAACACGCCCGTAAGGCAGAAAAACACCCACGCCCAGGGCAGGATTGAAATCCGCGACTATTCGTGAAGAAATGCTACACGTTCTCGCCATTCATCTCGGCTCTCTTCAAGTTACATTGTTACATCCTGCTCGAAATTACGAAAGGCTTATAATGAGGTCTTGAGGGTGTAAGAGAACAAGACTTCGGTGCCAGTTTCTGATTTAGAGATTGTCATCAATTAATAAACGTATTTTTAAGAAAGTTGATTCGTTTTAAAGAAACAGGACTTTCTATTTTTATGATGTTTCAAATACATTTTTGTTAAATTGAAAGGTGGTGTTAGAAACGGAATTAAAAGTCTAAAAAATAATAAAGTTGCACTTCAAAGTTATCTTCTAAACCTAATGGAATTGGGATATGTACTATTCGTTGTATTTCAAATTTGTCTAAAATCTATTCTTGGGTTAAAATCTGTTTTGAAGTTTAAGAATTCTTATCATAGTTTTTGTAAGATTTAAGATATTTAGACATTGAGAAATGTAGATGTAGAAGTAGGAGAAGTTATTCTCCATGCAGTCACTTGTGAGTTTACGTCTTTTAGTGGTAAAAATTGATTCCATGTAAAAAAGTAGGTGTGAGATTTCAAGCACGAAGTGTTTGAAGATAGTACAGATTTCAACTTTTTTATTAAAGTCTTTGGGGGTGTTTAAGGGAGTAAATAGTCCCATAGTTACAACAAATTATTATTGAAATCCTTATTTAAATATTGTTGCAGTATTTTTTCTTAACTCCACCCGCAGTATGTTTTCTTATTTTTTGATATATTTTAATTATAGAAAAATGGGTTTCTAATAAACTTAGTGGGTACATGTGTAAGATGAACAATCCATATTTACTTCTAACTTGGGGATACTAGATATCTCGAGGATGATTCTGATGAGTTAATTTGCATGCTCAAGACTGTAATCCGGATCCAACTATTGCATACACCAACGGATCCGGACACACCATCCGGATCCAACTATTGCAACATAATGTCATTATTTGAACACATGCATCCATTCAAATAATTCCGAAGCTAAATATTTGATTCCTAGAGATCCTAAAAATGGCCAAAATGACCTTAAAAGAGGCTAAATCGGGTATTTTCTCAGATAAAAATGCCAAGTTTACTTGACTAAACTCATTT
Organism: Teleogryllus oceanicus; assembly: GCA_964035755.1. Lineage (NCBI taxonomy): Eukaryota > Metazoa > Arthropoda > Insecta > Orthoptera > Gryllidae > Teleogryllus > Teleogryllus oceanicus. The sequence goes on along the minus strand of CAXIVR010000008.1, from coordinate 89,834,279 downwards.
CGTCATTCGGGTTGACTGGTGGTGGAGGTTCGGGTTGACTGGTGGTGAAGTTACGATTTTACGGTGGACTAGACTCAGAGTCTGAATTTGCTGACTTTTCTGCTACTTATTATATTAATATTAATTTTCTGCTAAGAATTGAAAGATGCGTGTCTTCTACTAAACGAGTCAATGAACATCATTGCCTAACATCCTACTTCTTGAAATGAAGTACAAGGGTGTAAGTGATACGTTTTCGTAAAGCTCCAGAAAATTCGACGTAATCCTGGTTATGCAAATACGAAAGATAGAAAAAGAGTTCTTCTAGGAGACGAAATACCAAGAGAATTACCTTGGGAACCGAGAGCAATGACATCTAAATAGTAACCACCATAGATTTCATAATGAGTTGAATGAACCTTCAAGTGTGTATTGAGAATCAATCGAAAGTCCTTCACCCAAGAAATTTTGTTCATTGCAAAATTGTATCTTAAAGAGAATTTTTGAGTTTTATCCTAATTTTCAAAAGAATATTTAAGAATTTGAAAAAAATGTTCCTCAATTTTATGTCTTTTAAAGAATATTTTGCTCAAGTTCAGAAGCAAAAACATCGATTAAAACGAGTTCGTAATTTAAATTTGTTATACATTACAATTATGTATAGTCTGATACTAACATTATTAGAAAAAATATAAAAGCCTAAAATGAGCTAAATCGAATTTCCAGAACGCTTAAAATAACGTTTATAAAATATGAAAAATTTGAGCCTTACTCATGAATTTCAGTTTATCTTGTAAAATTCTAACGCCTAACCCCAGAGATTCATTTTTCAACATTTCTCACAAAAATACCACATATCAGTAGACCACGACACATAGGCACTTTCCAGAATTTCAAATTCTTAGTTCTTAAAATTCCTGAATGACCAGAATAATATTATTGAATACCCAACGTTTTAAAATTGATCGAAAACGAAGGTAATGTTTAAATTTCCGCTTGTCTGATCATAAATCATTAAAAATCTAAGAAAGTAAATTCAACTCTTTTACGATTTACCAAAAATATAAAATCCAATGAAGATCAGAACTGCAACTATAACAATTATTCGTAATGCCTATTTTGTTTAAAATCAAAATTTCGAAAAATCATCCGAACAAACAGAAAACCATAGAACAGACTCAACATCTTCATGGTGTGCTGAGGAGCGTTGTCCCCCTACCCCATGGAGTACTCACCCGTCCCATGGCGGCGGATGAGGTTCCGAAGGAGAGGACGGAACGGCAGAGATGAGACTGTGGCTGTCCCTGGGCTGCGGGCTCTTTATAGTGGCCGTGGTCGCCTCCACCACCGCCTCCACCGCCGCTGCCGCCGCATCCCACGGGGAAAGCGCGCTCCCTCCACCTCCACACCCTCTCGCCGCCACCCAAGCCATGCCTCCGCCTCTCCCGTCATCGACGACGTCACCACACAATCCCCGTCACCGCCGTCAGCTGCTGCCAGCGCTGTCCCGCCGCGCTGCACCCGAATGTCATGAAGTGGGTGGACGGAAGACGAATTCTCGGAGCAAACGTGTTATCACTGAACTGCACGGATGATACATAGGGAGATAATGAGGAAATCTCAATATTTAGTCAGATATGTTGGAGATATCTAGGAATTAGAGAGAAAGAGAGAGAGAGAGAGAGAGAGAGAGAGAGAGAGAGAGAGAGAGAGAGAGAGAGAGAGAGAGAGAGAGAGAGAGAGAGAGAGAGAGAGAGAATTGTGAGATAAAGTAGCGTAACACTCGACTGCAGCTACTTACAGTTTTATTGGGGAGTAAAATTTGTATTGATCGACGTAAATGAGGCGATATTGTAAAAGTAATAATAATTGATTAATCAGCAGAAAGATATTTTGGTTTTTATATGGCTAGTAGTTGCTACGATTCGACCCATGCTGATTTCTACCGAAATTACCGAAAAATCATAGCCAGTCCTTTGTATCACGATGAATTTTTTTTTTTAAAATAATGAAATGATGTCTATTAAAGGGGTGTTAATACGTAGAGATAAAATGTTGCATGAGAAAATATGTAGAGAGATAATGAACAATTCAATTGCACTCGTTTTATACGTGATGTAAATGTGATATGACGAATTTATGATAAATCCGTAAAAAAAAATTTGTAATGAAATTACAAAAATATTGCTATAAAAGAGACGGAACCATCCGTACTGAAATTAATTCTACGTATAAAATAAGAAATTTGCCACAATTCACTTTCGAGTATATTTTGTCATTATAATACAAAATTAGAAAATAAACAGGAATATTGGTTGACAGTTTACAAAACACGTAACTAAATTATATTTTTATTTATTAGGTAATACTATTCGGTAGCGCATTTAGTACCAAGTGTGCAATCAAGACTTCACAGGTCGGTATATTCTAGGTTCGAGTTCCGGCTGTGACGGATTGACAAAACAGCTGTTAAGCTGGGTTTCAGGATGCTTCTGCCTGGATGAGAAGCCTATAGATCGCGTGCATGGAACGGTTCTTTCTAAGGGTTTCTTCTATGCAAGGTGAATGTGGGAGCAGTACTCGAAACATGGCACCGTGGACCGCGTGCATTTTTCCCTCCCTTCTCCCTCTTCCATCTCAGAGCAGGGTAAGAAGCTGAAACCCTCACCTCATAAGACACATCTCCTTGATCTAGAAATACTCCCACGCTATTTCAAGTACATCGAAGATGATATCAGGCGAAGGCCGGAGTTGGGATATAGTCCCAAATAAGAAAACCTAGATGTAATCTTAACAATCACCAAAAATTGTGGAGCTACAAAACCATCGGCCAAATGACTCCAAAACAATTCAAAATTTGCATTTTCATGAAAAACACAGATAATGATATAAGAATGTTGAATAAAAGTTTAAATTGGACAAAAAACGACTTCATATGCAAGGCGCGTTGTCCTCGCTGTTGATAACTAAATATTTTTTGTTTATTTTAAAAAAATCGTCAGTAAAATATTTGCTTGGATTGTTATTTCGTGTTCCCAGGCGCGTCAACAGCTCAGGGCATTAACCTTATAAGTGTAGGGCATATTTTATCGCGAGAGGTGACTGATTTTCCACCGCTGATTGGTGAGATCCGGTGCTGGCCTACTGTCAACTTGCGGGGTATCCCCCAACCATATATCTTGCACCAGTGGGGCATTGTCCCATTCGAGACAAGCCCTAAGCTCCAGACTGCTCACCTGAGATAGAGTAGTGCACTTACGCGTGATTAAGAACGAGGAAGGTTAGAATAGGGCAAGGAAGAGGAAGAAAAGTTCGCGCGGTCCGCGGCCCGTTTGTTAGGTTACTGCTCCGGAATTCGCATCGTATTGACCAGATAAATCACGGAAAACTACCGATCAGAGCAGTTGGCCGCTAAAATTCTCCTCCACACAGCAGTCGAGTTAATCCTAGCTATGTATTTTGTGTCGAAAATCATGCCACTATCGGCTCGCTAATCCTAGGATTGTCCGGTCAGAGGCACTGCAGAGACATGAGTTGATACCCTCTGCCACCATAGGCGGTAAATGATCTTGGCAGTCTAGGTGACGCCGCGTCGAAGGCTGTGTTGCCGACGTTTCGACCATCTTGTCGTGGTCTTCTTCAGGGCTGTTGTGGGACCTCCTGGACAGCCAAGATCATTTACATGACTCTGGCCGCGGAAACCTACGACTTCACCATAGGCGGTGTTAGCTTGGAAATTAACGATCTGCTGTCCGCGCTTTGGACCCACTGTGCGGCGCACCTCTCTCCCAGGTGCGTGAGCAGCTCGTTCCCCCCCCCCCCGGCCCGGCCCCCCCCCCGGGGTCCCTCGCGATCGCTCTGCTGGGCGCCTCTCATGCAGGATAGTGGTACCCCGAGGCGATGACGGTCACGATTTCTTCCACACATGAGGTTGCATGGGCAGTAGACAATGGTTACATTTGGGACCTGTTGGGAAAATAGGAAGTACGTAGATGTTAATGATATCTGGATGTGTCAGTAGCCACAGTAATCAGAAGAGGTAAATGGTCACGTCTGGATTTCCGTCGATTTCTCGTCTCGGGTAGAAGCTGACCGCACTAAATTTCATATCAATACGTGATCTCCCTGGGCTTATTACATGACTCAGAATGCTGGTACACCAGTTAATATATGACTAGACATTTTCCTGATCAACGTGAATAAAACATCAGCAATAATGTAAAGTGGTGCTAACATTTTAATGTTGCAATTTAATTTCATTCTAAATCACACGCTACAGGGATAAATATTTACATAATTAGAAAGAAATATAATTTTATTTCAAAATAAACTAGTGGAAACGACATAACAAAACCTTGACTCATCTTGGTATAATTACTCAACAACTACTCATAATTTTTTTTAAAAATTGGAATGACATCACTACTACATCATGACACTGATGCATGGCATTAGATCAAGGCATGGCATTTCATGGCTTTGAGAAAACCAGTATCTTCTGTAAGGTTGGAGTTTCTAGATAGGTTCGAAAAATATATGAACTCTTGCAATTGTCAAAATTTCAGAGGTTTTAATTAAAATCGTAACTAAACCTTATTTATAAATGGAATTTTCTTTACTCGAGCCAAAACTTTTAAGAAAAAATTTGCAGCCAGTTTTCAGAAACAATTCAAAATATCACTGGGGATCCATATAAAGTATTACCCAAATCTTAAATATCTTAATAATCTCCAAAACGGCTCAACTATATTTTACTCCTGTCAGCTTTCTCCAAGTTTCAACTCAAAACATAATTTGGCAGAATTATGTGTAATACATATTTCCATCACTCTATAAAGACTCCCCAATTTTGAGGTGTGAATACAATTTCGTGTATCTCGTCACCACTTACGCCAGTCTTTGTAACAGCACAAGTATACTTTAATCTTGAGTTGTGAGGGAAGTTACATCTTAAAAGAAACTTAAAAAAGCATTTTACAATGGAAAATTGGAGATCGTACTGTTCAGGTGATTCCAATACTTTTCTTTCTGATATTATAACATTGTAACGCGAAAAAGAAAATTTAATAAAACAGTGAACACATCATAAGACAATGTTAAATTAGATGTGATGGTAATAATAAAAGGAATAAGATATTAAAGATCTTTCATGACGGGAACCGTGAATCGTGTAAAACTATTGGGACTGGCAAAAGAAAACAAATGGAAAAATCTAGCCGTCACTTGTTTGCTTTTAAATATATTTAACTAAGATTCAAAGTATCATAAGGGTGAAACATTATATTATTTGTAATATCATAAACTTTTGTAAAAATTGCGAATTCAAAAATTGAAATATTGAAGCAAACTATGAAGAAAGAACTTGAATAATAATGTAAAAACAATAATCATTCAAAATTAGTTTGATTTTTTTCTAATCTAATTGACATTTGATATTCAAGCTCCATAACGGATAAATGAATATAGCTGGAACGTATACTCGCATGAGAATAATCGGCTGTATCGATCGTCGAAACGAAAATTTTGTAAAAATTGTGAATTCAAAAATTGAAATATTGAAGTAAACTATGAAGGAAGAACTTGAATAATAATGTAAAAACAATAATCATTCAAAATTAGTTTGATTTTTTTCTAATCTAATTGACATTTGATAATCAAGCTCTATAACGGATAAATGAATATAATTGGAACGTATACTCGCATGAGAATAATCGGCTGTATCGATCCTCGAAACGAAAATTTTGTAAAAATTGTGAATTCAAAAATTGAAATATTGAAGCAAACTATGAAGAAAGAACTTGAATAATAATGTAAAAACAATAATAATCAAAATTATTTCGATTTTTTTCTAATCTAATTGACATTTGATAATCAAGCTCTATAACGGATAAATGAATATAATTGGAACGTATACTCGCATGAGAATAATCGGCTGTATCGATCGTCGAAACGAAACTGGTAGTGAGTTCGGGCTGCCAAACAGGCTACGATGAAAGAAAACGGTGATCGCCAGTGTTAAAACTAATCACGAATGTGTGACGCGCCTTTTTACTGTACATTTAATGATTGTTTCCCTGCCGCGACAAGACCCTTTCCACTCACAATGGAGTTTTATTCCTCCCGGTATTAACTCCAATTGCGCACGGTTATTAGGCAAAGGTAGATACATCAAGTAGTTAGAGGTTTGGTTATCATTACGCTATGCGATGTGTATGTTCTCCCGAAGCAATGCCAGTCAGTAAGAAAAAACTGAGGACATTGGTTCAAGAGATGTAACATGGATAATCGCCATAAAACAGAATTGTATTTCTACGTAAAGTTACATAATTGTTTTCGCGTTTTAACATTGTGACTCCCGGTTTAGTGAAGTTCTGGGAACAGAGATTTGAAGGAAAAGGAGAATCTTGGTTCACAACATAAACAATATTTTTCTTCACTTAATTTGTATTTATCTACCTATACTTACTTTAATCACTGTCTTGTTAATATTTTACAACTTTGTTAACTGTCCTGTCGAATAAACAAAGCAACTGAATTTTCAAGTATGCTATTTTGTTCTTCGTATTAAAAATTTAATGATTTTGTATGAACATGTTATATAATGGGAAGTACCTAATAATGCCCGTTTTCCATATTTATTCTATGTAATGTTGTTATTAAAAATGCTGCTATTGGATCTACTATCCAGCGATTTTAATGAATTCATATTCATTTTCTTCAATGTATTCAACTTATAAAAAGACATAACTCATTCATTCAAAAAATAAATCAATTTTCCTCCTATATTGGTCACGTAATGGTCGCAATATAATTTCTCTAATGTCAGCATGTAGATTAACATAAATAAAAAACAAGTAATTTAATGATTAATGGTTTACGCATAGTTTTTAATGCATTGAAAGAGAAACATAAAATACTAAATGTATTCTGTGTTCATAAATATGTTCATTAAACTATTAATTTCAAAACTTTTTAATAGATAAAAATTGTACTTTTGTTGTTTCTTATCATTCCACTACCTTTATAATTTTTAATGTAGCATTATTGTTTACTCAACAAGATGCTACGATGCTAACTTCCTTTCCCTTTTTTAAGCTTTCTCTACGAATCTTAGAACAATTATTCAACGAAATTTATTTTTGGTTATAATTTATTCTTCACTTAAGATTATTATATGTTTTATTTTTACTCAGAAAAATTCTCGCGCATTTAAGTAAACAAGTTAACCAAATATTTCAATCTAGTTTTGTGTTATTAGATGTGGTTGTCCAAAGCTATTTCACTTTCTGAACGGTCAATTAGGGACCTAATTTGTTGATGTATTTTTTGTAACTAATTTGGACATTTTATGAATGAAATTGTGGTAGTAAAAACCCAAGAAGGAACATTTTGATGACCAGGGAGGGAAATTATGGTGAATGAAATTTAGTAAAATAATAATCGCCATCCTTCTCGTACATAAACCCCCGTGTAAAATATCAACTTTTGAACTTTGGGTATCGAAAAATCAACTAATATTTAAGAAAACTATTTTCCTTTCTTCGATTATATCTCCTTGAAAAGCTCATAGCATCATAGCGTCACAGTTGTCATATTTGCATCCAATGTAGGTAGTCGGAAGATCGGATATTCAGCTTCTGGGAAGAATTTGGGAATCCGGCCGCTCTGCTCAGTACTTTTTGTAGTTTTTCGGAACAGTAACCGGCGAATACCGGAGAAATACATTAACAAAAGGGCCGCTGATCGCACGGGATATTTCCTTCCTTTCTCTTCTCGCCCTTCTCTCTTTACACAAACATGCGCTACTCCTCCACAAAGCCGAGAGGGCAGTTGGAAGTTTGGAGCTTGTCTCGGCTGAGGCGGTGACCAGTTGGAAGAGATACATCGAAGAGGAAACTCCAACAATTGATTGATTGATTTTTTCGTGTTTCCGGGCGCTTCAGCGGTGATTTTTCCCCGCTGGATGGCGAGATCCGGCGCCGACCCACCGTCGGCTAGTGGGGTTTCCCCCTAACCAGGACTCTCCCACCAGCGGGGCACCGCCCCAGCCGGGACAAGCTGTAAGCTCCCAAGCGGTCTCCCGGGATATGTGGTAGTGTAGTGCATGTTAGTGTAAGTGTGTGTTTGTAAGGGGAGAGTATAGGACAAGGAAGAGGAAGGACAGATCGCGCGGTCCGTGGCCCGTTTGGTAGGGTACTGCTCCGGCATTCGCCTGGTATTGATCGGAGAAACCACGGAAAACTACAGATCAGAGCAGGCGGCCGCTAGAATTCTCCTCCAGACAGCGACTGGATTTGACCTAGCTGAAAAGCTAGTGTCGAAAATCTTGCCGCCGTCGGGACTCGAACGTAGGACCTCCCGGTCAGGAGCGCTGCAGTGACGTTGTTGACTCAGTTGATGCACTGAGCTACCGCTCCCGGTGGAAACTCCAAGAAGTAGATTTTAGGTTGCCGCCAGATCTCACGTTCTAGCGCAGGAAGAACATCGACAATAGAAGCTGACGCGGCCGGAAACATGAAATAATGAAACATACGTAAACAATCGAGTCTTGCAGCTTGTCACAGCATCCCAGCTCCCAATATGCATCGGTTTGATTCATTGACTAGTGTTTCCGGGTACATTAACGGCTCAGGTCACAAGTCCCGTAAGTGTAGTGTGTGTTTTAGCTCGTTGTACGGTGAGATAGGGCGCCAACATGCACATCGTCTACCTGATTTTTCCCCAACCGGGCAACTCCCACGATTGGGACATCGCCCCTGCCGGGACAAGCTCTGAGCTCCTGATCCGTCTTCCGGCATATGTCGTAGCGTAGTGCATGTAGTTGTGTAAGGGGTGAGGATAGGCCAAGGAATAGGAAAGAAAGATCGCGCGCGGTTCGTGGCCTGTTTATTAGGGTACTTCTCCGGCATTCGCCTGGTGTTGATCGAGGACCGAGAGACCATGAAAAACCGATCAGAGCCTCAAGAATTTTCATCTAGACAGTGGCTGAGTTCGACCCAGCTCTCTAAGCTAGCTAATGTCAAAAATGTCACCGTCGTGCTTTGAACTTCAATTCAATTCAATTCAACTTCAGGACCTCCCGGTCAGAGGCTCTGCAATTTCCTCCTGCCTCCTGTGCCACCTAAGCCGGTAAAACGTCTCGGATATTTCTCCGTTACTGAGGAATGGGCTCTGAAATAATGAGGGTTTACATTATCGATGGCGCTAACAATGAAAATGAAGACTGCATGAGAAAGAAAGGATTGCGCGCGGTTCATGGTAGTTGTTTTTATGTTCTGTTTCGACTCTTTTGGATGGGAAGAAATCAAAGATACTTGTTGCTGATTTCTACAATTTTCATCTCGGGAGTAGTCATTTTCGTCCTGGTGTGAAAAATCCTACCAAAAGTTGGTATAAATACTCGATCCTAGGATTTACCTAGGATCTTGGTCTATGAATTTTCAGAGACAGAGTTATAACGACCGTTGCTGAAACCACAGTCGGTTATCATTTATTTCAACCAGTAATTTAAAAATTTCAACTTTAACTACTGTTGGTCATCTTAATAATGAGTGAGAAGCAATAGGTCTAAACGTATTAACTCAAATTCCAAGAATTTTCACAAAATATAATTCGTAATAATTATATATTTTACATTGTTTAAATTAACATAATAGCCTACGATTCAGCGTATCTTTGGTGTACGTTTAGAAAATTGAAAATAGATTAAGAATTCGCTTCAAATTAAATTGAAATGAATCGTGCAATCAATACATTTTTATCAATTTTTTCATAATACTCCATGCAAAATCTTCTGTTTTCACAGATATATCTTTAATGTGTGTATCCCACTGATTGATAGCGAGAAAAAGTTCTTTCGAAAATGCGTGCATTCGTCAAAAAAATCGTTCATACGTCCCTGACAGTACTCTGAAAGTAAATATCCCTCTTTCTGAATTCGCCCGTTTTAACACATGCCTGTTTCTTATTCACTCTCGGAACTTTTCAGTTCGATGGCTTGAGGGAACATCATGATGTGAGAATAGAAACACAGAGATTGCGACTAGCGATTAAAGAGGAAGCGTGACTCCTCCAACACACTTTTATTACGAGAAATATCGACCCCTAATATCTTTAAATGCCTCTTTAAGTTCCTTAAAATGTTTTACGTTTGTTAACGATTTTCTTCTAGACAGCTAAGTATTCATTTCTGCCGTGCGGTATATCATTTTCACAGACCTTGAGAAACAATTAGAAGTATGAAATATAGTAATGACCTTAGCTTATGCGTACTATAGACAAAATAAAGTAACGAAACCTTGACTTTTTACTTCACGTGAGAATCAAAATTATCATTTACTTATTTTCAAACAATGATCTCGAAAATAAAGTAAAAAATTGAATAGATCCATTCTTTGGTAACTGTCATGATTTAATACTTTTTGTAAACAATGCAATAACTTAATCGGTTATGTACATCGATTTACCAAATTTGTGCGGCACGAACAATCTGGACATGATGCCGTATAAATTTTCATTTAATTGGTAGTAACTTACTGGAAATAATGGTTAGTGGTCTGTAACCCAAGGTAACAAGACGTGAGTAAAAGGACTTTTCCTTTCACATTGTGGAAGTTCGTTGAAAAACGGCTCCCGCAGCAAAGATACTTCTTCATTATATTATAAGGCTGACCTTATTTTATTTCAGTGTTCATGATATAAAGTTTGTCTGGCCAGTCACCACAGAGCTAGGTCATCCCTCTCCCTCAATAATGGCTAGAGAGTCGGTTACAAAACTGAAAAATCTGCAGAACACAATGATTCAATACACGGTCAGAACGAGACATTGAATAAACTTCTGTCACAGTGTAAGTGGGTCCTGAATAAATAATGGAAGTATAAAATACAAAAAAAGATTGACACAGTTTCACCGAACATTCAAAATTTGATTCGAATTTCATTGAAAAGGCATCGGATCATTCGGAAAGGAAAGTCGAGGTTGTAAAATATTGGATTTATTTCATATGTTTATCGGTCTGTTCGTCTATATAATTATTATATTATACTTTGGTCCATTTATTTTTGAACAGATCTTGAGCAGCTAATTGAGATGAATTATTTCACACTGTTCATTATGATTTTCTTGTGACAGTTTCGAGGATTATTTTTTTCCTCATCTTCGGGCTAGAACATTATGTAAATTATAAGACCTTATATCAGCATACGAGACGTGTACAGATACAGCACGTTGACGTTCGTGATGTAGTTTCAAGGACCTGTAACGAACCACGTTCTCCAGTCACCACCACGCCGCCGTCATCATCCTGGTCGCCTTCCCTTTTAAACACATCAGGCAGCAAGAGCAGCAGCGAGTATCTAGGCGATCTCATTTCTACAACTTCATAACAAAAATCAAACAAACAATATATTGGTTTTATTATTTTTAGTGAAAATTAATGTATTCAGTAAATACAACATTAATTTTTTTTATTTTAAGATAAATTTACAATCTAATTTTTACAAAATAATAAGTGTATATGATGTCTATTGTAGAATTATTATGACAATGATTAGTAGTGAATGTATCCCATCGGTACTCTTAATTTAGGTTGACAGCAATTGGAATTGATAATTTGGTGGTGATCATGTTTCAGTTACTTCTTGAGTATCTGTATGGGAGTTGTATGGATGAGGTTCTGGTTAGACGACGGATATCTGCACTATTGTCAAGGAGGTTGAGAGCTAAGTGATTAAACATTAATGGAAAATAATATTTTTTAAGTATATAAATTTTGCATGAGTTGAGATGATCGCTTCTCCCCTTCCCTTTGTGCCCGCCACTGGGTTAGCATATTTTTTGGAAAGAGAGAGCGCGTGGTATGTCTGAATATTCTCGTTGAGGGGGATCATTCCTTGGTCACCCCTTTCAGATCGACCACTCTCGATATCTCAAAGAAACGTTGTTGCGTCTTTAGTATCGTGAAGCGGGAAATCCCGGACGGTGGTAGATTTTTGACTCTAGCTACGCGGCTGGGTCGAATTCATCCATAGCCTGAAAGACCATTCTAACGGCCGGCTGGTATGATCGATGAGATTTTCGATCAATTCCAGGAGAATGCCAGTGCAGTATCTTAAGAAACAACTGATGGATCGCGATCGCACGGGATGTTTCTTTCCTCATCCCCACCTCTCCCTTTACTCACACACACACACACACACACGCGCGCGCGCACACGCACACGCACGCACGAACACGCACACACACGCGTAAACACTCACACACACCCAAACACACGAAAACACACGCGCACACACTACCATACGTCGGGACTATTGCCTGAAGCTTAGACATTGCTCTGGTTGGGACAATGTCCCGGCTGGAGCAATAACCCGGTAGGTCTGAAGTTCAATATTCCGATTCAATCTGTCTTCCGGGAAGGAAAAACAATAGTTTACCCGGTACGCACTTTTGCAATATCGTCCCAAAAAAGCTGTAATTGTATTAACTGACAATAAAAATTAATTCATCGTTACTATGAATTCAAAGATATATCTGGATGAGTATTTCTAGACAAGAGTTTTTGGTTGGGCAGAGAACAATCATTGAACGAGACGGAAATGAATAAGAGAATAGCGAACGAATAGCAAATAATGTCATACGAATGGCAAAACGAATGACAAACAATGTCATACGAATGTCAAACGAATGACAAATGGATTGCGATGTTTCTTTCCTCACCCCGACTTCTCCTTTTACTCACTTTCACACATACACACACACACACACATTACCATACTTTGGGACAATAGCTTGGAGCTTAGACATTCGACAAACGAATGAAAAACGAATGGCAATCGAATAGCAAAAGAATGGGAAACGAACAGCAAAGGAATGGCAACGAATGGCAAACGAATGACGAACGACTGGCGGGTGCATAGCACTTGCCTAGCAAAAGACTCACAAATGCATACGAAAAAGCTCCCAGGCGGCTCGCAAACAGCTTCCAAACGACTCTCAAACGATTCCCACACGATTCCCAAACGACTCCCGAACGAATGGCGAATGACTTTTCATTTGCTAAAGACTGAAGAAAGATTAGTAGAAGAAAATTTCAGCGAGTTCACTATTCATGAACTGAGAGCGGTAGCTCAGTGCATCAACTGATGTCACTGCAGCGCCTCTGACCGGGAGGATCAAGATTCGAGTCCTGACGGCGGCAGGATTTTCGACACTAGCTTTTCAGCTAGGTCGAATGCTTCAGTCGCTGTCTGGAAGAGAATTCTAGCGGCCCGCTAATCTGATCGGTAGTTTTCCGTGATTTCTCCAATCAACACCAGGAGAATACCGGAGCAGTACCCTAACAATCGGGCCACGGACTGCGCGCAATCTTTCCTTCCTATTCCTTGACCTATCCTCACCCCTTACACACACTCTTACACTAACATGCACTACACTACCACACATGGCGGGAGACTTGTCTCGGCTGAGGCGGTGCCCCGCTGGTGGGAGATACCTGGTTGGGGAAAACCCCGTTAGCCGACGGTAGGTCGGCGCCAGATATGCCCATCAAGCGGGGGAAGACCACCGCCACCTCCAGAACAAAAACGCGCATTATAGTTACGGGACTAATGACCTTAGCAGTTGACACACCCGGAATTACTAACAATCAATCAATCAAACACACCTATATATCCCTAAAACCTATCTGCGCGGTCGGTAGTCCGTGGTTTCTCCGATCAACACCAGGGGATTGCCGGAGCAGTACCCTACCAAACGGGCCACGGACCGCACACGATCTGTCCTTCCCCTTCCTTGTCATATCCTCTCCCCTTACACACACACACTTACACTAACATGCACCACATATTCCGGGAGACGGGTCGGAACCTTAGAGCTTGTCCCGGCTGGGGCGGTGCTCCGCTGGTGGGAGAGTCCTGGTTAGGGGGAAACCCCACTAGCCGACGGTAGGTGGGCGCCGGATCTCGCCATCCAGCGGAGGGAAGATCACCGCCATCTCCCGAGTAAAAACATGCACTACACTGACGAGACTAATGACCAAAGCAGTTGATGAGCCCGGAAACACGAAAAAATCAATCAATCAACTATTCATAAATTATCAATTATGAATTATTCAAAATTCAAAATCAATAGATCATTGATTCATCCTCGCAATCAGCAAACGAATGTTTTAACCCACTCTTAAGAAGCAAGAGGCGGGTTTGCCGCTGCAGCTAATACGCGTGAAGGACCCTTCCTGGGTATCCTTAGCCGTTATTGTGTTATTGTAAATATTAGTCTTCTACCATTGTTCATACATGACGAAATTTAATTACAACAAAATTGTATATTATGTATCATCAAACTCTTGATAGACATAATAATGTCGAACAAGGAAGTAAAAACATAAATAAAAAAAATAAGCTAATACGCGCACATCGGAGGGCGACCTTCCGCTGGAGTCGCACGGCGGGTGCCAGGGATCGCGTGAGGGCAAAAAACTGGGGAAAGAGAGTTCCCGAGAGCGTGAAAGGTAACAGAGCGTTAATTGTGTGAGGCGCGCGGGGAAATCTTGTATTCTCGTCCGCTGGGAATCGCCCCCGCGCTCTTAAACCTAAAGCAGTGGCTTAGTTAGAGAGGGCAAGTGGGGGGGGGGCAATCTGCCCCGGATGTCACAATTTTAGGGGTGACATATATTAGAAAATGGTATAGTTGCAGGTATATAATTATGTATTTAAAAATTTATTTCAATTATTCTGAAATACAAAGTTTCTAAAATACTATAAATAAATGTTAAGTTAAAACATAATTTTATTTTTATTAAATAATAAATAGACAATTCAGTAATAGATATTTTTATATTTAATTTAGGGGGGCGGGTGATACCATTAGTTTTGTCCCGGGTGACACCAACTGAAGCTACGCCACTGACCTAAAGGCGGGTAGATGGCGGTTGTTCTCTCAGATACACCAGCGCTATCTATATATTTAAAAGTATAAGGTATTCTGCCATGGCTTCGTTTAGAGCTTCTACTGAACCGATTGAAGTATTTGTTACCTTTAAATGAAAGAATTTGATCCCTAGATGTGTTATCAGATATTGTTTGTCACTCACATTAATGTTGATTCACTAACATTAATGGTGTAAATAATTTAATTAAATCATTCTTTAATAGTACGTTCATCAATAGTCAATTGTTTTCTTCTAAAGGGTAGGCGTTTCAAAATCGATTATATGAAACGCTAGATGTGAGTCCACGCTGCTTCATGGTAGCGCTGCTTGATGTTTTGTTTCGATTGTTGAGATTTGTCAAGGTTTGGTTTGAGTGTAATTATTGCATTGTGGCGTTGACAGTTTGCATGTGTTTGCTTTTGTGATGTATTTTGTAGAGAACATTCGGACAGTGGGTTTTGCTCGGTTGTACTGAAGTAGTGAAGTTGTTCACAGGTTATGTCGAATTCCGAATCGTTGCCCACGCGTCCCAAACGACACAAACGTATATTAACTGGACGCAGGGAAAGAGAAAGTCAGCGTAGGTGTCGTGATAGTGAGGTCATTTCGTTTTCTATTGGGTCGTTGTCTATGAAATGTCAGTTTTGTTCTGCTTTGTACTTCCCATGCGAGAGAAATTATGCAAACGAGTTTACTCTGTGTTGCTTAAATGGGAAAATAAGTTTACCTTCGAGCAATATTCCAGAAGTAATCAAATTTGTTTATAGATGATGACACATCAAAAAACTTTAGAAATAATATCCGTCAGTATAATAGTGCTCTTTCTTTTGTGTCATTTGGTGTATTATTAGAATATGTGGGCCATATTTCATTGCCACGTGGTCATGGGCCATACGTGTTCAAAATTTTGGGAACTCCACAGAATATCTTCATTATACCCTGAAGATACAAACAATGCAACATATTGTGAACATAGTCTGGGCACAGTATTTTACATTTATCTCAGATCACACCGTCAAATTTTGACGGGTTCTCACTAGTGATGAATTAAACTGTGCCATTTGTAAATCGGAGGCTTTTAAATGGCTAACTGGAGGAATACTTACTGAATTGTTTGAAAAATGATATGTGGTTTAACCATTTTTGAAAGGCACGTTATGTGTTATAACGAACCAAGTCCTTCCTCTACATTTAATTTTTATTTATTTATTTATTTATATATTTATATATTTATTTATCTATTTATTGATTGACAATTTGTTCCCAAAATTTTCCAATACAAATAACGGCCTTCAAGGCACTTCTCAGTTTTAGGTGTGTTCAATTACAATATAGACTTAGGTTAACAGAGAAAATAATTTTAAAAAAGAGATTTCAGTTAATTATACTAATTAACTGCTTTCCTAATGTTTTAGGGATAAAAACACAGATATTTGCTTTCATTTAAAACAAAACTTCATCCCAGAACTCCATAGAACAAGTTTTCTAATGTATTTGGCATTTTATGGGTACATTTAACCGACTTTTGCCTTCTATGTGCCGATGTTCCTACGCCTAGGTCCTGTTTCTATTTCTTATCCATGCCTAGGGATAAGGGAGGTATATGGCGAGTATGGTGAATTCCTAACACCCTATTTAACATACTTGGTCTGCCCGAGCTTTTCTTTCGTCACACAGCTATAGAAACTAAGAAATATAGAAACGATTGTAATGGAAAGCTACAGCTCTATTTTATGCTAGACTGGAAATAGAATCGAGAATCGCGTCACAGAAAGCTATCACGCTGTTCATGAGCCACCTAAGGAGCTTTTGATAAATATAGTGATTATATAGAATTTAATGAAAATAGTTATCAAATTATTTTTATTGAACGAACCCTTTCCGGTGATCAAATCATTAGAAAAAAGTTAATTAAATCTTACTATAATATTATTGATAAATGAACTTACATAATGATTAATTAAATCACTTATATCAAGACAATTTTAAATAAATATTTTATGTTGGTATCACTGCTGCAATTGTGTCACCCGGGGAGGACCATCCCCTCTGCACCACCTAACTACGCCAGTGCTCTGCTTTTGTCGACACATGCGGAAAACTGTTTTTAACCGACGAGATCGTAAACTCTCCCGTTCTTTCATGAAGTGTTCTTATAAAGGAACCGCTGGTTGCCTCAAATGAACGCAACCACAGCTCCCTTGCACAATGGGTTCTTTCTCTGGAGTACACTTTCTCAGTCGCCTGCAACGTCCCGCTTGCATGTGTAATGTGGATTCGATGCAGGGATGCTCTGCGTGCAATTATACAGAAAAAAAATAAAACTGAGATATCGCTCCGAGTGGCCAGGTGAGACTTTTCTTTTTTTATGAAAAATACAGTCGAGAGACGTGAGACAGACGGTTTTGAACCATCTCTTACTCTGCTGATTTTTAACTTTACAGAGATTTGTTTTTTTGTATAATACTAGCGGAGCTGACGTTGTTCTGCCCTTCATCTACATCTTTCTCCTTTCCCCTCTCTTTCTCTCTCCGTTTCTCCCTCCACATCTCTCACCGTCGCCCTCTCTCTGTGTCCCTCTCATTCACATTTAGTAGCAAATTCTGCAAGTCTCTGAGCAGATGGAATAATATCGGGAAGCGCCGTAGATATGTGGTAATATCAAAGCGTCCGACAGATTACGGGGTGATAAACGTTTCTTAGAGGCTTTTGGCCTCAAAATTATAGTTTTCAATTCCCTAAAACGCTTCTTTTAGGAGTCATTTAACGATACAGATTCAAAAATGGGGGTTGCATTCCACGTAAATATTTAGTTGTTACGTTGTTAGTTGTTGTTCTACAGCGCCATCTGGTAAAGTTACAACAGAATTAACCGTGTGAAAAAAACACTAGATGTACCAACTTCCATGGAGAATGGTCACATGGTCGGAGTTAAACGCTCTTATACATACTAACATCCATTTACTTATCTATTTATATACGTATGTATACAAGGCTTGGTTTCTGAAATTGTGTGTCCTGGAACGCGCCCCAAATTAACTATTAATTTAATAGAAATTGTTATGTATTTATAATATAATTTTACAATTATTCCCGAAATACTGGAACGCCCTTCTGTGGCGTTCCGCGAGAAATCAAGAACTGTGGGAAGAAGAAGACTGGTCACCAGGCGAGATGAAAATTCTGAAACAACAAAGTGGATATGAATATGACGACACAATGAGAAGCGAAAGTGTAATTTTATGTCCCGCTAAAAATAATTGCACAAGGGTGACTAAGAGAACATTCAATTTGTTTACCAAAAACAGAATTTTTTAATTTCTTTAGTTAAAATACTACTACTGTAAAAAGATATAACCGTATAAGGCGGTGAAATGTGCCTCCAAACCAAATCGATAATCGCGATGATTAATGAGAATAAAACGTGACCTAGATTCCCCAAAACAGCCTTCTAGTGCAATTTGTTGCAGAGATAAAACGATAAACGTGTTTTTGATGTTTTGTTTTTTCTTACCTTCTATTACATGTATCAGGCTGTAAAAATTGCAGATATGGGGGAAATAGTTAAATTTGAAGGTATTTTTTCAACCAATTTTGCCGCAAAATGCAAATGGGAAAATAAATTTAAATTTATTTTCGACAAGATGACATTAGAGTACTGTCTCAGTTTTTTCTAGAATGTGTTTATAACAGTTTATATCATATATTTTTTCACATTTTTAAAAAAATGTGGACGATAATAAAATAATTAAAACTATTTTATCAGTTTAAAAATTTGAAATTCGCGCCAAAATGTGATTGGATTTTTTTCACCAATGTTTAAACAGTTTATATTTAAATTATTGAAAAGTATGACTTACCAGCTTGATTTACAACTTTTTGCTGACAAAAGTTTGTTTTTATGTGCAAAGTATTTGTATTCTCGAAATAAAATCATCAAACCCCTTTTCTTTGTAGATGTATGTATTGTCTCTAATATAAATCAAGTTACTGGGTTATAGGTATATTAATCATTTATGTCAATAATCAAATCAAATTACTCAGTTGTAGATTTATTAATCATTGACAACTAGACAATCATAGACAATTAATCATTGTTACGGTGTTCTATAACTGGGATAACGCGTTCGTAACGTAATAAACAGACTACTTAAAATTTCTGACGTCTTAACAAGTTTCGGCAAGTAACGAGTGTGTGCCAAATAATAAATGATTGCATCCATGTTGAAACAGCATCCTATGCCGCAACTTCCGTTCGCACGCTCATAATAATATCGTTTCACTCCCGACATTCCCATGGTGGAAAGAGATGGGTGGGCTCCGCCGATGCACCGATTTTTGCTCGTTCTGCACCGCATCAATTTGCGTCACGAACAACGTGACCACAATACTCTTGGAAATCGTGACGCACGTGACGCAGTTTGGTTGAAATGCGAGACCAGATGTTGGCCGCAATGTTGTATGGAGAGCATGAAGTGTTAAACATTTTGAAAGTGGCGTGAAGTGACCATTTTCAACGGTGACCGACCAAACATAACACGATGAAGGTGTAATTGAAATACAAGATGCAATATTAAAAAAGGGCTTATATATCTCTGTTTCAATGACTTGTAACTGTGATAATTTCGGCATTTAAAATTTACGCTAATATTATGACGCAAACTGATACTTGGAGCCCATTAGTTGTAGTCGCATATGCAAGAGCCCACCCATCTCTTTCCACCATGGATATTCGGCTTGAGTTTGGTACAGAAAAAATGTAATACCCATAAGATTTCGAGTGCATAAGTCGTCATTAAATCTGTGTTTAAATGTTGGCAAAAACTGTTTTTACCATTTTCCGTACAATCACATTTTGGCGCAAATTTGAAAATTTTGAATTTTATACGACACATTCTATGAAAAAACTGAAACAGTACTCCAACGTAACTTATCAAAAATCAATTTCAAAAATGTATTTATTTTTTCTATTTGAATTTGATCAATCAATATTTTGAAAATATTCGAGAAATATACCCTCAAATTCAACTATTTCCCCCCGTCTCTGTAATTTTTTGCAGCCTAATACATGCAATAGAAGCTGAGAAAAAATAAAACATGAAAAACACGTTTCTCTTTGCAGGTCTATAACAGATTGTCCTAGGAGGCTGATTTTTTGGGAATATACGTCATTTTTATTTTATTTCCATTGAGCATCGCAATTATCGATTTCATTTGAGGGCACTTTTCATCACCTTATTCGGTTACATTCTTTACTTAACTGTAACTAAAAACTTGCGGGAGAGAAACAAATGACTTTGATTTTTGAATTCGCCTTAAAATTTCCTATTAAAATCAGTCAATTCAGCCAATTCATCAAGGTAGATATATGTTTAATTTTGTAGACCAATGTAATTAATAAGCATTGATATTTAATTCAGTGGTAATCAAAATATATAGAGAAATATCTTCTCTCACCATTCTAAACGAAGAAAAGGGGCAGAACAGGACTCCTTATTTTATTGGTGGCAAAGTTATACATTTCCATTCATTATTGAAGCCTTATCAATACACGTGTAATACTGAGAATTAAAAACATACGAGAGTGAAGGGGTATAAATATACGAGCGAGTATCGTAGACTGGATACGAATAATATTAAAAAACATTAATAATATTAAAAATACGCGAAAAACAAAATCGACAGTAGGAGGCATAAGACAGGGCTGTCCTCTCTCACCGCTATTGTTTATTTTGTTTATAAACGATTTTTGACGTGGATACAGGAAGCGGATACATCTGCGCCTGAAATTGAGGGCCTGAACATTCCCGGACAACTATTTGCTGATGATTTAGTTTTATGTTCGGAGACTATTGACGGCTTACAGAAAAGTTTAAATATCCTAGAAACGTATAGTGAAACATGGGGATTAAAAGTAACTATTCAAAAAACGAAAGTAGTTGTCTTCAAGAATGGATTTATCTGGGGTAACAAAGAGAAATGGTATTACGCTCAGGAGATCGACCGGGTCAAAACATTTACATATCTTGGGGCAAAATTTTCCATGAATGAGGGTTGGAATAATCACATAGTGGCGGAGACGCACAGTAAAGGAAGAATTGCGCTCAAAGAAATCGTTTGCGCAGTGCGCAGGGTGCCGGAATTCCCTTTAAAGGTGTGCGATACAATGTTTAATTCGCTAGTTCTCCCAGCAATGAATTATGGGGCAGAAATTTGGGGAGTGGATAGGATAGATCGACTAGAAAGCGTCGAAACAGATTATTTCAAATTAATTCTCGGAGTATCTAGATTCGCAGCAAATGCCGGAGTCTTAAGAGAGGTCGGTAGTGTAGGAATACGGAAAGATTTTAAAATGAAACCCATTAAACTTTGGATTAAATTAGCAGGTGAACAGGCTGACACACTTATACATAGATGTTTTCAAGTGCAGCTACAGGGAAGCAACCAACGCTACTGGTCGTATAAAATTAAACTGCTACTGGAACGTGCAGGTCTGGGAGACGTTTCTCTGGAGATGGTGGGAGATAGGGGAACACATGAGATAGAACAGCTAATTTCCGATAGACTTGGAGATATTAAAAGGCAAGAGATCCTGGCAGCAACGGCCGAAAAACGTTCACTAGTTGCGCAAATTCACGCGAGTCCGTTATGGGGTTGCGAACGTTACGTACACACATTTCGAAGGGACGCAAGAAGGGGATACGCTTGGTTCAGGGTCGGGGGGTGGATGCAACGTAGATTAAAGGACTCTAATGGTAATGACATCTGTGTGCTTTGCGGTGATAGGGAAGACTGGATCCACATCATTTTAATTTGCGGTGCGACCGAAACTTGGAGAGGAAAATGGATGGGAATGGGAAATTACTACTTGCAAAATAGGAACGTAACTCTCGCCCAAAACATTTCAGGTGATAAATGATCTAAATTCATGAAAGAATTAGGAAAATTTCTAGGAAAGGTTCGGACCATTAGGGAAACTGAAATAAAAGTGTGGGAAAATAGCTCTGGTTAATACGAGCAGAGCCTAGACTGGAGAGAAATAAATAAGTCAATAAACTAACAATAATTACGTTAGTCAGTAAGTTATGTTAAGTTAGTAAACAGTAAAAAAGAATCGCAGTCAAGTTAAGTTAAAATAAATAAATAAATTAAAATAAAATAAATAAATTAAAATAAAATAAATAAATTAAAATAAAAAAAAAATTAAAAAAACAAATGAAATAAAAGGAAACTGTTAAAATAATAAGCAATTAGGGGGCGAAGGGAAGTGGGAATCGGAAATGTAAGGGCAAAGGCATTGGTGCGGACGATCTTTTGGGGTGCTGTTTGTTTTCAGGTGTTGAGGCCAAACAATCGAAGGAGAATGCCTGACGCCCGAACCAAATAAATAAATAGTTTACAAACAAAAATCGGATATTTTAGCATGTACTCGGCTTCTGACGGCAGGTTTTTCCCCCTTCAGGGGCTTTTTCCTCAACCGTATCTTATCTCTTTTCCGCGGCATTGATGCGATGGAGAGACCATTTGGGGTGAATACCAGAATACGAAAGGTTAGAACGCGGTAGAATGTAGGTACTGTAATGGCTTACAGGCCTTCGGTCTAGCCACTTAGCATCAAGTTTTCTAATTTATATGTAATAATTACCTATTAAATAAATAAATAATAATATTAATACTCATTATATCGAGTTTCATACAGTACTTTTTTCAGACTCCTTATATTATAAATTAAAAATGTTGCAACAGAAGGTTAACGGACAGCTTTCTTTCCCCGCTGGATGCTGACATCCGGCGCCGACCTACACGTCAGCTTGCAGGGTTTACCCATCCAGGTACCTCCCACTATCGGGCATCGCCCCAGCCGGGACAAGCTCTATGCCCCCGACTGGTCTCTCGACATGTATAATAGTGTAATGCATGTAAGAGTAAAAGCGTGTAAATAAGGAGTGAATGTAGGACAAGGAAGTCGAAGGAAAGATCGCGCGCAGTCCAAGGTCTGTTTGTTAGGGTACTGCTCCGCCATTCGCCAATCGGAGAGTTCACAGATCATAGCAGCCAGCCGCACTAATGTTCCTCCAGACAGTGACTGAATTATACTTCGCATAATAGCTAGATATAAAACTTTTGCCACAGTCGGGTCTCGAACTCTAAAATCTTCTTGTAAGAGACCCTGCATTAACGTTACGTTTGACCTGAGCCACCTCAATCTGTAAGAATAATCCAACTTTAAATGAACAGTAAACGATATAAGAAAGATTCATTAAAGAAATGTCAACAAAGTTCATCATCTGACCTTATTTCTTTCCAGTATAATGATCGATGCAGTTTTTATAAGGAGCTTACAAAATCTGATATGCTTCTGAGTTTTGGAAACAAGTGAGCATGTGCGGTTTATTGCCACTTACCCACGGATTGTCTCGGCATAGTAATATGCAGTTACTTCTCAGCTGCAAACTTCTCTGTGATTGGTAACACACCTGTGCTGTAATGAAGCTGCATTGTAATGCCATTAATGATCGTAACGATCATTAAGCAAGGTTAAGCACACAAATAATAAGAGAATTTTACAATGCGGGTAGAAAAATACAATCTTACTTTCTGGCATGTTTCTGTCATGTCATTCCTATTTAATCACTTACATCATGAAACTATTGGATACATTGAATTGCGTCTAAAGTACTGATAACGTTCCAGAAGGAAGGTTGGAATATATATAAAATTAAATTCCAATTTCTAATAATGTAAATTATAAAACAAAACATGCTTCAGTTTTTTCAGTTTTTAGGATATTGAATTTATCCACAATTTATTTTGCGCATCTTTAACTATTGGTGTTTCAAAAGCATTTACTTCCTCGCATTATTTCTAACGTTTGTCATTTAAAAAATTTAGAGAGTTAAAATGATACGGGTACATTTTCTCTATTCGTAGAAAAAATTTAAAGCAAACAAGTACAGCCGTTTTCGAGATATTTTTGTATTAAATTCCATTATCTTTGAGAAGAAACTCCATAAATACTACTAATTAAAAAATTACGTGATCTTTTGTAGAAAAAACTGAGATTTTTTTATCGATTTTAACTCAACAATCTCTATCTTTGATATTGTATTTTTCATTTTTTCGTTTTTGTAATGAAGGACAGGCAAATAGACGTTTTGATGTCTTTCGGTTTTTCGGTACCAAGAACCCACAAAACATGGACTCTGACTACAAAATGTGTTCGAGCATGTAATTTACTACATTAGGAACAAGATTTATCAAAATTTACGTTACCATGACGCAGAAATAAGAATTTTTTGTAGATTTCCGGCGCACGTTTACAATAGTCTTTTCTCACGAAGTAAAGCAAGAAAGTAAAAATAGTCATTAACATTAAGTATAAAAACATTACGCACTACAGATAAACGTGTAGATAATTAGTACAGATGTATAAACTAGGAAGTACACTTGAAGTATATACTATAATGTTTCGTAATTAAATGTAGATGTCTGAAGACTTAGTAATTATTATTTTTATTACATTTTCTCCTCAGTAAAATTTGAAATTCTAATTGGGAGTGAACTGCAAATGATACGAGTACATTCTTTCTCCCCTTTCGCGTGTCTTCGGTAGAAAAGTATCTCCTAACGAAAAAATGAGACAACTCGAGTTGATAATTAGACTTACCTACCAAGATTAACCCACACGTAAACCCAAATGGAAACTTCCCAGCTGAAGTAGCAGTGCAAGCAGAGCCAAGAGAAGGAAAAGTCATGACCTGGGAGAAAAGATGCGAAGTAACGAGGCTGCATCAACCCACTACTAAGTGAATATGGAAATAGATCCTGCATCATAAATAGCGAAATCGGCGTCATAACGTGTGGGTGACTTGGAGAGTGCATCCACCCGGTCCATTGATGTGACACCATGCGTTCTCACTCCCACTGCTACTTGATGATTGATTCTTGTAGTCTGGATTTGCCTGCCTAAGGGGGAGGTATCTAAATTCGTAGAACTGAAAACTGAATGTTCGAGTTCTGCATGTCATGTATCTCATCTAAACAAAATCCCATTTCATAGGCGAGCGCGCAGGGGGGCGTAGCCCCTCCGAAAATTTCGAAAGGAGATCCGTAGTCCTGCGTACTAAAACATTTCATTTTTGGAAATATGGTTAATTCCTGATTTCCCCCCTTTTAAGCCTACAATTTGGGGAATTATATATATTTGCAGAAAACCATCCGTAATACCATCCGTCGATGACACAACATTATATCACTTTTATTTGTTAATTTTATCGATCTATTAATTTATTTATTTAGTCAAAAACAGTCAAAAACTGTATGTGACGTATGTGGGAGAAAATCATCTGCGCACGCATATCATCAAAGTTATTTCATTCTATATGTATTATATTGTATACCCTCCTCCTTCACCAACACTTGGGAACTGAGCATGATGAAAACAACAACAATAATAATAATAATAATAATAATAATAATAATAATAATAATAATAATAATAATAATAATGACAATCCTCGTTATCATTTTCATCATAGCTATATTTACGATGATGGAGTTATTGAGTTCAGTGTATGTAACGCCTACGCCTATGCTTTTACAAAGTTCAGGTATGTTAAACTACGAATATTCTTCGTAGGATGAAACATTCCACTTATTGCATAAACTGTCAAAGGTAAAACACACAGCAATTTTGCTACTCTAGGTATATATGAATTAAAATAACTGATACTACTGTGGCCATTGACATTTAGCACACTGTGCCATAGCCAGCAATAAATTCGGTCTTGGAGCCGGCCATTAAATATACATCAACTTCCACAAGAGAAAATGATAAAAATACAATTATAAAGTGAACTCGCACAAAATCAAAAAGAAATGCGTCATATAATCATTTTTATTTTACACGACTTTCAAACTTAATGGCTTTATCTGATTCTCTACAAGATTTCATTCTTTAGACATAGTTAAACAATTTTTTTTTCAAATATTACATACTATATAGTAATATAATACACAGAGAAAACCAATTTACGATCTTTGGAAAAGAAAAATCCTCCATGTAAGTGTATCAGAGGTATCTCCTAAAAATGACTTCAAGAACGTAACTGCAAACTATGGACGCGAGAGTTCGCCAAAACCTGCGTAAGCTGAATTGATTTCTTCCGAACAGGTTTGTTTGCTTCCGAAGTACATGGCAACCAGCAGCGAAGGCAAGTCGCGGTGAAACACACCAGAGCGAGGTGGGGGGAGGGGAGGGGGATTCGGTAGGGTGGGCCGGGGAGGCTCGGTGCTGCCAGGTTTCTCCACCTCCGCGCCGCTAAATGCCTTCGCGCGCGCGAACAAAGGGTTGACGCACGCGTGCACAATACGCCTTTGTTGCTCGCCGAAAAACGGCGGCAGTGGCGCGAGGAAGAATCGAGGCGGCTTACCGCAGAAAGCTTCCCACGGACCTGCCCCTCCCACCTCCCCGATGTCACATCACGGATGCTGCTGGACCGGGAGAGGTGGTTCAGTGTGTTAACTGATGTCACTGCATGTCCTCTGACCGGGAGGACCTCGGATCGAGTCCCGACGGGGGTAGGATTTTCGACACTAGCTTGACAGCTAGGTAGAATTCAGTCGCTGTCTAGAGGAGAATTCTATCGGTCGGCTGCTCTCCTCGGTAGTTTTCCGTGGTTTCTCCGATCAACACCAGGCGAATGCCGGAGCAGTACCCTAACGAACGGACCACGGATCTCGCGCGATCTTTTCTTCCTCTTCCTTGTCCTATCCTCTACCCTTACTCACACACTTACACTAACATGCACTACACTACCACACATTGCAGGGGACTAGTCGGGAGCTTAGAGCTTGCCCCTGCTGGGGCGGAGCCCCGCTAGGGAGAGATACCTGGTGGGGAAAACCCTGCTAGTCGGCGGAATGTCGGCGCCGGATCTCGCCATTCATTGGGGGAAGATCGCAGCCACCTCCCGATGAAAAACCGGGGCTAATAACCTCTGTAGTTGACGCGCCCGGAATCACTAACAATCAGTCAATTATCATTTATGCTGCTGTACCCTATCTATCTTCACCCTCCCGTTCAGCTCATTGATTTATTAGGGTAAAGAGCCCGTATGCCGTCGCAGCTACTAGTAATTCCGCCGTAACTTCGTTCTTCGCTTCATTTTAATAGACCGGGAGGCAGAAACATAAAAAAGTTGAAGTGATCTATGGACAGTTCATCTATTGTTTTAATGCTAATGAAGGTCCAAACGAGTCAGTTACCCTATCTAAGGGGTTAACCTTGATCGAAAGAAGCGGAGTGAACATGTGAAAAAATAAAATTAAAAGTTCATCGACAAATCTACTATCATCTTTGCTACCTCCAAAGTTGCTACGGGCGTCTATAAACAAATTAATTGTTGTGTACTCCCAGCAAAACTTTCAGAAACAATTTTGATGTGCAATTTTTCGAACTACGCTATTGGAATGAATTAAAAACATTTAGTGGGAAAATTTGTAAGCTTTAAGAAACGTGTGATGAGTTTTAAAGGATTTACTCACCCTTTTCGAAATATTCGTCAACTTCTGAAAGGTACACCACTTAAATTTTCTTATAAGATGTAATAAATGAGTAGGTTCCCCCTTGGATAAGAGTTATCCCTGAAGATAAGGCACCTGACTCTCGTTCTGATCTGAACTGGCATTAAAGTTAACTAAAAAAGGTTGATTATTGTTGTAAAATATTATTCACTTTTCGAGACTCAGAATTTGTGGTGAGCTTTTTTCGTCATAATGTTTTGCTGTACGTTGGTTAATGCGCCTAATTTAAGATGTTATTGTTCAGCTTATAATTCTCTATTCTCCTTCATCACCGTTCCGCAGATGACTGCCTCTGCTTTTTTCACCACTCGCTACCCAACTCATCGTTTCTCCCAATCATCGATCCTAGCCTTCGATCCACCTTCCCAATTTTTTTTTAATTGGTTATTGAAGATCGCATCAACATCTTAGGTCATTAGCGACCACTATTGCTGTTAACGGTATGGTAACTATGTGGATGAAACGACATGGTGATGATAAAGGGTGAAAGGACGAACACAAATACAACCATGCCCGAGGCGGGACTCGAACCCGGGACCCTTCGGTCCGAGATCACTACGACACTACTGCCTTAGCGATCTCGGCCACCGGGCGGACCCCGAATTTTAGATCGATCGTGAAGTTGTGAATACTTATTCGATCCATCTCTTAGATAATTACAACTGGCAATTAGTGACAACCTTATCCCTCTCTATCCATGTTCCTTTGTACTCTATTGTGTATTTCCCGTTTTGATCTTCGCGTCCTTCCCAATTCTACTTGCATAAGGTCGTAGGCGAAAATTTTTAAAAATTGTCGCGAACTTTTCCTCGGCTATCAACATCAATTTTTATTAGCTATATTGAAATTAGTTCAAAAAAATTCAAAACATTTCGAATTGTTTACTTTACCTAGGTTATACGTAGCACATATTAAAATCAATCCAATAGTTTGAGATAAAATTTTGCATGGAAAATCTGTTTATGCCGAAACATTGCTTTTAACGTAATATCTGTTTTGATGTGTATGAGTGTCACGCACAACTCGAGCTGGTTGAAAGCTTTTGAACTCTAATTTAGTATACTAATCAATAGTAAGAGCTATTTGTACCGTCTAAATGATATTTTAGATTGTTGCTGATGCGGAGTGCGAAGTGTTGCGGATAAATAAGCGTTTTATAACATAAAACAGTAAAAAACATTAAACAAATTGCCACTTGAGCATAAGTACGAGAGGAGGGATAATGGAATAAGGGGTTACGCCGGCCCCTGTTTAAAGACTCCACCTCACACATCATGTAGTCCAACAAATTTATGGGGACAATGTCTCTTCTCTGCCGCCATCATTTTGTGTAATTGCATTTTCTACCCTGATTCTGTTTAAGAGTTAAATAGGAAACAGCTTCAGTTTTTTAATTTATTTTCAACAGTATGTAGAATAAATTTTACATGCTTAACCAACCTTGCAACGAATGCACATGAGCAGATTTCTCTGAGATGTAGTAGGAGTGAAAGGAAAGTAACTTGCAGTACACAACTTGCTTTGTAAGTTGCCCTAGATCCTGCTCTAGCAAGGCGATAAGCATAAAAACTTCCGGAGTAAGTCGACTCTTGCCGTCGCTAATCAAGCTGCGTACGGTACGTGGTGACAATTCGTAGATCATGCACAAAGGAAAAGCAATATTTTCTCTCATTCAATCGAACTGATTACTTCGGCTCCTGGATCGTAACGTAAATTAATTAAATCCTGCTACCTATATCTTAGTATGTACTACGAAAGTCTCATAAATCTCTTTCCCAAATGGAAATAAACCTGCAGTTACACTAAAACTGAACGAGCAATTATCAGAGGAAAAATCAACAATTCACTACGATTATTTCCCCGGCGTTTCGTGGCTACGCTCTTCATAGATTTCAGTTATGAAATTGTCATGCTATAGAGTCATGAAGCATTTATAGATAACCTAATAGAAACTACAACGCTAAACCGCATCCTTCCGCATTTTATAAATCGAAATCAAATAAATTAGCTGAAAATATCTTAGAAAATCAGTCTTGTACGAGGAACGAGTGTGAAGTGAAAGAAGATTTTTCTTTTTAGTAAAATCACAAAAATGGTACGCCTCTATGATGGCTCTTGGAAAGTGTACAGTTTTCCGTGGTGTGATCCCAGCTTCGATTCTCGGTTGTGTGATTCCCGTGGTGTGACACCACGATTCACGTAGTGTGATTCCCGGTCGGGGCAAACATACAGTTGTAGCTTTCCTTTAAAATCGTCTCAGTTTCTGAAGCTGTGTAACTAAGAAAAGCTCTGGGAGGCGGAGTTCGCTAGTTATAGTGAAAGGAATTCATCATACTCGCCATGTCTTCCATACGTCATGTTCGCAACATGTCTCTCTTTATCCCACTAGCGTGAGAATTAAACTAGACCTTGGCATGGAGGACACCGTTAGCTGGTCGGCAATGTAAGACAATCTACCCAATAATGTCAAATACATACATAGAAGTAGTGTTGAGGTAGTTGAGGGGTCAATTTATTTTAAATGGTCCAGAATTTAATAAATTTGTCGCTCGACCATCTCGAAAAACATTCATATTTTGTACATAAATTTCCTTATGTATTCTCTGTTCAAAAACATCTTTGATTTGATTTTATTGTATCTGGTTTACAAATGGCGGCCATTTTTCTTTTTCGCCGTGCGCCATTTTTCGCGCATCTAGACATTCATTCTTTTCAACATTATTCAGCTCTGTGTTGTTCAAATATTCTAGAATAAAAGGCACTGGATTCAGTATACTGTGACCTACAAATAGAAATATTATTTATTAATTTTCAGAATTTCGTCTGGCCCCCCAACAGTTCTAATTATTACAGTAGTTACAGTATATTACAGTTGAAAATTTGGAAAAAATCCAAAATTCCAATTTTAAGAGGGTGTCATTTTTAAGGGGTACGTTACTTGCCAATGATACTTTACAAAAAGTAACTACACTGTTATGTATAAAATCACAAACAAAATTAAAACTGAGATTCTATTCCTTCTTTGAGAAATTACTCACTGAAAATCGAACTTGGTTCATACGCATTCCATAGATTTGGTTGCAAATATTTCTCAAATAAAAACATAGAAGGATTCAAGTTATATTTTCATGTTAAAAACATAGAAGGC
Organism: Teleogryllus oceanicus; assembly: GCA_964035755.1. Classification (NCBI taxonomy): domain Eukaryota; kingdom Metazoa; phylum Arthropoda; class Insecta; order Orthoptera; family Gryllidae; genus Teleogryllus; species Teleogryllus oceanicus. The sequence continues at coordinate 89,803,637 of CAXIVR010000008.1, read as the reverse complement.
GACAGTCGAGCAACCAGAGCTGGACCGCTTAAAATGGATTGACCCTGAGGCGAGGTAAAACGGAAACTAATTTGACGATCCCCTCGGGACCGGCGGGACTGAAATGGCATACTCTATCAGAGTAAGAAAATAATGACCGAGTACTTAATTGGCAGTCACTCGCTGCGCATCCTGGCGGCATTACGTTGCTTTCTCTAAACTATATAAATTACTCTAAATGTCCGTATATATAGGAGAAAGTAATACACTATACTGGGGTTCGTCATTTTTTTCTAATTGGTACGAGTGTTACAGGAAGTACAGGTAGCGCATAAGTAATACATGAGGGACTGGGAATGTACCCTATATCACAAACCCAACTGAGAGATCACGAAAGAAGGACCCCCAGTCTCAAAAGCACGTACCTCCGCCGCCTGAACCCACCAAAAACTTACAGAATGAGATCGAAATGGCGCTGCATCGAGGGTGGGAAAGCCAATCATGAGAGCAGGAGCGGTAGCTCAGTGCATCAACTGATGTCACTGCAGCCGGGAGGTCCTAGGTTCGAGTCCTGACTGCGGCAGGATTTTCAACACTAGCTTTTCAGCTAGGTCGAGTTAAGTCGCTGTCTGGAGGAGAATTCTAGCGGCCGGCTGCTCTCATCGGTAGTTTTCCCTGGTTTCTCCGATCAATACCAGGCGAATGCCGGAGCAGTACCCTACCAAACGGGCCACGGACCACGCGTGATGTGCCCTTCCTCATACTTGTCCCATCCTCTTCCCTTACACACACAGTTACTCTAACATGCTAATACATTACCACATATTCCGGGAGACCGGTCGGTAACTTAGAGCTTGTCCCGGCTGGGGCGGTGCCCCGCTGGTGGGAGAGTCCTGGTTAGGAGCAAACTCCACTGGCCGACGGTAGATCGGCGCCGGATCTCGCCATCCAGCGGGAGAAGATCACCACCTTCTCCCGCAAAAAAACATGCACTATACTAACGGGACTAGTGACCAAAGCAGTTGACGCGCTCGGAAACACGAACAAATCAGTCAATCAAACCTATCATGACACACCGCAAGGGTGAAAAGGCACATTCACGACTCGAACCAGCTGCCCATCTCCTAGGCTCCCATGTCGATCTTTGTCCAGTTTCTCTGATCCATTGAGCAAAAGCTCAGATGGCACTTTCTTTTTCTTCTGAACATAAATGTAACTTTGCTCACGGTTGGATTCATCTTTTGCTAGTAGTGGTAGGAGTAGAGCGCGGGGAGGATGATACTATTTTGTTAGAAATACAAACAAAATCTGCAGTTCGTTTACCGATGCACGTAAGTTTTCTACAACTCAGGAGCAATAAGGTCTAATTTCAAAAAGTTGCCAACTTCGCTGCTTTTTAAATATTTATTCATGATTAAACTATTTATAGTTATGATTTGGGAAGAGATTCTAGACTTCAAGAAAACGTGCGCAGATGGTACTTCTTCATGCGTCACAAACAGTTTTTACTGTTGACTAAATAAATCAAATCAAAGAAATTAACCTGTAATCCCATATACCAAGGGGTGACCAGAGGAAAGAAGGAACATGGGGCAGTAGATCCATGGGGTCCCCTTTGTTTCAACCAAAAGTTTCCTATCTACGATTATATTCTCTTTCTTCTTTTCTTTTTCTTCTTCTTCTTCTTCTTCTTCTTCTTCCTCTTTTTCATCTTCTTCACCTTCTTCTTCTTCTTATTATTATATTTCAACTATAGTTAAATATATGTTTTAAAAATATATTAAAGAAAATATATTTTGTGAACTTATGGCCTGGTATGGCCATGGTTCAACTGGACTGCGGCCAGTTGCCCCAGCGGCCCCACCCACTGAACGCCCCTGCTCGCTTGCTTGATTGATTGATTAGAGATTCTGGGATCCTCAACTACCAAGGTCATTATTCGCGTTAGTGTAGTTCATGATTTTCATCTGGAGGTGGCGGTGAACTTCCCTCATTGGATGACGAGATCCGGCACCAATTTATCATCGACTAGCATGTTTTTTCCTCAACCAGGTATTTCCCATCAGCGGAGCACCGCCCAAGCAGAGAAAACACTACAGTCCCCGACCGGTCTCCCGGCATTTGTGGTAGTGTCGTGCAAGTTGGTGTAAGTGTGTGAGGATAAGACAAGGAAGAGGAAGGAAAGATCGCGCACGGACCGTGGCCCGTTTGTTAGATTACTACTACGGCATTTGCCTGGTCGTGATCGGAGAAACCATGGAATACTACCGACCAGAGCAGCCGGCCGCTAGAATTCTTCTCCAGACAGCGACTGAATTCGACCTAGCGGACAAGCTTGTGTCGAAAATCCTGCGGCCATCGGGACTCGAAACTAGGACCTCCCGGTCAAAAGCACTGCAGTGACCTCAGTTGATGCACTGAGCTACCACCCCTGGCACGCCCCTAAATACTCCGCGGTAACATTTTCACTACTATTTTAGCAAGTTAGGCCGAAGTGAGTATCGCTTGAACGTCTTGCATCATGTCGTCATGACCTGGTCTGCTGTTTGAGTTGCAACCGCTATTGTCCTTCGTTCGCCGACCATAACGTACAGGGCAGACAGGCGATGTCACATCGCCAGTCGTATCGTCGAGTTCTGGTTGCTGCAGACAGTGACAACTCGCCTTGTTCTCTCGTTCCTGTAGCTTTTCAAGTTGTGGATGGTGTCACGGCAAAGGAGTTATTTGGAAATTGGTAAGTTTTACAGAACGATTAGTTTATTATCCTTTCCCCCCATAATGATAGGTGTAGTAAATGCGAGTACCAATTGACAGAGAGAGGGAAAAAGTTTGGATCTTCGATTTTAATCTAAATATAGTCTGAATTAAATTTCTCATACGTTTTTCTAGATACTAGCTCATGTGTTTTATTTGGTGCCTGCTATTAACATTATCAATTTTATTGTTATTGTATCAGCACCAGTTGTAAATATTAAGACATCTCCACGACATGATAAGAAAGAGACTATCAGCAACCATGCTGCTGAACAGAACTATATAGAATGGTTTTCCAAAAAGGAGCACTACCACTGCTTAATAAGAAATAGAAATATCTAATAATAATGATAATAATAATAATAATAACAATAATAATAATAATAATAATAATAATAATAATAATAATAATAATTTGAATGGCTTTATTAATGTGATGGAACTCGGAACATCAGGCCCGTTCTTCCGCCTAGCTACATGATACAAAACTTAAGAATATAAAGTTAAAATTGGTAATACATTAATAAATAGTATAAATGTGACTTTCCCTCGGCTGGCGAAAATAATGTCCCAGCATTTACCTTAAGCGGCCGAGGATCACCTGAAAAAACAAAGGAAGTGAGCAAGACGATGATAGCTTAGGGCCGATTTGAATCTGAAATGATTGAAGGCGTTGTCATTGTCAACAATACTATTTATTTCAATAAGAGCAGCTTCCGATGGCTTAGCTTTTCTTTTTCTTCTTCTTCTTCCTCTTTTTCATCTTTTCTTTTTCTTCTTCTTCTTCCTCTTTTTCATCTTCTTCACCTTCTTCTTCTTATTATTATTATTATATTTCAACTATAGTTAAATATATGTTTTAAAAATATATTAAAGAAAATATATTTTCTTTTTCTTCTTCTTCTTCCTCTTTATCATCTTCTTCACCTTCTTCTTCTTCTTCTTCTTCTTCTTCTTATTATTATTATTATTATATTTCAACTATAGTTAAATATATGTTTTAAAATATATTTATGACCTACCGTTTTCTGATACAGAAAAAATGATGATGGCTAAGCCATCGAAAGCTGCTCTTATTGAAATAAGTAGTATTGTTGACAATGACAACGCTTTCAATCATTTCAATTATGTAAATGTCAACTACAACTCACCACTAAACCAACGATTTGAATTTACGAATGTCGTATACCTAGGGAAAATTTACCTTCCATCAGAGTCAGGACGAGAGAAGCAGTAATGAATTGGGATAACACTCTCATGTAACACTAGTGTGTATAATTCGTATACAAACAACACAACAGTTCTTCTCATTCCAAGAATATCAATAAAAGGAACTCGAGAATAGCAAATATTTAATAGCAGGCGCCTTGGAACCTTGCTGTCTCATGATGTAGCTATGTCGTAAGTTATAACGTACCATTATCATAACATTTAACGTCCGTTACGATACACCAAACGTGATATCGTAGGCTTCCGCGTCCAGTCATGATCTGGGCTGTCCGGTTGACGCCACGTCAAAGGCTGGGGTGCCGACGTTTCGACCGACATATCGCGGTCCTCTTCAGCGCTGTACTGCGACAGGCTGAACGGCAGTATAGCTCTGAAGAGGACGGCGATATGTCGGTCGAAACGTCGGCACCCCAACCTTCGACGCGGCGTCAACCGGACAGCCCAGATCATACACCATACACCCCCCGCATTTCTACCACTGACCTTTGATAGCTTCATGCACTCCCCACTGGTGAGATTCACAGGCCCATAGCGGCCTGTACCATAGCGACACATACAATTGTTTAGAGTTGGGGAGGAAAAATGGCGGATGGACCACTTTTCCTAACCCAAACGGGTGTGGTTTTTTCGTGTTTCCGGGCGCGTCAACTGCTTTGGTCATTAGTCCCGTTAGTGTAGTGCATGTTTTCTCGGAGATGGGAGATCTTCCCCGCTGGATGGCGAGATCCGGCCCCGACCTACTGTCCAGTGGGGTTTCAACCGGGACTCTCCCACCAGCGAGCACCCCCCGTCGGACAAGCTCTAAGCTCCCGCCCGGGTTTCCCGGAAATGTGGTAGTGTAGGGCATGTGTGTGTGTGAGGGGAGAGAATAGAACAAGGAAGAGGAAGGACAGATCGCGCGCGATCCGTGGCCCGTTTGGTAGGGTACTGCTCCGGCATTCGCCTGGTGTTGATCGGAGAAACCACGGAAAACTACCGATCAGAGCAGCCGGACGTAGAATTCTCTCCAGACAGCAGCTGAATTCGACCTAGCTGAAAAGCTAGTGTCGAAAATCTCGCCGCCGACAGGACTCGAACCTCAGACCTCCCGGTTAGAGGCACTGCAGTGACATCAGTTGATGCACTGAGCTACCGCTACCGGTATGAACCCATTGAGAGCGCATTACTTCCCCTGAACACAGGCATATCAAATCATAAAAACTCCTCACTAGGTCGGGGGCAGGATGGGAAGGAAGGTTCTTGTATCAGGTGGTTCATGGTTGTTTGAAAAAGTCCCAACCATGATGCAATAACATGAGTGAACGGCTCCGACGCACCTATTTTTGCTCGTTGTGCATAGAAACAGATACGCCATGTAACCACAACACGCTCACCTCGTGAAAACCCATGACAGACGCTCGCCGACATGCTGCGTGGCAAGCGAGAAATATTGAGAAACAGTGTGAAAGTCATGTAATGTGACAATTTTCAACAGTACCAACCAAAAATAACACGATAGTGAAGTTGAAATAAAAAATGATTTTTTAATGCTTCGGTTCTCTGTTTCAATGACTTGTAACCAGGTGATAGTTGTTTTGATACGGGATTTGAAATTCCCGCTAATATTGTGTGGAACAGTGATGCATTAAGCTCATTGGCTGAAGTCGCATAATATTTGCAGCAGCTCACCCATGCCTTTGCATTTTGATCCCAACCACGAAAAGCCCTGCGTGGGACTCGAACCCTCAAACCACCTCTTGAGTTCACCTCTGCTCTCGTGCCTTAGCGACCTCGGTCACCAAACTGACCAGTGACGAGCTAAGTACATAAATACTCCTTCCTGCATGATTCACCGAAGACTTCGAATTAAAACTACCTTCTTTCTTTTTCATAACATTTGACTGACTCATGGATTGGCTAAGAGAACCTGTCAATCCATACGTTCGTTATATTTTTGGTGTAGCTGACCTTTCGATCGTCTAAACTTCTTCGCCCAATCCCAAATTTTCTTCTTTCGGCATCCAGCTACCTCTTAATGCATTTACAAAAACAAAACTACATTGTTTATTCACGGTCGTTCCTAAGCCCTTGCTCTCGTGATATTTCCTAATGCATGTCTCCAATAATATAGTCTACAAATAAATGTTAGTTTATTTTCATGTGACATATCGGTATGTTACATGGTGATTGGGGAAAACATTTACTTGTCCGCGTTGTATATTGGCCTCCAAATACGGGACTGTTGTCAGAATTAGAGGAAACACTTTCAGAATTCACAGATAAGTATCAAGATATTATTATAATGGGGGATTTTAATTGTGACTTAAAAACTCCCATCACAAAATCTGCCACTAACTTTATTCATACTTCAATTCGTATAATTTGCAAATATTAAAATTGAATCCTACTCATAGCTCATCTAAAGCAGAATCGTGGATTGATCACTTGATTGTTTCAGATATTTCCAAATGGCTATATGGTCAAGTTCCTGTTCCGGGTATTTCAAACCATGATTACTCTTTGTTGTATACTCGTCTAAGTGTACTAATACAAAAACAAAACAATCAATTACCGTGATTACAGAAACTTAGATTTTACAGCATTTCAAGTCGACAGTGAACGTGCACCTTGGCACCAAGTTTACCAACAATATTAGTAGACTCGAAAATAAACATGTTCTATGAAATCATAACGAATCTTTTTAACAAGCACGCTCCATGGAAAACTTCTCGTGTCACACGGCCTGCTGTTCCATGGCTTACAAATGAGATAAAAGTTCATATGAAAGTTAGAAATTCCGCATATAACCGTTTTAAAATTACTAAAACCTATGAAAATGAAAAGGCGTATAAAAAACAGAAATTTCGTAAAACAACAAGTCAGAAACGCTAAGATTCGTAATTATCATAATCTTTTCCAAACAAATTCCAGTATGAAGGTAGTATGAAACACTTCGAAAAACTTAGGAATCTGCAAACGTAAGTCAAATGACAGTTCATTAGAAATTCTTTAGATGACTCCAATGATTATTTTGCTTCCGCTACACATAAAACAGACCCTATTATTAAAGAGAAAACACATTTACTCTCTGAATCACATGCTTCTGCCAGATGACAGTTTCTATTTCAACAATGTTGACTGCCAAGAAGTCGAAAAAAAAATAGCATGCACTCAAATCAAATCTAAAAGGCTCGGATGATATAACGGCAAAAGTAATTAAAAATGGTTTTAAAAGATGCTCTCCTAGCGCTACTCGCGTAATAAACTTTTCTTTTAACAACCGATATTTTCCCGTGGAAACTAGCTACATACGTCCTCCCGAAATGTTTAAATCTGTTAAATCTTTGTGATTATCGACCTATTAGTATATTACCAACATTATCCAAAGTCGTCGAAAAAGTTGTGCATCAACAGATAAACAAGTATCTCGCCATAAATGATGTTCTCAGTAATTTTTAATCTGGTTTTAGGGAAGGTAGAAGTACGCAAACGGCTTTAAGCATGAGACAACTGAAGACATTCGTCAATCTCTGATGAAGGCATATAACAACGCTAACGCTTTTAGATTTAGCAAGGCCTTCGATTCAGACCATGACGTGCTTTCTGGGCAAAATGTAAATGAACTCTGGTTTGATTCTACCTTTATCGTGGATTCCAAGTTTTTAGTAGACAACACGGTCGTAGTTGTAGAAATACTTTCTCGTCAGCTAAACCAGTTTCAAGTGGAGTGCCACAGGGCTCCGTACTTGGTCCACTTTTTCTTCTTATCTATGTAAATGATATCCTGTCGGTGCTGTCAAGATGCAATCGCATGTATGTATGTACGCAGATGACCTACAGATCTACGTCAGTGGGAAACCTTCTGAAGTGGCTCATTTAATTAGTAAAACAAATCAGAATTTAGCCTCTTTACATGAATGGTCAGTGAGAAACGGCCTTAAGATAAATCCATTAAAATCTCAATTAATTATAATTGGCTCCTGTTGGTCCCACAAAGCACTTAAAAATCTAAATGTTCCTCATATCGTACTGGATAACACTACTGTTCCTCTATGCTCTCAAGTTAAAAATCTCGGTCTGACCATCGATAAATTCCTAAATTGGGAACCTCATGTTCGGGACACTTGCTGCAAAGTGTATGCTTCAATGTACTCACTCAAATGTGCTTACAAATGCCTTCCACCCGAAACCAAAGAACTACTAGTAAAATCCCTCTTGCTTCCCCTGCTTGATTTCGGTGACATTGTGTACGGTAACGTAAAGAAATCAACCGCTGACGCTCTCCAAAGAGTTCAAAATGCGTGTGTTAGGTTTCAATATAATATCAGAAAGTATGATCACATATTGGGATACTACAATGCAAATAACATACTAAACTTGAAAGCCCGACGCATGTTTCATTGTTTGTGCATTTTCTACAAAATATTAAGTACTGGTGTACATACTCTCTCATAATACATACTCTCTCATAAAGTACTGGTGTACATACTCTCTCATAGTACATACTCACATAAAATTTCCTATCTTAAAACAAAAAGATTCGAGAAATCTTTGCTATGCAATATTCGTAAAAGTAACACCAACTTTTACAATAAATCTTCAAAAAACATTTAAATACTCTTTTTCTGAGCTGATATTGTATGATATGAAAGTGTGTACTAACTTTGTTCGCATTTGTAAAGTAAATGTAATATTTTATACCGCTTATTAACAGTTTTTTCTCCATTTTTTGTATTTTCTTAAGTTAGTTTTTAAATGAGTTCAAAATTGTAAGTTACATGTAATTTTGATATGGCTTTTTAACAGTTTTGTTCTTTTCTTTTATTTGTTAAGTTAGTTCTTAATTTAATTATCAAGAGTATAATTATCTAAATTAAGTCTATTGTGTTAGAAGGTTTTTTGTGTTATCTATTAGTAACTTCTAATTCATTATTGTTTCACTCTCTTTGTCATGTCTCTGACTAAATACGTCTTTCCTTAGGTACGTGAGGTTGTAATTAAAATCGGCCCTAAGCTGTCGTCCTGGCCGGTGGTTGTGCGTTTTCATATTGTGTTTATGATTCATTAATGTATTTGGAGATTTTTGTTAACATTTGATACGTATTACAATTCATTGTTCTCTCAAAATCTATATTCGGGCACACCTTAGAGTTTTTTCAGTGTCAGTAATGGTTGTTTTTAAAATTATCTTAAATATATTATTTTGTTGCTCAGTGTTGAAGAGCATGCACACTTCCTTTGTTTTCCTCGTCTTCTCGGCCGCTAGCTGCAAATGCCAGAGATTTTATCTGCTGCGTTTGTGAGCCCAGGGCGTTGGCATCTGTAAGTTGTATTCTATTTTTATTTACTAAAATTATCTCTGAATAATGTTTCAATTCTTATCTATAAATTTATATATTACGTGGTAACTTGAATGTCCTGGTGAAACTTCTCTCCCATCTCGTCACTAACATCACCTAGGGTGGGGTTGTCCAATTGGCGTCCCGCGATGTCATTTATTGTGGTCCGCGAAAGGGTATTTGTCAAAAGTGAAAATTCCTTGCATCCTTATCGGGCGAGAAAATTGCGCGTAGCACACGCTGCCTCTCGGGATCAACCCCTAATGTAAAAATAGGATAAGTTTAGATTTAAGAATTTTTTCCAGTAATTAAGAATTCCAAAATCATCCTAATGTGTTTCACTGCGTTATGCATGGTACGGCCTGATATCACGCATGGTTCAAATAATGTAAATATGGCCCGCAACCATATGAAAGGTTTTAGTTGTGGACCTCGAGACCTTGCAAGTTGGACATCCCTGACCGATGTTGTATGGAAAAGTCGAAATGTGAATGCAGGAATTGAAGTTTTAGTGACATGCATTATCATTTGTCTTGATATGCATGTAGTAATTCCTGCACGCCGTCTTCGTGATGAGAAGATATTTTATTTCTACGAAAAAGTGCAAAAGACACAAAACCTTTCCATGACCTCTTTCCGACATCACTGTCTTTCTTCAAATATTGGGTCCTTTAATAGCTTAATAGTTAAGTAATGGTATTTTCTGTTGCAAAATCCTTCTATAAAATTAGAAACTTTTGTCAAGCATAAAAAGAAAAGTAATATTAATTTAATAATTATATTTAATGTATTAGTTACTCATCAGTAATTCTAAAACTAAATGTGTGGTTGTAACGAATATTGTAATTCTTCATCTTTCTGGGTGAGTGACCACCATCTCGAAGAGGTTTCTCGTCCTGATTTTCCTGGACATTCGACATAAATATAACGTTCGTATCTGCGCACGTTTTCAGAGTTCAGTGGAGAAAATAGTAGCTTTCTGTGCGACGTTCTCCATGTTCCCCGGGACTGTATGTCGATTCCTCCACGAAGGGCACAGTGAGGGATAATAGCAAAATGTGTTGCTGATATTTGTTACACCGGAACAACATTTTCTTAATCAGTTCATGCCGAAAACGTCGTTTCCATCTGTCAGGTAGAGACTATGAATTTAAGAAAAAAAAGCATAGAATGCACTTCTCCCCATAGGATGTCACACAATTTTAAACTGTTGTTGATATTAAATAAAGCACGCGGAACGTAATTTTAAGTGTATTTTATTATGATATATCTGATACCACAAAAACTATTGAAACTCGTGGTGCTACAGCATCACAATCTTTATCGCATTATTTCTAAATTTGAAATTTTCGAAAATTCAGAAAGTTCGACGAAAATGAGACGTGTGCCATTCTTTGTGAGCGTCCTTGTTTTATCCGTTGAAAAATTTTTAAGGAAAAAATTGAAGCGGTTTTTTAGAAAATAATTGTTTAAAAATTGCAGCCGCTCTGACTGGAAGGTTCGAGTCCCGACGGTGGCAGGATTTTCGGCACTAGTTGGTTCAGGTCGAATTCAGTCGCTGTCTTGAGGAGAATTCTAGCGGCCGGCTGCTCTGATCGAGTTTTCCGTAGTTTCTCCGATCAACACTCATGAATGCCGGAGCAGTACCCTAACAAACGGGCCACGGACTGCGCGATCTTTCCTTCCTCTTCCTTGTATCCTCACCCCTTACTTACACTTACATGCACTACACTAATACATGCCGAGACAGGTCGGGAACTTAGAACTTGTCCAGGCTGGGGCGGTGCCCTGTTGGTGGAGATTCGGTCGATGATAATAACCCCGCTAGCTGTCAGTAGGCCGGCACCAGATCTCACCAGATAGCGTGAAGACCATACACCTCCAGCGTGGCCACGCACTACACGCGGGACTAATGACCATAGTAGCTGACGCGCCCGAATTAGTGGTAGCCAATCAATCATACCACGCGAAAATCTACTAATATTTTCGGAAAAATTAACGGGATCTTATTTAAAGATCTATTTTTAAAGAGCAAATCTCATTCAGGAAAAAAGTCTATCTTAAATATTGTAGTAGTGGGAAGACATCGCAAAATAAATAATTTGGTAATTTCGAAAATCAAGTATTTCAACGAAATGAGACCTTCGCCTCTTTAAGCATTCCATGATATCCGAGGACACTGTGTAACAAAAATTGGAGCGATTTTAGGAAAAATTTTGATAATATTAAGCATCATGTTAAGTACCTCCAATAATCAAAATATCCGTTTCTAACTCAGAGGGCCTCGAGTTTCTTTAAATTGATAGAGGAATATCAATTTTAGAGAAAATCGACGGGCGCTTACGACCACCACGGACCGACAAACAGACATTTTGCCGTCAATGGATTTTTTGGTATCAAAGACCCAATAAAACGTGGATTCTACTACTTAAGGTGTTAAAGGAAGTAATTTAATAAAGGGTGGGTCATGACTCATTTCCTTGTATACTAGGATCCGGTTATACGTTTTATGTCCAACATTCGCGCATTCGTTTCCGGCGCTTGATTACACCTTTTCTCTTCCTAGGCAGTAATGGCGACACTGCCAGAATATATCTGCAGTATTAAAAACAATAGTCTGCCGAGTATCTGGCCTAATGTGGCGGAAGGGCAGGCCGGATAACAAAAATGCTGGATAGGCCGAGTTTTCTGAACTTCATTTCTTTGCCCCACCAATACTAGAAGACAACCAATACCCCAATTTTCTCGTTTATTTAGCACGGCGCCTCCATTTCTCTGAAGCCACGAAGAATGTGAACGCGTCCGCCGCCCGGTGAATCATGGAAGCAGTGTGACAACGTGACGACTTAAAATAGCAGGTTCCACACCGATAGTTTGTTAATGTTATGCACTGTACTGCACGCTCTACGTATTTAGTAGAAAAAGGAAGCAAAGAGTATAAACTATTCACATTTTGACATAAATTCTCTAATGCCTGACTTAGATGTAAAGAACATTAACAAACATTAACGTAAATCGTAGGTAATTCTCTTAGAAATTGATTCAAACTCATTTTATTTTACATTGCAAAGGATTACAAAGATATGCAAAGGTAGTCTAATGATAAGAATCAAAAGTTACAGTTTTTAATTTTTGAAAAAGTCTGTAAAAGATGACTGCGTCTGCATTTTAGCTCTCTATGCGACGCAATGTCCCTTCACTTACGCAAACAGATGACATCAGATGGCGTTGCTTTTTCTTGGCGTCTGATATACTGCAAGTCTTTTTTCTTTATCTGAGTTCTTCCGCAATCGAATTTCTCCTATTATCTAAGGGGTTACTGCTTCTTCTTTCTATTACTTCTCCTTGTGTCACAATATCAATGATATGCCAGTTATTTCATCACCTGGTCGTTTGCCATCCATTCCGGTGATGTCCTCAGTGATATCCTCCTGCCCGGCAATCTTTTCCAGCAATGAACAAGTTTAGAGTCTTCATCTGCCACTTCGGTTTGCACATTGATCAGGGTTGTAATGTCCATCTTTGTGTTCTAAAGACTCCCAAGACCTTATAAGTGATATGTTTGAATCTCTTCCCATACTCTCCGTCGACCACCATATGACATACAAATGTCAGTCTTTTCAGAGCGATTACTTTAGTCTTAATTATTACCAATCGTTGATAGCAATGCATTGAGAAGACGCCAGCGATATTTTTCCTTGGCTTTTTAAGGACTCCTCATTCAAAGGCTAATAAACAGCTGTTTCAAGTTAGGGTGGCAAAATGAAACTTTCATATCTCCATCTGTGAGTTCATCAGTGGTCGGATGCAAAGATACATTGTCGAGAACTAACAGGTTTTTTCTTGGCTAATTGTTATTTTTCAAATGTTCTTCTACAGTTAGTATGGATTCATGTTGGAACCAGTTTTTCAACATTTCTGAATTCATCCATTCTTTATGTTTGTAATATAGGAATTGGTAATGCGACCCACCTCCGCCGGCTAGCCCAGAATGGGTTTTCAAGCAAGAAAATAAAAATACAATTAGAATAGCGCGATCAGGGTCGTGGGCCGTTGTGGATTGAATGCATTTACACAGAAAACCAAGTCGAATCACTTTCCACTTACTTAAGTATATTCTAATTAAATTATTGTTACAGTCACGAACATAAAACACTCTTTTACATATACAAGGAATTTTGTCTTGGTTGAAAAAAAGAAAAACAACTTACACCTCAATAATTAACTACACTGTTTTCTCTCATTTAAATCAATTTCAAAGAATACTTAAAACTTTGCCTAATCATTCCAGTCGTAAATTCCTAGTTGCAACTCATAATTAGCTAAGTTTTTCTTGAAAGAAAAGATTGATTCATTGTTTACAGAATATCGGTATAAAGAACCTGTACTAATACTTTCTTTCCGAAACAAATTATTCCTCTTAATATCTACAAATTGTCTGCTGGCACTGACCTTACTGTGTCTTTCACGGCGTAGAGAAACTACGGCGTCGACTTTTCTTCCAGTCGCTCGTGTCCTTGTCCAGCTCGGTCGGGAGCAAAGCCGCCCCTCGCAGAACCGCACGGTCGCCCCTTTCCAGTACCGTTGTTCAACTCACGATGTGGCCTCCGTCTCGTTTTCCGTTGATACTCTTTTCGTATTCTTTTATAGAATGTAACTAGCTTTTAATTCCATATTTAAAAGAATCTACAATACGACAACTGAGTCTATCGTATAAGAAGAATAAATATAAAAATAAAAAAAACTGCAAAGAAAAGAAATGAATGGCCTCGTTAGTTTCATGCTATTCACACTCCTCTCTCTTACAAAGATTTTAAATGCGTCACTTATACTTTTATCCTTTTCCTGATAAATTGTTTTAATGCCTTGTAATATGATAATTACCTCCTCGAATGTCTTGAAGAGTTTTTATCGTAGATGCAGTCCTGAAGTCCGTAGCAGTACGAGGTGCCGCCTTCTCGTGATCGGTAGGTCCTCACTCTCCAGCTGTTACTTCAGAAAAGAAAGCTTTCTTTCTCCCGACTCTCGGTGTCGCATACTCTACCGAGACGCTCCCTTACGGATATAGTTCGTAGTTTTCATTTTCGGATTGTATTCATGCGCGTTGGCGCGCGTTCAAACAGCTCATCTTATTCTTGAATATTGATGTGCTCCGTTTTCCGAGACCTCGGCAAACGGATGGTCACAATACTGCATGTAATGAAGAAAAGTTTTTATTTAGCAAGAAATGTTGTTTGTAGACTTATTACGGAGATTTATTTTTACAATTAGAAATTGAGGATTATCTTATAATTTGAGCTATTTCATGTTAACGGTATGCAACACTAATCATGTACACTGTATACTCTGTATCATTGGGAGCAGCCCATGTGTGTTGTCTCTAGGGTACTGTGCCTCTTCCCTCTTTCCGTGGTTTCATTCATATGCTATTTCCCGAGAAACCAATAATTTTTTTTATTTTAAGATAAATTTACAATCTATTTTTTACAAAATAGTAAGTAAATGTGATGTCTATTGTAGAATTATTATGACAATGATTAGTAGTGAATGTATCCCATCGATACTCTTCATCTTCTTCGTACTATAACAAAAAGCAATTATTATTATTTTAGGTTGACAGCAATTGGAATTGATAATTTGGTGGTGATCATGTTTCAGTTACTTCTTGAGTATCTGTATGGGAGTTGTATGGGTGAGGTTCTAAACCAATAATTGAATGCAATTCTGTTACTAACATTAATGTATGTGATTGCGAGACTGTATGTGAACTTTCTTTCTAGACTAGAAGTGGGGGAGTTGATCTGAGTTGCAGAGATGGCTAAGGTGGACGTACCTTGACAGACTCGACTCGAAGGGTCGCGGGTTTGAATCCTACCTCGGACATGGAAATTAGCTTCAGTGAATTGGCATGGTCGGTGATATTCCAAATTGCCTTATATCTAATAGAAATAACCTTTCCTCCCCTCTCTGTCCCTCAACATGGCTATAATACACTTGTAGGTAGAATGATTTAAGGAATTGGTAGTCTGAGAGCGGACAGGGGAATGAAAGCGCTGTTAATGAATCCACGGGCCACAGCTGGCATGCCACCTGTCCGCTTTTCCTCCCTAAATCTAAAATGTTCTAAGCCGAGTTTTTGGGCCACGGCGGCTGTGTAAGCACTAGCCGCAATGGATTTGTCGACCTAAGCACTTCGAAGGGGAGGGAGGCTGTGCAGGACGTCAAAGGATAGCGAATATTATAAAGAGTGGGGCTGTCGCTGCATTACTACCGGAAATACGACGTCAATGTCCAACGATGATGATAAAGATGATGTTGATGATAATGATGGAATGATGACAATGTTTAAACCGCGAGATCCAAGGTTTGAATTTCGAGGTCGAAAGTTTGGCTCAGCTAAATAGCGGTACCAAAGCTGATTGTTGAGAATTCCTAGGGCAAGTCGATCGGTTTCTTCCATTACATTACAAGCTGATTTCATACTTTTATCTGATTCTACTTCTTTTGTGAGCCGAACAGTGTTTTAAACCCTCCTTGAAAGCAAGTTTTTCTTGAATTTTTTCAGAATTTTCCAATGTGTCTAGGTCAAAAGTAGTGCAAATCAGTACGTTTTGTCGAAAGAAATAGAATAAATTAAAGAGACTTTTGTCTATTAATTTTGTGTTTACCTCTGTAAGTGCCTAAAATGCGTTTTAAGTACTTAATCCTCCCCCAATGGAAATGCCTGAGACTCCTCTTTAAATGTTCCAGAAGGATCCACATTAATGGGTCAGTTTACCACCAGACGATCAAATAACCTCGGCAACTTTTATCCTGTGTAATTATAATAAATAATAGTATCTACAATTTTTTTAATTAAATAGGAAAATAGCCTTATTTTTACCCAGATGCGTAAGAGTAGAATTGAGTTGTTCACTGTGGAAAAAAAAACACGAGATCCTTTATTTCCAGTTCTTTAAACGTGAGGCTGCTCATCACCTCATTACGGTCCCATTATTTCATCATCTATGGAAAGTTTGAGAGTAGGTGGATGTCAGATCTGACGGGGTGGGCGGTATCATCATAAAAAGAACAGAAATTTACCTCCCAAGGAAATTGAAGAATATCTGCTAATTAGATCTTCCTTCAATATTAAAGACAGTTTTAAAGTCACACTAGTTATCCGTAAGCACATCAAGAATGCTGCTGTCAAGTATGTTAAAAATAGGATCTTGGGCAGCCAAAATTGGATCTTCTGAAATGCCATACTTAAAACCTGAAGTTTCTTTCTTCTTCGGCGCATGACGCCAGGTATGTAGTAAGAAATGACGTATGAGAATATAGTAGTGTATAATATATGAGAATATAGTAGGGTAACGAGTCGAAATATGGTGTTTTATTTCGATTCACATTTGTCATCAAGATAATATATATATAGACACGGCCTACTAGAATACAATCGTAGGTTGGCAATGTTTTGATACCATGGAGACTGCCTACTCTAGATGACGGATAGAAATAAACAAGAAAGAGAATATATATTCTGGACGAAAAAGTTTAATAGAGCACTAAGTGGAGAATTGGAATGTAAGAAATGCAGTGTCATATCATATTGGCGGTCTATGCGATTGAAGACAGTATTACGAAAAAGTAAATGGATTAGAACATTTGGGAGAGTCGATGTAGTGAAACGTATATGTAAATGGACCTGACTTGCGACTTATGTTATTTGAAAGGCGAAGACGATAAACGTAATTGAAAATTATGAGATTAACAGAATGTTTTATGAGTTATTTCAGTTTAAAATAATATTGAACATATTTTTGTTATGATTATGAATAAATGTTTTTTATTTTCAATTTGAAAGCGTTTTGATTTAATATTCCAGTAAGTTGCCTATTTCTGATCTATTATGTAGGTCATAGAATAATCGGCCCTAAGAAAAATATAGTATATTTTTATTTCCCCAATTACATAAATTTATTAATGGAAAAGTAAAAATCATTACAGTAGTAACATCATGTGTGACAAAGTACGGATTCAAGCACCAAACATTTGCATTTTTAGTCAAATTGAAACAGTTTGTTTTTGTGTTTTTCCGGAATCTTTAGGGATCTAACAAAATCTTATACAACGCCGACCCAGTCGCTAAGGAAGCAGTGTCGTAGTGTTCTTGGACCGAAGGGTCGGAGGTTCGAGTCCCGCCTCGGGCATAATTGTATTTCTGTTCGTCTTTTCAACCTTTATCATTGCGTCAAACATGAAGAAAATACAAACTATACAAAATACATTTTTACGGAGAATTCTAAAGGCTGAATGGTTCATCTCAATAAACAAATACACAAGAATTACAAATAGAACAAATTAAAACATTCATCACTAACCAATCTTCCAAATTCTTCAACTCTTTAAAAGATTATCCTGTTCATCAACATTTCGATCTGGGAAAAAATTATCACTTTAAACGAATTCGTTCCCGCTTCCCCAAAGATATTTTTCACCCCCCTTAAATATTAATTTATTACTCAATTTATTACTCAATAACACCTTCTCTTAAAACTCTAAATTTATTACAAAAATTAATGAATAGTTATTAAAATCAAATTTTAATTAGTAAGTACTATTAAAATAAAATCATAATTATCTTTAATTATGATATTAATTTCTGGCATCTCCAAAAATGTTATGTATACATTTATTCATCATCCTGAAAAATTTGTAAAATTGAACAGGAAATAAATATATTAAAAAAAAACCTTTATCATCGTCATGTCGTTTCATCTTAACAGTTACCATAACGTTAACTCCAATAGTGGTCGCTAATGATCAAGATGTTAATGCGACTTTAAATAACTGAGAAAGGAAAGAAAAATCCTTATACAACCCTCTTATGACCAGCGGATACCTAGTTGTCAGTCAGTTTTAGCGTACTTTACATTCTGAGTTAGGGTTGATCCCGAGTTTTCGGTGCACCTCGGCCTTCGCTGTCACGGCCTCCTTTCGTTCAATTCTGATTCTTGCGTCGTGAACGAGTCAATAAATTATCATTTACACGGAACGTTTAAACACTAGTTTTAGAACATTTCTTTAGTACAAATGTAGTATGTGATCCGTTTTGTTCACGCGCGCAGAATTGTGACGCTTCGCTACGCGTGTCCAAGTTGAGGACGCGGCTTGGGCCTTCAGCCCTCGCGATAACATAAAACATCCTTGGGTTTGTCCAACGCATAATTACCAACGCATTTTATGCAAATAATCTTTTAAATCATTTGGGGTGTTCTCCACATATGAACAAATAAATTTATTTTAAATTAGAGAATTTCTTTTAAAGGGAACGCTCACTTTTAAGAGAATTTCTTTTAAACGTTTCTCAAAATAATATAAACGATTCCTGTGTGGTGAATGATAACATTCCTGCGCCCCGATTGGAAGTGAATTGGATCACGTCAAGGCACTGCAATCGAGGAAGCCTAGGCCAAGGTGCACCGTACACCCGGGATCAGCCGAAGTTAGTAATGTTGAATAGTTTATTTCATATACCCGTCAAACGCCAAATTTGTTATGTCGAGAAAATTGAGAAAAAGTGTCCCGGTTTTTCAGATTTTAAAATATTTTTTAATATTAAAGCAGTTAATACATTAAATATTTTCAAGTAAATATGGAATAAGCTATGTGTCTATCCTCATGGAACAATATTCCACCGCTAAAGCGCATTTTAAATTTTGGCGTTTGACGGGTTTCTGAAATAAACGATTCCATTGGGGGAGCGGCTCTCGCATGGTGTTCCCAGCGCACCGAGTGGCGTTTGTCAGCCCGTCCGTCGCGCCGTTGGCCGTGAGCGCTTTCCCGCAGCATCCGTCCCACTTCCCAAGCGCCTCCGACGTCGTCGCCCGAGAGGATTTGGTTACGGCGCTGCCCTCCCGCCGACGCACTTTCTTCCGCCTTACGTAACGCGATTGGGAGTTTTTTGTTTTGTTATTAAACAACATTCTTACACAGCGGATTAGCACTCTACGAGGGTGGTCTCAGAACTACCCTGCCTGACCTAGAGATCGCGGTAGTTTTTCGAAAAATATCACTATTAGAAAGTAGACAATCTATGAAGCATATGTTTCAAGTTTGAAGACGCTACATTATTTAGTATTTTTGTAGTAGTAGTGGTGGCAGCAGCGGGGGGTATAGCAGCTGCAGAGAAATCTGCATTTCGCAGTTGAATCCCGAAGGCTCCGGACTCCCTTTGTTTGGCAACAATCAATAGTGAACGTTGTGAGTGAATTTGTAACAATGGAGAAAATTGGTCATCGTTAAGTGTTCCAGTACTTTAATTTGAAAGGCCTCAGCCCAAACTGTATAAAAACTGAACTAGATTTTACTCTGGGTGAGTCTGCGCCTTCGTTTACTACAGTAAAATATTGGGTAGCAGAGTTCGTACGAGGCCGTACGAGCTGCCAAGACGAGCATCGCAGTGGTCGACCAAATGATGTGACTACTCGAGAAATGGTAAAGAAAATCCACAAGCGGTACTGGGTGATCGTTGACTGAAAGTGCGCGAGCTAGCAGACATAGTAGGTATTTCGAAAAGTGCAGTACATCGCATATTATCTGAAAATTTAGACATGAGATAGCTGTGTGCAAGATGGGTGCGGCGTTTGCTCACACTCGAGCAAAAACAATGTCGTGAAGATGTTTCAATTGAGTGTTTAGCGAAGTTTCACCGCAACAAAGCAGAATTTTTGCGTCGTTTCATAACCATGGATGAAACATGGATCCACCACTTCACCCCAGACAGAAGACAACAATCAAAACAATGGACTGAAAAGGGAGAACGTGCACTAAAGAAGGCGAAGACCGTTCCATCTACAGGCAAGGTCATGGAGTCAGTTTTTTGGGATGCGCGTGGGATAATTTTCATTGACTATCTTCAAAAAGGAAAACCTATCAACGGCGAGTATTATGCGAACTTATTGCAACGTTTGAGCGAAGAAATCAAGCAAAAACGGCCACACTTGGCTAAGAAGAAAGTGTTGTTTCATCAGGACAATGCACCAGCTCACAAATACGTTATTGCAATGGCCAAAATTAATGAATTAAAACTTCTACCTCATGCACCCTATTCGCCAGATTTAGCCCCCTATGATTATTTTCCGTTCCTAAACTTGAAAAAAATGGCTCAGTGGTCAAAGATTTGCCAACAATGAAGAATTCTTATTATAAAAAGGGTATCGAACTTATTGAACATCGCTGGGAAAAGTGTATAGAGCTAAAAGGAGATTATGTTGAAAAATAAACTTTTTTTTTCCAAAATTTTTGTTTTTTTCTTTGTTGGGTCGGGTACTTCTGGGACCACCTCCGTACAAGAGCGTTTTGACATTAATTATACAGGTGTTCGGGGAGGAAACGTCGCAAATTGGAAAATGTGTGTATTTGGCGTTTTGGGTCGGTAGTCCGACTTCGCCGGCCAGCTATCGGTGTCCCCCTTGCCTGGGCCTAATAAAATTCCTATGCTTGGGGGTAAGAGCGACATGAGGCGAACATGACGTATTCTCTTCGCCGTGACTAGCAAGATCCGCCTGCTTGAGCTTTTCGTCGTCACACAGGCACAGAAACTGGGACGAATTTTAAACGAAAGCTACAACTCTATTTCTGCCTCGACAGGGAATTAAACTCGGGGACCAGAGCACAAGGAAGCTAGTTTGCTGCCCATTGCCATCCCAGAGGCCAAATTGGAAAATAAGCTCTTAATACAATTTTAAGCATATTTGGTCTGGTAAACTACATGGACCATTCAGAATGGTTCATTCAATATAAGTACTCCAAAGTTGGTTTGAAAAAATACTTTCTAGGCAAACATTTGCGTTGCAGAAGCATAGAAACACTCCAGAAAACATACACCTTTTTTAATATTTATAAAATATGTGAATTTATTTGTTCCCAAAGAAAAACTAGCCCAGAAATAAAAATGCACCCAATTTACACAATTCTACTGCTTTTTTTATTTCTCAGTTAATTTTTCTTTTTGAAAAAAATAAATTCATTCCTTTTGTATATAATAAACAATATACATGATTCTGGAGTGTTCGACTTTAGAGTGCTCATTGCCGCTGAACCATTCAGAATTCCCAAGTAGTTTGTTAGACCAAATATGCTTAAAATTGACTTAAGAGATTTTTTTCCCCAATTTTCTATGTTTCCTCCCTGGAAACCTGTAGAACCTTAACAAGAGTAACCGGGAGATATCTAATCAGCTAATGTCACTGCAGTGCTTCTGACCGGGAGATTCTAGGTTCGAGTCCCCATGGTGGCAGGATTTTCGACATTAGCTAGATCGAATTCAATCGCTGTCTGGAGTAGAATTCTTGTGGCTAGCTTCTCTTATCGATAGTTCTCCGTGATTTCTCCGATCAATTTCACGCGAATGCCGGAGCTGTACCCTAACAAACGGGCCACAGACTGCGCGCGATCTTTCCTTCCTATTCCTTGTCCTATCCTCGCCCCTTACTTACACATACTTATACTTACAAGTAATACACTACCATACATGCCACGAGGCCGATCGGGAGCTTAGAGCTTGTCCAGGGTGGGGCGGTGTTCAGCTTGTTGGAGATACCTGGTTTGGGAAAACTCCACTAGCCAACATGTAGGTCGGCGCCGGATCTCACCATTCAGCGGGAGAAGATAACCGCCATCTACACTTACGGGAGTAATGAACTTAGCAGATGCCGTACCCAGAATCACTAATCAATCATTTAAAAAGCGGGAAGTCACTCCCTCTGGAGTTCTCAGTTTAAATTTTCGGACTATGCGGTTGTATTGGTTTGGAAGAATGATTGGGGGTTAGGAATTAATATTATTAGGTTACAAGAAGAATTAGGTTATTAAAGTGGTCTGGATTTTTTCCGAGGGGAATATGGATTGAATTCTTCTTTGGGATTTTCCAAATGGGAAATTACTTGCGGCTGAAGAATCCGTAAGGTTTGGAAAATGTATTGGAAAGTTTGTTAATGAATCGAGCAGTTGTAGAATTTCCCACAACTGCTTCCCAACGTCGTCGCCCAGAGGGATTCGGTTGCGATGCCGCGGCTCTTTCTTTCTCCTTACGTAACGCAATTGGGAGTTAACCCATGCGCGGAACAACAATCAAAGCGAGCCTTTTGAACACTAGAGCGTGGCTGGGTTGTGCGCCGATTATTCCATCCGTGCGCTAATTTCGGCGTTTGCCAATGGAGAGTTGAGTGCTTAAAGAAAGGCAGGTCTTATTAAGAAGGATCCAAGGAGTTGTCGAGATTGTCGATCAATTACGAAACAAAAAACTCGACCGCTCTCGTTTACCAACAAGTGTGCTCCTAAGTTTGATTAGCGCAGTCATGCGATGAATCTAACTTTCTGAATACATCGTTTGGTTCGGAAACAATTAGAATCCATTGATGAGTTCAAAAGTTGTTTGGACGCGAAAATAGGAACATAGCCTCGACGGTGTTTTTTTCTGTCGCTGTCGGATAAAAATAGAGATATGATCATATTAAACAATAATATAAAGATTGTAGATATTATTATTTATTTTAATCTAACACAGAGTTTGAGGTTACTTGATTTCTGATGGGGAACTGTCCCACTTCTTTGGATCTTTCTACAACATTCTAAGTGGATTCTCCAAAATACTCTTTGGACTGGGTTAAATACTTAAAACGTGATTTTAGGCACGTACAGTCGTTATCAATAGCTTATTCGATTTATCTCGTCAAGTCGTATCGATTGACTCTACTTTTAGACTTGACCCTTTTAGAACATTCTGGAAGAATTCTAGAAAAAACATGATTTGGGATAGAGTTCAAGATCTCCACAGGAATATAACTGTCTTAATTCATGTTCTGTATTTCTGGCATAAGACGGATAGCTACGATTTGATTCATCAGATTGACCATAATTAAACCTGATTTTGTACTGAAACAACTTTTTATTTAACCTTTTATACTTATATCCATACTTTTTCTTACTTTCATTGTCTGATGATAGACAAGCCAGGAACTGCATTTTGTTTAAAATTCCTTTTTATTTATTTTAAATCGTTGCGCCCTTAATCCAACTTATCGATGCAATGCACCTCTTCGTCCCTGGTCGAGCGTTGAGCGCGGAGTAATCCTTCGTTCCAGAGGATGCTGCATTTTTGTCTCGTCTCTTCTACTCAGTTGTCAAAGAGGACCGCCAGGCAGCATCTCCGCGTACGCGCTCTTACTTCACGCGCCCCTGCGTCACTACCCAACGGCCATAATTGGGAAGGAATTAGGAAAGGGGTATGGTTTAGGACACTTCGCAGGGGTGGGACTAGCCCTGGCGAAGCAGCCAAACTCGTTCTGTTGGAACAAATATCACATGAGATTCGACTGGAATCAAACCCGGACGTCAGTGGTGAGAGGCTAGAAACCTCGCTATGTGCCACGAGCGAGCTGCTTGAAGTCACTAGCAAAAATAAAAATTGCTGATATGAAAATATCTGCCAGAGGTGCCATACTAAGTTAGTGCAGTGATTGGAATGCAGTTGACGTTCCCGAACGCTTTTAAATAAATTACATTTGTTATTAAAAGGAAATAAATTGGGTGTAACTGATTTTGAATGATTGACTTTTCACTTAAAATTTGTTTCTAGAGAATATCCTTCCTGCAACTATTTTTCTGGATCTATTCAGTAACTATTATATCCCATATTGTAGAGTCGCGAATTCCTTTTTTAGAACCCCATGTGATCTTAAGGACGAGAACAAAATTACACCGAGAGCGGTAGCTCAGTGCATCAACTGATGTCACTACAGCGCCTCTGACCGGGAGGCCCTAGGTTCGAGTCCTGACGGCGACAGGATTTTCGACACTAGCTTTCCAGCTAGGTCGAATTCAGTCGCTGTCTGAAGGAAAATTCTAGCGGCCGGCTGCTCTGATCGGTAGTTTTCCGTGGTTTCTCCGATCAACACCAGGTGAATGCCGGAGCAGTACCCTAACAAACGAGCCACGGACCACGCGCGATCTGTCCTTCCTCTTCCTTGTCCTCTCCTCTCCACTTACACACACACTTACAGTAACATGCACTACACTACCACATATTCCAGAAGACCGGGCGGGAGCTTAGAGCTTGTCCCGACTGGGGCGGTGCCTCGCTGGTGGGAGAGTCCTGGTTAGGGGGAAACCCCACTAGCCGACAGTAGGTCGGCGCCGGATCTCGCCATCCAGCGGGGGAAGATTACCGCCATCTCCCTGAATAAACATACACTACACTTACGGGACTAATGGCCGAAGCAGTTGGCGCGCCCGGAAACACGAAAAACCAATCAACCAAACATAATTAACTGCTAAAACTACGTCAGAGGCAAAATTTATGAGAGCAATGTGAATGCTTCGGAGGCGAGAAGATCGTGAGAAATGGGTTCGCTGAACCTTTTAAACGTAGCTCGGAAGCGATACGCTGCACTTGCATAAAGCTGGAACAGTTCAGAGGAAATGATCTGATCATTAACTAACTTCCATTGCGGTTTCACAAGGAAGAAGTAATTTGAGAGACCGTAATAGCTCCAGATCTCCCGAGTAGACTCAGATTTACATCTTTTTATGCAGTTTATGTGAAGGATACTTTCACCCAGAAATTAATCTTACGAGTATCTTCGAGCAACTGCCGTATTGAGCCTTCACAGTACGTTTCCTTTACCTTGAAAAATTCTAGACAATGCAATAGAACCGCTGCAAGTATTTGCATGGAAATAAATGTGTTGAAGAATACTCCATTTTCAATAAGAAAAATATACATTCTTTACGTCATCTCAGTGTATCATGAATGGAAGTTAGGAAAGGAAACTAAATACGTTAGGAAAGAAACAGTTCCTTGGATTGATGTGCGTTTTAGTTATATTGTCTTGTTCATTATTCCCAAATTCTCAATGATTATAATCTTTTATTTTGAAGCGCGCGAGGAACAAATGTACTTGTTTATCAATAAATAATTTCTTATTATTCATGGTGATACTCAGGACATTAGGACTGTTCTTCCATCTGACCACACAAATTCGTTAAGCTTCTTTCGCCATCTAGCAGAGAAAAAAGGTATCATTTGAGTGACGAAACATGCGATTAAAATTTATAGCTCAAATTTCTTTTAGGGAGATATACTTTATATGCAGTAAATCTGCAGCATGGTCAGCTGACTTTACCTCCCCTCCGAAGGAAAGCGTACGAGAGAATTCTTGCACATAGCAATTCACGGTCTCGATCGGTTTGAATCCGCGAATTTGGAAATTTGGGAATAATGGCCCGATAAGCTGACCGTGACGCCAACGGAGCCGTCTGTTTATTGTTTTCGATTAATTTTCCTCATTGTTACAATAAATTATTACACGTAGTTAATTGCGTAGCTACAGATTCATGGCGCGAAATCTATAGCCTGCGTTCCGCTCTGCGCTTTAGATAATAATCCTTATATCTTCCTGGCACTAGAACATTGCATTTGTCACGGCACACGATTTAATTAATTACGCCATACACTCCCAGTGACGTGGGAAAGAATCGCCCTTCTCCTTTCACATTTCTATTAGGAAGCTGGACCTGATCAACATCCCCTCAGCGTGTTGCTCTGCATCTCCTGAGCATGACGATCACACTGATGCAGAAGTTCGATTACTTTCCATAGATCGTAATCAAGTCTTTGAGATGAGATTTTTCTTTAAATTCGCTTGACAACGCTTTTGCTAAACAACGGAAGAGTATCAAACGTTGTTATAATATTTTTTTTTGTTACAATGTATTTGTAGGTTTTGCAATATATTCTCGTCTAGTTTTTCAAACAAAAGTTGTCAGCATTATATCTTTGCATACACTCATACACACAAACACATACACACAAACGTTAAATGCACAGGCGTATCTAGACATTTCGACGCCCATGGCAAGTATAGAATTTGCGCCCGTGTCAGGATATTTTATTTTAGGGTTGTTGCTATTTGTTTTAGCGGGTATACTCTAACTAGCGACCTTTCTGAGAGGCTCCCATGGTGTGCCATGTCTGCTAAACCATAGAAACGCTTCTGGCTAAATGTAATGAGTGTGCTTTTCCATTGTATGTAATTTTGTTGTAGTCCTCGTAGTTTTCTCGATAACATTTTCAATTTCTATCTCGGCTTGTTCTGAAGTGTCAGCACGAAAAAAGCAGCCAATATTCTGAAAGAACTGAATAAAGAATGTGACAAATTAAATTGGTGTGAGTTATATCTGCAGATGATTTCATTACTTTGAAATCAGTTGTTCCATGCGTCTCTCCTATACTTGCGGAGCTGCAGAAATTTTATGCATACGATTATTGACAACTATTTCTTTCAGATATATAAACAAGTAGATTAACGAGAAAGATTTTTTACGAAAAAGTTTATGAAATACTTCTTCACCGATGAAAAACTGCTAACATAAAAATTCAAAGAATTCGCTTATGAAATAAGAATCTCCATTGCCGTTCTCTTAACTTAGTATTGTTCTTCAATGATTGAAATATTTGCAATATAAACTTTCGTAATACTACAGTACCAACCTCTATTATGATTTCTTGTTAGGTTTTGTTTGTCTCCAATGAAGCAACTCACCGATTCATACCTGTAAAAAATGTGCTAATTTTTCAATGTAGCACAGTGATCATTGATCTACATTCCCTGAATTTTTAGCGACTTGATGCCTCTGGCAGCGCAAGCAAATAAACCTACTTTCTCAACCGCTGCCGTCACTTGGCGAGTTTTTCCAGTTCATTTCAAGTGGAATTCTCATATCCCATACATTCTCGTAGCGGTAACGTTCTTTACCTCTAGTTGCTTGGAAAGAACACAGATGCTTTCATGACGTCCCATCATATATATATATATATATATATATATATATATATATATATATATATATATATTACTATCGAGTTTTCCTTCATCTTGTGCTAGTGTTCTGCAGGAGAAAGGTACATTTTTTCAATAATTTGTTTTCTGAAATCATAGTTAATAAGAATGAATTTGGACAACTGGAATTTGTTCTTCATGCCATTTGTAGCGTGTCAGTTTACTTTCACGTTACTTTTATAAATACAAATTTTCGCATGTATTCAGAGGGAGGTGATGTTCGTAATATTTTAGTGACGTACCATCTGATATTCAAAACAGATATTAGTGTGACAATTTATATAAACGTGTTTGTCAAAATGTGAAATGTGTAATGTTGAAACAGTTAAAAGTTAAAGTCCATACATTATATTAATGCGTAAGTAAGCAACTTTTTAAAAATGCAACATTTATAAAAATATAAACAAATTCTTGGTATTCAGGCAGATGACATGCTGAAACATTTCTATGGAATTCATAATTAAATTGCACTGAGCATTGCGAAATGGTAATTTGCATAATACCACGGTATGCATTACATTGATTTAGTATATAACCACTTTGTTCGTAAAATGTAATATTGTGTAAACTAGCTGAATTGGGCGCCGCAGACGCTCTAAAGTGTTTTAAACATATTTTCATGTGTTGTGAATTTTTATTTTGCAAGCTATCAATATCAAGAAAGTGTGAACATATACTTATATAGTTTTTCATCCTCAATCATAGTACATGGGAAACATTATGAATTTAAATTTAATAATAAAAAAATTACAAAAATGCGCAATCGTAACTCTTTTTGTTGGGTTTTCTTTCCGGCGTCTATCATTACCCATTCCAGAATATGATGTTCGAGGACCTAATACAAACGCTCCTAGAAGAGTTGCCCTGAAAAGTACATTATTTTAGTTATTATCACACGACATAGTAAAACAATGTACGTTTGAAAGCTCCTGTTCTAGAACATACCATTCAATTCTTATAGGTTTATATTAGATTATATATGCCGGGAGCGGTTGCTCAGTGCATTAACTGATGTTACTGTAGTGCATCTGATCAGGCGGTCCTAGGTTTGAGTCACTGTTTGGAGGACAATTCTCGTGGCCGGCTGCTCTGATCGGTAGTTTTCCATGGTTTCTCCGCTCAACACCAATCGAATGCCGGAGAAGT
This sequence comes from Teleogryllus oceanicus, assembly GCA_964035755.1. Classification (NCBI taxonomy): domain Eukaryota; kingdom Metazoa; phylum Arthropoda; class Insecta; order Orthoptera; family Gryllidae; genus Teleogryllus; species Teleogryllus oceanicus. The sequence continues at coordinate 89,775,325 of CAXIVR010000008.1, read as the reverse complement.
GCAATTCTAACAAACGAGCTACGGACTCGCGCGCGATCGTTCCGTCCCATCCTGTCCCTGTCCCATCCTCCTGCACACACCACAGGCACTGCACTACCACACGCCGGGAGACCTGTCGGGGACTTAGAACTTGTCCGGGCTGGAGAGGTACCCCGCTGGCGGGAGATACTTGGTAGGGGAAATCCCCGCTAGTCGACGGTAGGTCAGTGTCAGATCTCGTCATCCAATAGGGAATCATCGCCACCTCCAGATGAAAAACACGCACTACACAAACGGGAATAATGTCCTTAGTAGTAGACGTGCCCGGAATCACTAACAATCAATCAATAATACTAATATTAATTACTGATTAGATACTAATTTCTTAGATATAGTTATCCTACAAAAGGGAATTATCGGGTAATCGTATAAAACAATAATTATCCTACTGGATGGCAACTCAGACCTTTTCCTTTCGAATGATTCGAGACTTGCACCGCACAATACATACTGTAAACAGCGGGACCCAGGCGTGAAATGTCCAGCAAGATCTATACAGTGTCTTTTATGTAGCTATGTTTCTCATCGCCTGGATGTCTCAATGGCGAGGCATTTAGCCACGCCATTGTGACAGTGTCACATTTAGACACCCGCATTGTGACACTTAGCCACACGCATTGGTGACAGTGGGTCACCTCAATGGCGTGGCATTTAGCTGTCATCACAGATGTACTGCGAATCCCTGTCTTGATAATTTCCAATGAAATGTTCAGAGAGTTAACAGGTCAGCGAGAGCGGGAGACCATCTTTTTGTTAATCGTGCTCTTTCTTCGCGTTTTGGGAATGTGATGTTTCCATGACTAATGTGAAGAAGACTTTTTTTCATTAAATTTTTAGTTTCCAGTAATGCAAATGAATACATGATACTGTTATTCTCACTTCAAAAACACTCAACCCCTTGTAGCTTGCTTTCATATTGAAGATACACTGGCAGAAGATAATTCGTGAAATATAATACAAGGCTTTAAAATTCATTTCATTATTAAATAAACTGAAGAACTGAACAAATATTTTATTGCAATGTGTAGGTGAGCTGACGTAAGTCATTATCATATCTCTAACAACTAAATCTTTATTGAGTGTTTGAAAATATCTATGGCGTATTATTTTTTAAATGTATGTAATTATTGACAATTATATTTATATTTTGAAAATATTTTTTATCACATTATTAGGTTTAAAATATTTTAACTTATGAATTGAGAATTCAGGAATTAATATATAATAATTTAGTATGACATATTAATAGTATAGTATATGTAATACTTAGTATTATATATATTAATAGAATATAATACTTAGTAATACTTTAGTAATTATGACGGAGTAGTAGGAATCGTTCTTATGAAATGCATATTACACTACTATATATGTGTTTAAAACACACAAAACATAAGCTATAGTCGAGCTTCTAATGTACTAAAAGAATCTGTCTAAAAACCAATGTTAAGACATTTGCCTCATTCACAGGAATCAAATAATTACTGACCACTTCTGTAGGTCCTGTAAGTCGCTCAAAAGGCGTTTTAGTTGCCTAAAAACGCAAAAACACACACTTTTAGAGCATTTCTTAAAATTATTCTCGAGGGGTTCGCAAAGAAACCATCAATTTGCATGAGGAGACTGAGACATGCGGAAATGAATACTCATTTGTGTGGATAGTTTGGTCAGAAAAGAGTATATTCATGAGTGACGGACGGACGGTCGGAAGACGGTGGCTACTTCAAAACGACACACGGATATTCTGTTAAATGTGTCATATTTATAAAGAATGTTTCTTAGATCTTATAAACATCATTATCTTATCATTATCTCTCTGATCTTGTATATACCAGCAAAAACAGTACAATGCTGCAATAATTCCTTCTCAATCACTCACTAGAATTGACATTTGTGTCATACAGTGGGTTCAACATTTGTATCTTCGTGGCGTACAAGTAAGTCGCCTGAGTACCAGGGCATGGCATTAATATGCACTTTGTGACGCTATAATATGCGTAATGCTAACCAGACAGGAATTTCATGAGTTTAAAATAAGATAGAAATCACTTGAGGGCAATATCAGGAATATGATGAACGCATGCTGTGCATAACGAGATGTTTATGGTGCTGGGGTGAAATGTCAAAGTTCAGCAGAGATTCGAATGTAATGCTAGTTCTATTTAGTGACTGTGCTGAGTATGATGGGCGTGTTTCTGTGAGTGTTTCGTAGTGTGTGCGTTTGTCGCACAGGACAAAAAGCCGTTGGTTGAGCTGAAGTATAATTTCAGAGCTCGTCATGATTGGGACGCAATGTTAGTTCTATTTGGTGTCTGCGCTGAGAGCGTGCTGAACAAGTGCGTTTGTCGCTCAGTACAACGAGACGTTTTATTGAGCTGGAGTATAATTGCAGAGCACGTCGTGATTCGGATGCAATGCTAGTTTCATCTGGTTGCGCTTGAGAGTGCTGCTCAACAGGTTGCTTAGTGTGTGCTTTTGTCGCTGAGGACAAGGAGCCGTTTGCTGAGCTGGAGTATAATTGCAGATCGCGTCGTGATGGGGACGCAATGCTAGTTCTATTTGGTTTGTGCGCTGAGAGCGTGCTGAGCACGTGCGTCTGTCGCCGAGGTTTGGCTGAGCTGGAGTATGATCAGAGCGCGTCGTGATGGGGACGCGATGCTAGTTCTACTTGGTGCGCTGATGCGAGGTGTGCGTCTGGTCGCCCAGGACAACGAGCCGTTTGCTGAGCTGGAGTATAATTGCAGAGCGCGTCGTGATAGGGACGCACGTTAGTTCGACTTTGGTGTGTGCTGAGGCTGAGGGTGTGCGTCTGTCGCCTAGGACAACGGAGCCGCTTGGTTGAGCTGGAGAGCACTGCAGAGTGCCGTGATGGGGACGCAATGCCAGCTCTACGGTGCGCTGAGTGCTGAGGGTGTGCGTCTGTCGCCTAGACAACGAGCCGTCGCGGTTGAGCCAAGAGTATAATCGGAGCGCGCGTCGTGATAGGGACGCAATGCTAGTTCTACTTGGTGTGTGCGCTGAGTGCTGAGGGTGTGCGTCTGTCGCCTAGGACAACGAGCCGTTTGCTGAGCTGGAGTATAATTGCAGAGCGCGTCGTGATAGGGACGCAATGCTAGTTCTACTTGGTGTGTGCGCTGAGTGCTGAGGGTGTGCGTCTGTCGCCCAGACAACGAGCCGTTTGCTGAGCTGGAGAGCACTGCAGAGCGCGTCGGATGGGGACGCAATGCCGTTCTATCGGTGTGTGCGCTGAGGAGTGGGTGTGCGTCTGTCGCCTAGACAACGAGCGCGTTTGCTGAGCTGGAGTAGAATTGCAGAGCGCGTCGATGGGGACGCAATGCCAGTTCGACTTGGTGTGCGCTGAGTGTTGAGGGTGTGCGTCTGTCGCCCAGGACAACGAGCCGTTTGGTTGAGCTGGAGTAGAATTGGTAGAGCGCGTCGTGATGGGGACGCAATGCCAGTTCTATTTGGTGTGTGCGCTGGAGGTTGAGGTGTGCGTCTGTCGCTCCAGACAACGAGCCGTTTGCTGAGCTGGAGTAGAATTGCAGAGCGCGTCGTGATGGGGACGCAATGCCAGTTCTATTTGGTGTGTGCGCTGAGTGCTGAGGGTGTGCGTCTGTCGCCTAGGACAACGAGCCGTTTGCTGAGCTGGAGTAGAATTGTAGAGCGTCGTGACAGGGACGCAATGCCAGTTCTAGTTGGTGTGCGCCGAGCGCTGAGCATGTGTGTCTGTCGCCCAGGACAACGATCCGTTTGCTGAGCTGGAGTATACCAGGAGCGCACGTGATGGGGACGCGAATGCCAGTTCTATTTGGTGTGCGCTGAGTGCTGAGGGTGTTCGTCGCTTCAGACAACGAGCCGTTTGCTGAGCTGGAGTAGAATTGCAGAGCGCGTCGTGATGGGGACGCAATGCCAGTTCTAGTTGGTGTGTGCGCTGAGTGCTGAGCATGTGTGTCTGTCGCCTAGGACAACGATCCGTTTGCTGAGCTGGAGTATAATTGCGGAGCGTCGATGGGGAATGCAACATGCCCTATTTGGTGTGTGCGCTGAGTGCTGAGGGTGTGCGTCTGTCGCCTAGGACAACGAGCCGTTTGCTGAGCTGGAGTAGAATTGCAGAGCGCGTCGTGATGGGGACGCAATGCCAGTTCTAGTTGGTGTGTGCGCTGAGTGCTGAGCATGTGTGTCTGTCGCCTAGGACAACGATCCGTTTGCTGAGCTGGAGTATAATTGCGGAGCGCGCGATGGGGACGCAATGCTGCCCCATTTGGTGTGTGCGCTGAGTGCTGAGGGCGTGCGCGTCTGTCGCCTAGGACAAACGATCCGCATGAGCTGGGAGACAATTGCAGAGCGCGTCGATGGGGACGCAATGCCAGTTCTAGTTGTAAAAGTGCTGAGGCTGAGTATGTGTGTCTGTCGCCTAGGACAACGGATCCGTTGCTGAGCTGGAGAGCACTGCGGAGCGTGACGGGGTAATGCAAATGCCAGCTCCATTTGGTGTGTGCGTTGGAGTGTTGAGGGTGTGCGTCTGTCGCCTAGGACAACGAGCCGTTTGCTGAGCTGGGAGAATTGCAGAGCGCGCCGAAGGGGGACGCACGCCGTTCTATTTGGTGTGTGCGCTGAGTGCTGAGGGTGTGCGTCTGTCGCCTAGGACAACGAGCCGTTTGCTGAGCTGGAGTAGAATTGCAGAGCGCGTCGTGATGGGGACGCAATGCCAGTTCTAGTTGGTGTGTGCGCTGAGTGCTGAGTATGAACACGCCTAGACAACGATCCGTTTGCTGGAGCTGATATAATTGCGGAGCGCGTCGTGATGGGGACGCAATGCCAGTTCTATTTGGTGTGCGCTGAGGCTGAGGGTGTGCGTTCGTCGCCTAGACAACGAGTGCCGTTTGCTGAGCTGGAGAGCAATTGCAGAGGCTGGTCGATGGGGACGCAAATGCCAGTTCTATTTGGTGTGTGCGCTGGAGGTTGAGGTGTGCGTCTGTCGCCTTAGGACAACGAGCCATTTGCTGAGCTGGAGAATTCGTAGAGCGCGTCGATGGGGACGTGCAATGCCAGTTCTATTTGGTGTGTGCGCTGAGTGCTGAGGGTGTGCGTCTGTCGCTCTAGGACAACGAGCCGCGTTTGCTGAGCTGGGAGAATTCGCAGAGCGCGTCGTGATGGGGACGCAATGCCAGTTCTAGTTGGTGTGCGCTGAGTGCTGAGTACGTGTGTCTGTCGCCCAGGACAACGATCCGTCGGTTGAGCTGGAGTATAATTGCGGAGTGTCGATGGGGACGCAATGCCAGTCGATTTGTGTGTGCCGAGTGCTGAGGGTGCGTCAGTCTGTCGCCTAGGACAATGAGACGTTTGTTGAGCTGGAGCATAATTGCAGAGCGCAGTGATGGGGACGCAATGCTAGTTCTATCGGTGTGTGCGCCGAGTGCTGAGGGCGTGCGGCGTATGCAGGACAACGAGACGTTCGTGGCGCCAGTCGTGGGCGGCGCGCCAGGGCGAGTGGAGCGACGTGGTGCTGTCCATGCCGCCCACGGAGCAGTCGCGCCAGACCATGAGCTACATGATCCACGGCCTGGAGCCCGGCGCGCACTACGAGGCCACGGTGCAGGCCAAGAACCGCTTCGGCTGGAACCACGTCGCAGCGCTTCGAGTTCTCCACTCGCAGCTCCGGGTGAGTACTTCTCCTCTCTCTTCTCTCACCTCCTGCACTCTGCTCCTTCCCATAGACTCCAAGCAACGCACGCTGTCAGAGGATGACTCCAATATCCCTGACGTGTCGCCAGCTCTATTTCTGTGTCATTGCTTCCATTTGCTTTTTCATGCCTGTGCCTACTCCACCCTGTGCGTAGCAATACCCTCATCACAACCTCACGCACCAACACTTGCAGAGTGCCCTCCTATCCTCACGCTCTGTGCTTCATTGTCAAGTTTTTCTCACTTTATGTAGTTGTATTCATGCGACCTCCTGTTTTTGACCTTCCCGGACCCTTTATGTGAAAATATTTGCAACCCTCGCTTTCCATGCCCTGATCGCTAACCTCACACACACACACACACACACGTGCGCGCACCTATACATTCCCGTCTCCGGCTTTCACCAAGCCGAGTCCTTTCTTCACCTTTTCTGCTCAAGCTTGCTGCGATTTTCGCTTGAATCTTCCTGTTATTTTTCTTTTCCGTCTTTCTTATGCATTTTCATCGCGCTTCTGTCGTCTCCCAGATAAAATCCCTTGGTTTAGTTCTCTGGTTCACGGTTTTTCTGTGCTGAAAGGGGACTTTGCAGTTGCGTGATTTCTATTCAAATGCATTTGCTCCATTCGATTGCAGTTGCTTTTTGTCTTTTCCTTTTCAAACCATATTTTATCCCTCGCGTGGTTGTGAAAACGTACTATGCAGGTTCTTCTCTTCTTGGTATTTCACGTTCACATTTTCTTCTCTCTCATCTGTTATCAAAATGCTCCGTCTTGTATAACTCTTTTTCTTGTTCTCCGTAGCTTCTCTACCGAGAAATTTCCGCATGAACCTTATTTTATTTTCTTTACGGCTCGTGATGAAATAACACCTCCAGCAGCCGCAGTTATAAACTACTTTGTATCGGAATATCTGAGGCCTTGCTGTGCCTTCACTCATAATCTCCTAAGATCCTTGTAGGCAGGTGAGGCTTCTCGGCCTCTGTGAATGCAAGCGAAGGCCGGCTCATCTCATCTTGCCCCCTTCCGTCTAAGACGCTCATTTCCCTGCTAATGAGCCTGAAGTTCGCTCCTGTCCGCCCCTCGTCGCCGCGAGGTGAGTGCTGACATTTCAGCCCTGCCTCGCACCTCCCCGTCCCGATTCCCGTCCCCTGTCTGTCGCCTAATTCCGACGCTTTTCTGTTTGTCAACGGCGCCTTCTAACGCTCCCCCTCTCTCCCGCTCCCCCTCGCTCGACGCCGCTAAGTAAATTACGTCGTATATTCGGTCCATTTTCATATCTTCTTTCTCTTTGCCTTTTTAAAATTCATCCGACTTCGTTCCTTTGGGGATGCTTTAGATTTATAGCTAGCGCAGTCTCCGCTTTTTTCTCCCTACCGCCCTCCTCTTTATTTCAACCCCATAACACGACCCTCGTCACCTATCTCCTTGTATATCTTAATTCTTTTGCTACCTGTTCCTTTCACCATTCACCTTTTTCCTTGCTCAACACAGTCACTTTTCTCTTCCAAGTTCTTCCTACCTCCCTTTAATTTTTCTATTCTCCGAATCAAAATAATCGATTTTTTATCCTCAACGTATTATTTATTTCCCCCTCCCTTTTCCTCTCCCCCCTCTCCCTTTTCCCCTCTCCCTTTTTCCCCTCTCCCTTTTTCCCCTCTCCCTTTTTCCTCTCCTTTTTCCCTCCCTTTTTCCCCTCTCCCTTTTTCCTCCTCATTCTCTCTCCTTCTTCCTTCCTCCTTGTCCCCGCCATTGCTGCTTTGTAGTGCCTGAGCTGTCGATGCGTGAAGATGTTGGTCTGCTACTTAACATTCTTTGCAGGATCTCCTGGGCTTTATTGGCTCTGGGAGAGTTGCCTAGTGAAAATCAAACTTACTAAAAAGTCTGAAATTATTAATTTGTAATTCATACGACTGGCGAATAAAGTAAAGTTAAAAATTGTGAAAATTCCCCCCCTAGAAATACGTTTCTCTACCGCGTCAATTATCTTAAAAGGAATTGAATATTCCCCTTCAATAACTTTTTGTTGAAGCGCAAGCGTAATATATTCACCGGTAAATTATACAATGCTTTTGGAATATGCAATATTGCAGAACCCTCTTCCGTTAACATTTATCTTGGAAAAGGATTTTTCAGCGACACCTTAAACATGTATAGTGTTGATACCAGCTACATAATGTTAAATGCTCGTCTCCCTCGGAATACAAAAGGGTTTCGGAAACCAAGCATCTCTCTTCTACCTATATTAATTATCTGTCTGCGCCATACCAGGCGTGTTTCATTAAGCGCGCACAGCAGGATAGATACATTTTGTCTTGGAATTCTGACCGCTACATTAGTCATCGATGACCAAGTCCAGTTCACGGGTGTGAACCCAGGCTATGAACGTTTACACTGTAATCACGAGCCGTACGCGTTGTCAAGACGAAGTTCGTAAGACTAGGTGTCGTATGTGAACAGGGATGGTGAAAGCCTCCGTAAGTGCTTGCCCGCTTATTGTGTCACGGGAATAAAAGGCACTAGGTCTCACGTGGACAAAGGCACCCAGGTCTCCGACATCCGCTATGGATTGTATGTGCATCAAAGATGGTGAACAGCTAAATCTAAGTAAAGAAACATTATAGAACTGTGATATTTCTAATATTTACACTACAAATTACATCCTATTTTTTTAATTGCGTCATTCTGCAGCTTTGTTTGTAAAAATTTGTTTAATAATAACTGAAATGTACCAGTTACTAAATATCAGGAAAGCCACAACTTAGTCACTTCTCTTCTTTACTATTCCCACATTGAAAAGCTTTACTGCATTTTAAAAAATGTTTAAAAATTATATTTTAATATTAAATACACCATTACAAACAACAAAAAGTCAATACTTTATAAATTTGTGAAATAAGGTACGGTCAGTACAGAACAACTGCATTTTATGGCGCGAACTGTATTCTTAATAAAAACTTGTTAGTCTTAAAATGATATATTATTTTGAGAAGTTTGCTTATTTCAGAGTATCAATATAGTTTATAACATTTATCTGTAAAATACAGAAATTGTTTTAACTATAAAACAATTCTGTATTTTACATGAATATTGATGTATGATATACGAAATTTATGAAAATTATTACTTAGAGTACTTTATGAAAATTAGAGAGTTCTTTATGAAAATTATTACTTAGAGTACAAAGCGTCGTTTAACCTAGATTTATTGAATAGAATTTATTTTAACAAAGTAAGCGCAGACTTAGTTGGTTTTCACATTAACTTAGTTCCCACTTTACGTGTAGCATGTTTGTTCCTTCTGCAACTAAACATGATTTATGTGTACACTATGTTAATGCAATGTGAAAAGCTTATAAGCAGGGTTGCTGCATGACCTGTTCTTTCTTTACACTCACAACATTTTCATACTTTAAAAACAGAAAACTCTTTGTAAAATTTATATTTTGTGTGATTTCTTCTCAGTTACAGATAGATTTATTCATTAAATGATATTGGTTTCTTCAAAGATTTTTATTATTTCTTATTGATACTACTTTTAATTTAGACTTTCAAGAAATTAATACCTGCATTGAACACTTCACTAGTAAAATGCTCGTAATCCATTCTCAAGAAAATGTTGTGCTTTATACTAAGGCTTTGAAAATAATTGAACATACCCAAATGTATAAACACGTGGTGACAACTGGACTGCTGCCGAAGAGCGGGAAGCGTCACCGGCAACCGATTCATCCCCAAACGTGAGACTTTCTGAATGCGCTTATCTTGTCCTGAATATCTGGGACACCACCTTCATTCACCTGAACAACTAGGTCGATAGTGCTGCCAATTTGCTCGAATGCATTCTGTCATTTCCAAAATATATTTTGATTTATATTTGAAGCAACAACGTCATGCTGCGCAATTTTTCAACAACAGATGGATTTTCCTTCCAAATGCGTTTTCATGCGTTCACCTGATAAGGCAATTTTCTGTAAAGTTTCTGAAAAGTTACATCAAAGTAAGATCAAACGATCTGTTGGTCTATAACCTACTATTAATTATTCGTTCGTCACAATCTACTGTTTAAAAATTCATGGATGGCAGAATTATACCACACGAATGTACACTAAGAATATATTATCAGCTCAAAGTAAATTTCACATTGGCAGAGATGTCTCAAAGCATCAGCTGATGTCACTGCAGTGTCTCTGACCTGGAAGTCCTAGGGTGCGAGTCCCGACGATGTCAGAATTTTTTACTCAAGCTACATAACTAGGTCGAACTGAATGTAGTAAACTCTCCTGGTTAAGGGTTGAATCTGTCTTAGGCGACAGGCAGGCTGTAATCGCCTGATTAAGACTGCTGAATGCTGGAGCAGTAACTCTGAACAAATAGCACACGAACCGCTTCCAATCTTCCCCTTCCTCTCCCTGTCCTCTTCCCTGTCCTCTCTCCCAACTCCTACACACACACACACACACACACACACACACAAACACACACACAAACACACACACTACAAATAGACACAATTCAGATCAGAAGACCAACTCGGGGCTTCAGAGTGCTGGTTGATAAGAGGAGGCTGGTTGGGGAAACCCTGCAAGAAGATATATGTATGTCGGCAACGGATCTTGCCATCCATTGGAGGAAGAAAACCATCCACACGGCTACACTTGCGAGCTAATATCAACAGCAGTTGACGCACCCGGACACAACAAATTAACAATCATACAAGTTTCATCTCCTTTGCACTGTTTGAACACTCTCGAGGCCCTGGTTTATCGAGATCACTCGAGACTTCTCGAATGACACGCTGGCCTCGAAGAATGGACGCTAGACTGCGCAGCCGACATCGGCTCGAGGACCATACCATTTCTTGGGAAAGATAAACTGTCTGCCCTGTAGAAGAAACACGTTAGCAAATTCATGCGTTCCCGCTATAAAGCACCCGATCATAGTGCATGCTCAACACTATTGGTAAACTTGTGTAGTTTGCGTGCGTCCACTTTGAAAAAAGCACCTTCTCCCAGACATGTTCTTAGTTCGCAACGCAGAGCGGGCGGGCGTGCGCTTGCGTGGTTCGAGCTTGCTGCTTTCAATGCTGCGCTGCGTCTGCATTTTTTTTGTGCCTGCCCGCCCGTCCGCCCGCCCGCCCGCCCGCGCCCTGAACGCCCTGCCCCGCTCCTGCCTGATCGCCCGAGACCGCCTTCCGCCTGCTCCGCCTCGCCTCGCACTCACGGCAGAGCGTTCTACTCCGTTCTCCACCGGAACCCGAGGTGCTGGCAGGTCAGTCCACTGAGCGAGCGCCGTACTACAAGGCTGCAGTGCTTATTTCCATCTGTGTGATTGCTACGAGTTTCCTCCACATGCATGCTTCTCCACTCATAAGCTTTCTGTGGGCATGTATTCATAACGGTTGTGACCTATTTTTATTACAAGTTTTTATAATAGTTTTGTGTATATCACTGTGCTTAAACCTGTTCCTAAATTCAGTTTCCATTCGGTCATGTCCATAAAACACTAAGATATACTTTCTGATTTTGATTTTTGAATAAGATAGTTTTGTTTTCAAGACACGCACCATTTCAAATTGTTGAATTTTTATGTACTACTATGATAAGAAATTAATAAATATTTTTGTTAAAGATAAAAACGTGAAACGTATTTTTTCTTTGTCATGCATATACACTTTGACATTATGTAGACTACTTGATTTTTTAACTTATGAAACACATGGTGCGGCTTTACTGGTTCAGTGCATGGAGGTGTGAAGCGGTGGTTGTATGAGTGCTGGGTGTAAAGTTCCGCTACGCTCGGTCGCCCGCTGCCACTTCGTCTGGTCGCACGCAGCCCGCACGAGATCATAATGCGCGAGTGGGACAGGGATCGAGGTCTTCCTAAGAGAGTTCCCAGATGAAAGGAGGGATCCACGGCTTCGGAAAATTGACAGAAGTGACAAATTAGAATGCATTGATTAATCATTTCATAATACAAAATATCAAGATTCCGCAGTTGCTTTTTTTACTAACGCCAAGTTTCCCTTAATAATTAGAATCTTTTTTGTATTTAAAAAATCACACGCCAATTGAGTAAATTATCTAGTAATCGGTATTGAAATTAAGCAAAATTTTTAAATATTAAATTGAAGAAAAAATTATTTACTTTTGAACTCCAATTATCCGAATTAATATCGATTCACCTTTTTAAATAGTATAACCAAATATTCTTCTAATGGAATAATTCGAACTTATCAGAGGCATGTAGACGTAAGAAAATAGTTTATTAAATTTAAAAACAAAACAAGTACATGAGATACAGAAAACTATAGGTACTTTTATTGTTTATATAAAAAGATAACTAGGTTAGCTACAGAAGATTCATTACAAAATATATGAAATTAAAAATTTCCTATAATAACAATACTTATGTGTAAATATATTCCCTATCTCAATTCAGTCGTTTGGAAAATGAGTGTTGCTTTGCTATCTCGTTTCTCTGAATGAAGGTATATAAACTATTATTAATGCAATGTTACAAATTCTTAATTTTGTAATTTTTCTTGTACTTCTTTCTTCGATTGTACCCACAATCGAAATCGTGGGTAATTAGGAGAATTTGAGATCAGGATAATTGGAGTTTAACTGTCTCAACTGAAAATAGAAGCCTACTCCTGAACCACTGTCTGTGACGTCACAAAGAGCACGTTTGGCGTGAATTTTGGCGTGGCGCTGGACGTGACGCTTGGCGTGGCGCTTGGCGTAGCGCTGAGCGTGGCTCTGGGCGTGACGCTTGGAGTGGCGCTTGGCGTAGGGCTGGAGTGGTGCTGGGCGTAACGCTTGGCGTGGCGCTGGCGTGGCAATTGAGCGTGGCGCTGACGACGTTTGGCGTGGCGCTTGGCGTAGCGCTGAGCGTAAAGGCGTGACGCTTGGCGTGGCGTTTGGCGTGGCGCTGAGTGGCGCTGGGCGCACGCTTGGCGTGTGGCGCTTGGCGTGGCGCTGAGCGTGGCGCTGGGCGTGACGCTTGGCGTGGCGCTTGGCGTGGCGCTGAGCGAGGCGCTGGGCGTGACGCTTGGCGTGGCCCTTGGCGTGGCGCTGAGCGTGACGCTTGGCGTGGCGCTGAACGTGGTGCTGGGCGGTGACGCTTGGCGTGGCGCTTGGCGTGGCGCTGAGCGACGCTGGCGACGCTCGGTGTGGCGCCGCGAGCCCGGCGTGACGCCTGGCGTGGCGCTGGGCGTGGCGCTTGGCGTAGCGCTGGCGGCGCTGAGCGGCGCCAGCCTGGCGCTGGCGCTTGGCGCGCCGCTTGGCATGGCGCTGGGCGTGACGCTTGGCGTGACGCTCGGCGGCGCCGGGGCGGCGCTCGGCGTAAGTTGCATGGCGCTGAGCGTGGCGTTGGCGTGGCGCGGGCGTGGCGCCAGGCGTAGCGGGGAAGGCGTGACGCTTGGCGACGTTTGGCGTGGCGCTGGGCGTGGCGCTAAGCGCGGCGCTGGGCGTGGCATAGAGCGTGGCACTGGGCGTGACGCTTGGCGTGGCAAGGCGACGTTTGCGTGACGTCGGGCGTGGCGGGGCGCTGGGCGTACGCCGGCGCGGCGTCTGGCGTGGCGCTGAGCGTGGCGTTGATCGTAGCTTGGGCGTGACGCTTGGCGTGGCGCTGAGCGTGGCGCTGAGCGTATAGCGGCGCGGCGTTGAGAGTGACGCTGAGCGGCATTGAGCGTGACGCTTGGCGTGACGCTGGGCGACGCTGCGTGACGCTTGGCGGCGCTGGGCGTGGCGCTCGGCGTGGCGCGCTGGGACGTGGCGTTGAGCGACGCTTGCGTGACGCTGGGCGTGACGCTGGGCGTGACGCTTGGCGTGGCGCTGGGCGTGGCGCTCGGCGTGGCGCCTGGCGTGGCGCCTGGCGTGGCGCTGGGCGTGGCGTTTAGCGTGACGCAGGGCGTGACGCTGGGCGCGGCGCTGGGCGTGGCGTTGAGCGTGGCGCTTGGTGACGCTGGGCGGGACGTCAGGCGTGACGCTGAGCGTGGCGCCGGACGTGACGCTCGGCGCGAGCGGCGCCGAGCGTGCGCTGGGCGTGGCGCTGCGGCGCTGAGCGTGGTGCTGGGCGGACGCTGGCGTGGAGTAGGGCGTGACGTTTGGCGTGGCGCTTGGCGTGGCGCTTGGCGTGGCGCTGGGCGTGACGCTTGGCGTGGCGCTGGGCGTGACGCTTGGCGTGGCGCTGAGCGTGACGCTTGGCGCGGCGTCTGGCGTGGCGCTTGGCGTGGCGCCTGCGTGGTGCTTGGCGTGGCGCTTGGCGTGTCGCTTGGCGACGTCGGCGGCGCTGAGCGTGGCGTTGAGCGTGGCGCTGGGCGCGGCGCTGAGCGTGGCGTTGAGCGTGGCGCTGGGCGCGGCGCTGGGCGTGACGCTGGGCGTGGCGCGGCGCTGGTGCTGGGCGTGGCGCTGAGCGTGGCGTTGAGCGTGGCGCTGGGCGCGGCGCCCTGGGGGCTGCGCTGGGCGGCGCTGGGCGGCGCTGGGCGAGGCGCTGAGCGTGGCGGAGGCGACGTCGGCGGCGCTGGCGGCGCTGGAGCGCGGCGCTGAGCGTGGCGCTGGGCGACGTTTTATGTGGCGCTTGGCGACGCTGGGCGTGACGTTGGGCGGACGCTCGGCGTGGCGCTGAGCGTGCGTTGAGCGTGGCGCTGGGCGTGGCGCTGAGCGTGGCGCTGGGCGGCGCTGGGCGTGGCGTTGAGCGTGGCGTTGAGCGTGGCGTTGAGCGTGGCGCTGAGCGTGGCCCCTGAGCGTGGCGCTGACGTGACGCTTGGCGTGGCGCTGAGCGTGGCGCTGAGGGTGGCCCTGAGCGTGACGCTGGGCGTGGCCCCTGAGCGTGGCGCTGAGGGTGACCCCTGAGCGTGGCGCTCCGTGACGCTTGCGTGTTGGCGCGGCCTGTGAAGGGCGGCCGGGGCTCGGCTGCCTGCTCTCCACGGGGCTGTCGGCGACGGTGTGGCGTGTTGTGTGCGCAGAGCCCGAAGTGCGCGACATGGAGGTGATCGCCCAGGGCAAAGTGGCGGGTCAACGGGGCGGCTGACCGCCTGCGCAGCCGCCCCCCCGCTGCCGCGCGTCGCCTCGCCCTCGCTCCTCCTGATGCTCCCCGCCGCCCCCGTCACCGCCGCCACCGTCTCCGCCGCCACGCTGGTCGGCGCCAGGTGAGCAGGTGAGTCACCCAGCTTATATTTTTCAAGCGTTATTTTTGCTAGGAAATTGTCTATATCCACAAACCGCGGTGTGGCGTGAAGATTTTATCTGAGTAATTTCTAGAGCATTGATGCATTCTGAACGCCGAGAGAAAAACATAATCGATTGAAATATTTGTAGAGCAGCGGATCAAAACGTATTATCTGCCTTACAGCTTAGAGCAAGAAAAAGGTAATTCAAATTCAGAATTTCAAAATTTCTTAATTAAAAAGGTAATTTTTATCATACCCCAGTCGCGAGCACCATCATATGATCTGGCCCCACTGAAGTAAAGATTATGATTTTCAGTTGATACCTTTATGCAGTAAGCGTTTATGGATTTCTTATATTTTGATATTTTGCTTCACATATATAGGTACATTATCTTGCATTATTATTTGCATATTATGTAAATCATTGCTAGTTGTACGTAATATCTGTACAAACGCGCTAGTGTACGTCCAAGTAATTTACTAAAGTGGTATTGATTAAATAATGGAAATAATTTGTTTTTCACTGGTTGGAATATCTAAAATTTGAAAAATGTTTCTATATTTATATGTTAATATTATTTTCATAGGTTTTTCAAAGTTGTTCTAACGCAAGAAAGTAATGAGAGATGATTGTTCAATAATTCTCGGACTAAGGTAATTGAATCTATCATGTGGGATTGTAAAGACATAAGCAGAAGAAAGATTTTAACAGCAGCAGGGTACCCGAAACGCTCCTAAGTATGTGATAAAAATTATCTCTGCAGTTTGATCGTTTCATACATAGTATCCGTTTTTTAAAACAACGTTGCTTAAAATTGTCACCTACGTATCGTCGAAGGCTTGTTAATTAAGTACGATTGTTTACTTTTATGTAATTCCAGAACAAAGCGGAATTCTTATCGCATCATAATTTAAATTCCTGACTTGAATTGTTTTTGAAAATATCCTTTTGAAGTAAGAGATTCAAATGTAATTTAATGTAAATGTGCCTATTTAAAAGAACGAATATTGAAATACATCTCTATAGTGTTTAGAGAATGAAGAGGTAAGCTTTTTCTGAAAGCGGTGTCATACTTACCGAGACGCCCCCTTACGATAGTTCGTAGTTTATTTCGGATTGTATTCATGCGCGTTGGCGCTAGTTCAAACAGCTCATCTTATTCTTGAATATTGATGTGCTCCGTTTTCGAGACCTCGCAAACGGATGGTCACAATACTGCATGTAATGAAGAAAAGTTTTATTTAGCAAGAAATGTTGTTTGTAGACTTATTACGGAGATTTATTTTTACAATTAGAAATTGAGGATTATCTTATAATTTGAGCTATTTCATGTTAACGGTATGCAACACTAATCATGTACACTGTATACTCTGTATCATTGGGAGCAGCCCATGTGTGTTGTCTCTAGGGTACTGTGCCTCTTCCCTCTTCCGTGGTTTCATTCATATGCTATTTCCCGAGAAACCAATAATTTTTTTTATTTTAAGATAAATTTACAATCTATTTTTTACAAAATAGTAAGTAAATGTGATGTCTATTGTAGAATTATTATGACAATGATTAGTAGTGAATGTATCCCATCGATACTCTTCATCTTCTTCGTACTATAACAAAAAGCAATTATTATTATTTTAGGTTGACAGCAATTGGAATTGATAATTTGGTGGTGATCATGTTTCAGTTACTTCTTGAGTATCTGTATGGGAGTTGTATGGGTGAGGTTCTAAACCAATAATTGAATGCAATTCTGTTACTAACATTAATGTATGTGATTATGAGACTGTATGTAACTTTCTTTCTAGACTAGAAGTGGGGAGTTGATCTGAGTTGCAGAGATGGCTAAGGTGGACGTACCTCTGACAGACTCGCCCTGAAGGGTCGCGGGTTTGAATCCTACCTCGGACATGGAAATTAGCTTCAGTGAATTGGCATGGTCGGTGATATTCCAAATTGCCTTATATCTAATAGAAATAACCTTTCCTCCCCTCTCTGTCCCTCAACATGGCTATAATACACTTGTAGGTAGAATGATTTAAGGAATTGGTAGTCTGAGAGCGGACAGGGAATGAAAGCGCTGTTAATGAATCCACGGGCCACAGCTGCATGCCACCTGTCCGCTTTTCCTCCTAAATCTAAAATGTTCTGCCGAGTTTTTGGGCCACGGCGGCTGTAAGCACTAGCTGCAATGGATTT
Organism: Teleogryllus oceanicus; assembly: GCA_964035755.1. Lineage (NCBI taxonomy): Eukaryota > Metazoa > Arthropoda > Insecta > Orthoptera > Gryllidae > Teleogryllus > Teleogryllus oceanicus. Next base: position 89,758,237 of record CAXIVR010000008.1, on the reverse strand, counting down.
GTCGACCTAAGCACTTCGAAGGGGAGGGAGGCGTGACGTCAAAGGATAGCGAATATTATAAAGAGTGGCTGTCTGCATTACTACCGGAAATACGACGTCAATGTCCAACGATGATGATAAAGATGATGTTGATGATAATGATGGAATGATGACAATGTTTAAACCGCGAGATCCAAGGTTTGAATTTCGAGGTCGAAAGTTTGGCTCAGCTAAATAGCGGTACCAAAGCTGATTGTTGAGAATTCCTAGGGCAAGTCGATCGGTTTCTTCCATTACATTACAAGCTGATTTCATACTTTTATCTGATTCTACTTCTTTTGTGAGCCGAACAGTGTTTTAAACCCTCCTTGAAAGCAAGTTTTTCTTGAATTTTTTCAGAATTTTCCAATGTGTCTAGGTCAAAAGTAGTGCAAATCAGTACGTTTTGTCGAAAGAAATAGAATAAATTAAAGAGATTTCTTGTCTATTAATTTTGTGTTTACCTCTGTAAGTGCCTAAAATGCGTTTTAAGTACTTAATCCTCCCCCAATGGAAATGCCTGAGACTCCTCTTTAAATGTTCCAGAAGGATCCACATTAATGGGTCAGTTTACCACCAGACGATCAAATAACCTCGGCAACTTTTATCCTGTAATTATAATAAATAATAGTATCTACAATTTTTAATTAAATAGGAAAATAGCCTTATTTAATGATGCGTAAGAGTAGAATTGAGTTGTTCACTGTGGAAAAAACACGAGATCCTTTATTTCCAGTTCTTTAAACGTGAGGCTGCTCATCACCTCATTACGGTCCCATTATTTCATCATCTATGGAAAGTTTGAGAGTAGGTGGATGTCAGATCTGACGGGGTGGGCGGTATCATCATAAAAAGAACAGAAATTTACCTCCCAAGGAAATTGAAGAATATCTGCTAATTAGATCTTCCTTCAATATTAAAGACAGTTTTAAAGTCACACTAGTTATCCGTAAGCACATCAAGAATGCTGCTGTCAAGTATGTTAAAATAGGATCTTGGCAGCCAAAATTGATCTTCTGAAATGCCATACTTAAAACCTGAAGTTTTTCTTCTTCGGCGCATGACGCCAGGTATGTAGTAAGAAATGACGTATGAGAATATAGTAGTTATAATATATGAGAATATAGTAGGGTAACGAGTCGAAATATGGTGTTTTTTCGATTCACATTTGTCATCAAGATAATATATATATAGAGACTGGCCTCACTAGAATACAATCGTAGGTTGGCAATGTTTTGATACCATGGAGACTGCCTACTCTAGATGACGGATAGAAATAAACAAGAAAGAGAATATATATTCTGGACGAAAAAGTTTAATAGAGCACTATGGAGAATTGGAATGTAAGAAATGCAGTGTCATATCATATTGGCGGTCTATGCGATTGAAGACAGTATTAGAAAAGTAAATGGATTAGAAACATTTGGGAGAGTCGATGTAGTGAAACGTATATGTGAAATTGACCTGACTTAGTGACTTATGTTATTTGAAAGGCGAAGACGATAAACGTAATTGAAAATTATGAGATTAACAGAATGTTTTATGGTTATTTCCAGTTTAAAAATAATATTGAACATATTTTTTGTTTGATTATGAATAAATGTTTTTTATTTTCAATTTGAAAGCGTTTTGATTTAATATTCAGTAAGTTGCCTATTTCTGATCTATTATGTAGGTCATAGAATAATCGCCTAAGAAAATATAGTATATTTTTATTTCCCAATTACATAAATTTATTAATGGAAAAGTAAAAATCATTACAGTAGTAACATCATGTGTGACAAAGTATGGATTCAAGCACCAAACATTTGCATTTTTAGTCAAATTGAAACAGTTTGTTTTTGTGTTTTCCGGAATCTTTAGGATCTAACAAAACTTATAAACGCTGACCCAGTCGCCTATGAAGCAGTGTCGTAGTGTTCTTGGACCGAAGGGTCGGAGGTTCGAGTCCCGCTCGGCATAATTGTATTTCTGTTCGTCTTTTCAACCTTATCATTGTACAACATGAAGAAAATACAAACTATACAAAATACATTTTACGGAGAATTCTAAGATGAATGGTTCATCTCCAATAAACAAATACACAAAGAATTACAAATAGAACAAATTAAAACATTCATCACTAACCAATCTTCCAAATTCTTCAACTCTTTAAAAGATTATCCTGTTCATCAACATTCTGATCTGGGAAAAATTATCACTTTAAACGAATTGTTCCCTGCTTCCCAAAGATATTTTTCATCCCCCTTAAATATTAATTTATTACTCAATTATTATCCAATAACTTCTTAAAACTCTAAATTTATTACAAAATTAATGAATAGTTATTAAAATCAAATTTTAATTAGTAAGTACTGTTAAAATAAAATCATAATTATCTTTAATTATGATATTAATTCTGCATCTCCAAAATGTTATGTATACATTTATTCATCATCCTGAAAAATTTGTAAAATTGAACAGGAAATAAATATATTAAAAAAAAACCTTTATCATCGTCATGTCGTTTCATCTTAACAGTTACCATAACGTTAACTCCAATAGTGGTCACTAATGATCAAGATGTTAATGCGACTTTAAATAACTGAGAAAGGAAAGAAAAATCCTTATACAACCCTCTTATGACCAGCGGATACCTAGTTGTCAGTCAGTTTTAGCGTACTTTACATTCTGAGTTAGGGTTGATCCCGAGTTTTCGGTGCACCTCGGCCTTCGCTGTCACGGCCTCCTTTCGTTCAATTCTGATTCTTGCGTCGTGAACGAGTCAATAAATTATCATTTACACGGAACGTTTAAACACTAGTTTTAGAACATTTCTTTAGTACAAATGTAGTATGTGATCCGTTTTGTTCACGCGCGCAGAATTGTGACGCTTCGCTACGCGTGTCCAAGTTGAGGACGCGGCTTGGGCCTTCAGCCCTCGCGATAACATAAAACATCCTTGGGTTTGTCCAACGCATAATTACCAACGCATTTTATGCAAATAATCTTTTAAATCATTTGGGGTGTTCTCCACATATGAACAAATAAATTTATTTTAAATTAGAGAATTTCTTTTAAAGGGAACGCTCACTTTTAAGAGAATTTCTTTTAAACGTTTCTCAAAATAATATAAACGATTCCTGTGTGGTGAATGATAACATTCCTGCGCCCTGATTGGAAGTGAATTGATCACGTCAAGGCATGCAATCGAGGAAGCCTAGGCCAAGGTGCACCGTACACCCGGGATCAGCCGAAGTTAGTAATGTTGAATAGTTTATTTCATATACCCGTCAAACGCCAAATTTGTTATGTCGAGAAAATTGAGAAAAAGTGTCCCGGTTTTTCAGATTTTAAAATATTTTTTAATATTAAAGCAGTTAATACATTAAATATTTTTAAACTCTCGCATGGTGTTCCCAGCGCACCGAGTGGCGTTTGTCAGCCCGTCCGTCGCGCCGTTGGCCGTGAGCGCTTTCCCGCAGCATCCGTCCCACTTCCCAAGCGCCTCCCGACGTCGTCGCCCAGAGGGATTTGGTTACGGCGCTGCCCTCCCGCCGACGCACTTTCTTCCGCCTTACGTAACGCGATTGGGAGTTTTTTGTTTTGTTATTAAACAACATTCTTACACAGCGGATTAGCACTCTACGAGGGTGTCTCAGAACTACCCTGCCTGACCTAGAGATCGCGGTAGTTTTTCGAAAATATCACTATTAGAAAGTAGACAATCTATGAAGCATATGTTTCAAGTTTGAAGACGCTACATTATTTAGCTTTTTAGTAGTAGTGGTGGCAGCAGCGGGGGGTATAGCAGCTGCAGAGAAATCTGCATTTCGCAGTTGAATCCCGAAGGCTCCGGACTCTTTGTTTGGCAACAATCAATAGTGAACGTTGTGAGTGAATTTGTAACAATGGAGAAAATTGGTCATCGTTAAGTGTTCCAGTACTTTAATTTGAAAGGCCTCAGCCCAAACTGTATAAAAACTGAACTAGATTTTACTCTGGGTGAGTCTGCGCCTTCGTTTACCTAGCAGTAAAATATTGGTAGCAGAGTTCGTCATGAGGCCGCATGTATGCCAAGACGAGCATCGCAGTGGTCGACCAAATGATGTGACTACTCGAGAAATGGTAAAGAAAATCCACAAGCGGTACTGGGTGATCGTTGACTGAAAGTGCGCGAGCTAGCAGACATAGTAGGTATTTCGAAAAGTGCAGTACATCGCATATTATCTGAAAATTTAGACATGAGATAGCTGTGTGCAAGATGGTGGCGTTTGCTCACACTCGAGCAAAAACAATGTCGTGAAGATGTTTCAATTGAGTGTTTAGCGAAGTTTCACCGCAACAAAGCAGAATTTTGGTCGTTTCATAACCATGGATGAAACATGGATCCACCACTTCACCCCCAGACAGAAGACAACAATCAAAACAATGGACTGAAAAGGAGAACGTGCACTAAAGAAGAGCAAGACCGTTCCATCTACAGGCAAGGTCATGGAGTCAGTTTTGGGATGCGCGTGGATAATTTTCATTGACTATCTTCAAAAAGGAAAACCTATCAACGGCGAGTATTATGCGAACTTATTGCAACGTTTGAGCGAAGAAATCAAGAAAACGGCCACACTTGGCTAAGAAGAAAGTGTTGTTTCATCAGGACAATGCACCAGCTCACAAATACGTTATTGCAATGGCCAAAATTAATGAATTAAAACTTCTACCTATGCACTTATTCGCCAGATTTAGCCCCTATGATTATTTTCCGTTCTAAACTTGAAAAAATGGCTCAGTGGTCAAAGATTTGCCAACAATGAAGAATTCTATTATAAAAAGGGTATCGAACTTATTGAACATCGCTGGGAAAAGTGTATAGAGCTAAAAGGAGATTATGTTGAAAAATATATTTTTTTCCAAAATTTTTGTTTTTTTCTTTGTTGGTCGGTACTTGGGACCACCTCCGTACAAGAGCGTTTTGACATTAATTATACAGGTGTTCGGGAGGAAAGTCGCAAATTGGAAATGTTGTATTTGGCGTTTTGGGTCGGTAGTCCGACTCGCCGGCCAGCTATCGGTGTCCCTTGCCTGGGCCTAATAAAATTCCTATGCTTGGGGTAAGAGCGACATGAGGCGAACATGACGTATTCTCTTCGCCGTGACTAGCAAGATCCGCCTGCTTGAGCTTTTCGTCACACAGGCACAGAAACTGGGACGAATTTTAAACGAAAGCTACAACTCTATTTCTGCCTCGACAGGGAATTAAACTCGGGGACCAGAGCACAAGGAAGCTTAGTTTGCTGCCCATTGCCATCCCAGAGGCCAAATTGGAAAATAAGCTTAATAGCAATTTTAAGCATATTTGGTCTGGTAAACTACATGGACCATTCAGAATGGTTCATTCAATATAAGTACTCCAAAGTTGGTTTGAAAAAATACTTTCTAGGCAAACATTTGCGTTGCAGAAGCATAGAAACACTCCAGAAAACATACACCTTTTTTAATATTTATAAATATGTGAATTTATTTGTTCCCAAAGAAAAACTAGCCCAGAAATAAAAATGCACCCAATTTACACAATTCTACTGCTTTTTTTATTTCTCAGTTAATTTTTCTTTTTGAAAAAAATAAATTCATTCCTTTTGTATATAATAAACAATATACATGATTCTGGAGTGTTTCTATGCTTCTGAAATGTAGATTTTTTCCTAGAAAGTGTTTTTTCAAACCGACTTTAGAGTGCTCATTGCCGCTGAACCATTCAGAATTCCCAAGTAGTTTGTTAGACCAAATATGCTTAAAATTGACTTAAGAGATTTTTTTCCCCAATTTTCTATGTTTCCTCCCTGGAAACCTGTAGAACCTTAACAAGAGTAACCGAGATATCTAATCAGCTAATGTCACTGCAGTGCTTCTGACCGGGAGATTCTAGGTTCGAGTCCCCATGGTGGCAGGATTTTCGACATTAGCTAGATCGAATTCAATCGCTGTCTGGAGTAGAATTCTTGTGGCTAGCTTCTCTTATCGATAGTTCTCCGTGATTTCTCCGATCAATTTCACGCGAATGCCGGAGCTGTACCCTAACAAACGGGCCACAGACTGCGCGCGATCTTTCCTTCCTATTCCTTGTCCTATCCTCGCCCCTTACTTACACATACTTATACTTACAAGTAATACACTACCATACATGCCACGAGGCCGATCGGGAGCTTAGAGCTTGTCCAGGGTGGGGCGGTGTTCAGCTTGTTGGAGATACCTGGTTTGGGAAAACTCCACTAGCCAACATGTAGGTCGGCGCCGGATCTCACCATTCAGCGGGAGAAGATAACCGCCATCTACACTTACGGGAGTAATGAACTTAGCAGATGCCGTACCCAGAATCACTAATCAATCATTTAAAAGGGAAGTCACTCCTCTGAGTTCTCAGTTTAAATTTTCGGACTATGCGGTTGTATTGGTTTGGAAGAATGATTGGGGGTTAGGAATTAATATTATTAGGTTACAAGAAGAATTAGGTTATTAAAGTGGTCTGGATTTTTTCCGAGGGGAATATGGATTGAATTCTTCTTTGGGATTTTCCAAATGGGAAATTACTTGCGGCTGAAGAATCCGGTAAGGTTTGGAAAAATGTATTGGAAAGTTTGTTAATGAATCGAGCAGTTGTAGAATTTCCCACAACTGCTTCCCAACGTCGTCGCCCAGAGGGATTCGGTTGCGATGCCGCGGCTCTTTCTTTCTCCTTACGTAACGCAATTGGGAGTTAACCCATGCGCGGAACAACAATCAAAGCGAGCCTTTTGAACACTAGAGCGTGGCTTGGGTTGTGCGCCAGTTATTCCATCCGTGCGCTAATTTCGGCGTTTGCCAATGGAGAGTTGAGTGCTTAAAGAAAGGCAGGTCTTATTAAGAAGGATCCAAGGAGTTGTCGAGATTGTCGATCAATTACGAAACAAAAAACTCGACCGCTCTCGTTTACCAACAAGTGTGCTCCTAAGTTTGATTAGCGCAGTCATGCGATGAATCTAACTTTCTGAATACATCGTTTGGTTCGGAAACAATTAGAATCCATTGATGAGTTCAAAAGTTGTTTGGACGCGAAAATAGGAACATAGCCTCGACGGTGTTTTTTTCTGTCGCTGTCGGATAAAAATAGAGATATGATCATATTAAACAATAATATAAAGATTGTAGATATTATTATTTATTTTAATCTAACACAGAGTTTGAGGTTACTTGATTTCTGATGGGGAACTGTCCCACTTCTTTGGATCTTTCTACAACATTCTAAGTGGATTCTCCAAAATACTCTTTGGACTGGGTTAAATACTTAAAACGTGATTTTAGGCACGTACAGTCGTTATCAATAGCTTATTCGATTTATCTCGTCAAGTCGTATCGATTGACTCTACTTTTAGACTTGACCCTTTTAGAACATTCTGGAAGAATTCTAGAAAAAACATGATTTGGGATAGAGTTCAAGATCTCCACAGGAATATAACTGTCTTAATTCATGTTCTGTATTTCTGGCATAAGACGGATAGCTACGATTTGATTCATCAGATTGACCATAATTAAACCTGATTTTGTACTGAAACAACATTTTTATAAACTTACTTAACATACCTTTTTATACTTATATCCATACTTTTTCTTACTTTCATTGTCTGATGATAGACAAGCCAGGAACTGCATTTTGTTTAAAATTCCTTTTTATTTATTTTAAATCGTTGCGCCCTTAATCCAACTTATCGATGCAATGCACCTCTTCGTCCCTGGTCGAGCGTTGAGCGCGGAGTAATCCTTCGTTCCAGAGGATGCTGCATTTTTGTCTCGTCTCTTCTACTCAGTTGTCAAAGAGGACCGCCAGGCAGCATCTCCGCGTACGCGCCTCTTACTTCACGCGCCCCTGCGTCACTACCCAACGGCCATAATTGGGAAGGAATTAGGAAAGGGGTATGGTTTAGGACACTTCGCAGGGGTGGGACTAGCCCTGGCGAAGCAGCCAAACTCGTTCTGTTGGAACAAATATCACATGAGATTCGACTGGAATCAAACCCGGACGTCAGTGGTGAGAGGCTAGAAACCTCGCTATGTGCCACGAGCGAGCTGCTTATGAAGTCACTAAGCAAAAATAAAAATTGCTGATATGAAAATATCTGCCAGAGGTGCCATACTAAGTTAGTGCAGTGATTGGAATGCAGTTGACGTTCCCGAACGCTTTTAAATAAATTACATTTGTTATTAAAAGGAAATAAATTGGGTGTAACTGATTTTGAATGATTGACTTTTCACTTAAAATTTGTTTCTAGAGAATATCCTTCCCTGCAACTATTTTTCTGGATCTATTCAGTAACTATTATATCCCATATTGTAGAGTCGCGAATTCCTTTTTTAGAACCCCATGTGATCTTAAGGACGAGAACAAAATTACACCGAGAGCGGTAGCTCAGTGCATCAACTGATGTCACTACAGCGCCTCTGACCGGGAGGCCCTAGGTTCGAGTCCTGACGGCGACAGGATTTTCGACACTAGCTTTCCAGCTAGGTCGAATTCAGTCGCTGTCTGAAGGAAAATTCTAGCGGCCGGCTGCTCTGATCGGTAGTTTTCCGTGGTTTCTCCGATCAACACCAGGTGAATGCCGGAGCAGTACCCTAACAAACGAGCCACGGACCACGCGCGATCTGTCCTTCCTCTTCCTTGTCCTCTCCTCTCCACTTACACACACACTTACAGTAACATGCACTACACTACCACATATTCCAGAAGACCGGGCGGGAGCTTAGAGCTTGTCCCGACTGGGGCGGTGCCTCGCTGGTGGGAGAGTCCTGGTTAGGGGGAAACCCCACTAGCCGACAGTAGGTCGGCGCCGGATCTCGCCATCCAGCGGGGGAAGATTACCGCCATCTCCCTGAATAAACATACACTACACTTACGGGACTAATGGCCGAAGCAGTTGGCGCGCCCGGAAACACGAAAAACCAATCAACCAAACATAATTAACTGCTAAAACTACGTCAGAGGCAAAATTTATGAGAGCAATGTGAATGCTTCGGAGGCGAGAAGATCGTGAGAAATGGGTTCGCTGAACCTTTTAAACGTAGCTCGGAAGCGATACGCTGCACTTGCATAAAGCTGGAACAGTTCAGAGGAAATGATCTGATCATTAACTAACTTCCATTGCGGTTTCACAAGGAAGAAGTAATTTGAGAGACCGTAATAGCTCCAGATCTCCCGAGTAGACTCAGATTTACATCTTTTTATGCAGTTTATGTGAAGGATACTTTCACCCAGAAATTAATCTTACGAGTATCTTCGAGCAACTGCCGTATTGAGCCTTCACAGTACGTTTCCTTTACCTTGAAAAATTCTAGACAATGCAATAGAACCGCTGCAAGTATTTGCATGGAAATAAATGTGTTGAAGAATACTCCATTTTCAATAAGAAAAATATACATTCTTTACGTCATCTCAGTGTATCATGAATGGAAGTTAGGAAAAGGAAACTAAATACGTTAGGAAAGAAACAGTTCCTTGGATTGATGTGCGTTTTAGTTATATTGTCTTGTTCATTATTCCCAAATTCTCAATGATTATAATCTTTTATTTTGAAGCGCGAGGAACAAATGTACTTGTTTATCAATAAATAATTTCTTATTATTCATGGTGATACTCAGGACATTAGGACTGTTCTTCCATCTGACCACACAAATTCGTTAAGCTTCTTTCGCCATCTAGCAGAGAAAAAAGGTATCATTTGAGTGACGAAACATGCGATTAAAATTTATAGCTCAAATTTCTTTTAGGGAGATATACTTTATATGCAGTAAATCTGCAGCATGGTCAGCTGACTTTACCTCCCCTCCGAAGGAAAGCGTACGAGAGAATTCTTGCACATAGCAATTCACGGTCTCGATCGGTTTGAATCCGCGAATTTGGAAATTTGGGAATAATGGCCCGATAAGCTGACCGTGACGCCAACGGAGCCGTCTGTTTATTGTTTTCGATTAATTTTCCTCATTGTTACAATAAATTATTACACGTAGTTAATTGCGTAGCTACAGATTCATGGCGCGAAATCTATAGCCTGCGTTCCGCTCTGCGCTTTAGATAATAATCCTTATATCTTCCTGGCACTAGAACATTGCATTTGTCACGGCACACGATTTAATTAATTACGCCATACACTCCCAGTGACGTGGGAAAGAATCGCCCTTCTCCTTTCACATTTCTATTAGGAAGCTGGACCTGATCAACATCCCCTCAGCGTGTTGCTCTGCATCTCCTGAGCATGACGATCACACTGATGCAGAAGTTCGATTACTTTCCATAGATCGTAATCAAGTCTTTGAGATGAGATTTTTCTTTAAATTCGCTTGACAACGCTTTTGCTAAACAACGGAAGAGTATCAAACGTTGTTATAATATTTTTTTTTGTTACAATGTATTTGTAGGTTTTGCAATATATTCTCGTCTAGTTTTTCAAACAAAAGTTGTCAGCATTATATCTTTGCATACACTCATACACACAAACACATACACACAAACGTTAAATGCACAGGCGTATCTAGACATTTCGACGCCCATGGCAAGTATAGAATTTGCGCCCGTGTCAGGATTTTTTATTTTAGGTTGTTGCTATTTTTTTTAGCGGGTATACTCTAACTAGCGACCTTTCTGAGAGGCTCCCATGGTGTGCCATGTCTGCTAAACCATAGAAACGCTTCTGGCTAAATGTAATGAGTGTGCTTTTCCATTGTATGTAATTTTGTTGTAGTCCTCGTAGTTTTCTCGATAACATTTTCAATTTCTATCTCGGCTTGTTCTGAAGTGTCAGCACGAAAAAAGCAGCCAATATTCTGAAAGAACTGAATAAAGAATGTGACAAATTAAATTGGTGTGAGTTATATCTGCAGATGATTTCATTACTTTGAAATCAGTTGTTCCATGCGTCTCTCCTATACTTGCGGAGCTGCAGAAATTTTATGCATACGATTATTGACAACTATTTCTTTCAGATATATAAACAAGTAGATTAACGAGAAAGATTTTTTACGAAAAAGTTTATGAAATACTTCTTCACCGATGAAAAACTGCTAACATAAAAATTCAAAGAATTCGCTTATGAAATAAGAATCTCCATTGCCGTTCTCTTAACTTAGTATTGTTCTTCAATGATTGAAATATTTGCAATATAAACTTTCGTAATACTACAGTACCAACCTCTATTATGATTTCTTGTTAGGTTTTGTTTGTCTCCAATGAAGCAACTCACCGATTCATACCTGTAAAAAATGTGCTAATTTTTCAATGTAGCACAGTGATCATTGATCTACATTCCTGAATTTTTAGCGACTTGATGCCTCTGGCAGCGCAAGCAAATAAACCTACTTTCTCAACCGCTGCCGTCACTTGGCAGTTTTCCAGTTCATTTCAAGTGGAATTCTCATATCCCATACATTCTCGTAGCGGTAACGTTCTCTACCTCTAGTTGCTTGGAAAGAACACAGATGCTTTCATGACGTCCCATCATATATATATATATATATATATATATATATATATATATATATATATATATTACTATCGAGTTTTCCTTCATCTTGTGCTAGTGTTCTGCAGGAGAAAGGTACATTTTTTCAATAATTTGTTTTCTGAAATCATAATTTTTGGACTTTGTGATATAGAATTTCAATACCCTCGTACTGCCAAAATTCACTTTTATTTACTAATATCAAACTATTCTTCAAAAATCTATCTGACATTGCAGGTAATCAACACATCTACTTACGCATTCCTATCTTGCTCTAAATAAAAAAGTGTATGTGATTTAAAAGGCTGAACATTTCCAAATTCATTAGCAACAAATACACACGCCGTAAATATTTTAAGGAGTTACAGCGTCGATAAAGTTCTCAGTGTACTACACTTAGATTCGGAATTGACTAGAGTATGAGTTAATTGTTAATTTCAAACAGAATCATCCAATCTTCTTCAACAAAGAATACTGAAATAAAATAAAATGCACCTTCCGAGTTCTTTTGATGCTTGACCGCTTTGGATCATAGCGCATTACTATATGCAAAGTCTAGACGATATTTTGAAAATTACATTATAAATGTATCTCAAGAGTTGGTAATTTTGTGAACAACAAAGTATATACTTTTGTACTTTGCGGCCAGATCATTTATTTTACTATTGCCCATTAATAATAGACTTTTATAAATGTCCATAAATAATTGTATTTCTGACATTGGTTTTGTATGAAAAATATGAGAACATGGAAAGAGTAATATGTCCTAGCTGATGATTGGATTCTCATTTAATTCTGATCGATGGTTAATTTGTTCTCAGGTGAAACGATTCGTGCTCGAGAAGAGGAGAAGCGATCCTTTCTACCCATCCCCAGAACGCACCGCTGCCTGCGACCCGGCCAGTGAGCATGCCGACCCCGATCACTATCACCCACTCTCACTCTCGCTATGGCTCGGCGCTCGCTGTTGTGGCTGCCCACAGCTACCAGGCGGCCTCCTCAGCTGCCACTGCTGCCACCATCGCCCGGACATAGCTGGTTCTCATCTCTATAGACACAGTATTGGTCACTGTAATCGTCTTAAATTCTAAGCATATTTTTCCTTTTTTATGTCACAGATGGTGAATAGATAGCTCAGTTTAAATCAACTCTACATACTATGTTCAATGACTTAATAGCTACTTAAAACTTAAAACTAATACCTAGGTTGAGGTTACTCTTGGGACTCCTGTAGTCGGGATCTAATTCGGAGAATTTCTTGAGGAAAATGTGAAATCGAAACTTATTTTGTATTCTGGTTCTATGTGATGGGTTTTTGACGAGTCTGTGAACTGATAGTGAAGGGATTTGGAATATGTTTGAGAGGAAGATGGTAGCTAGATGAGTGATGTGATGGTCTATAGTCTCTAGATCGAATTAATTTTGTAACTGTTTGTTGGAGATATACCAGGGAGCGTTTGAAATGATTTTAAGAAATTGGTTTTGAATTGATTGAAGTTTACTTTGGTTAGTTTTTGCTGAATTTAACCAGATTGGGCAGGCGTATAGCAGCAACGGTCTTATTATTGTTTTGTGTATTTGTAATGCTGAATTGTATGACAGTGGGCTGGATCTGTGTATTAATGGCTTTAATTATATTAACTTGATTCTGGCTTTGATTTTGGCATCTATGTATTGCTTCCAATTGAGTTTTGTGTCCATAGTGTGTTCAGTACTAAGTATCTGATTGGTTTATTAAGAGGAAGCCAGTTGATGATTGTATTGTTTAGAATTGTCGTCGCGGGGGTGGGTGTGGACGGAGTGAAAGTCATAACCATAGTCACAGTCATAGTCAAAATCACAAACTCAGCCACATCCACTGCCACAGCCTTGCTCTCTCAGCCTGAATCAGTGAAAAACCACTGATTGACAGTGACTATTCACTGATTGTGGTAGTTATAAATCTGCCACCGGCAATCTGTGAATTGAACTGAATGAATCAGTGAAAAACGGGTCCACTTTTGAATCAGTGAAACTTCACTATTTGAATCAGTGAAACTTCACTATTTGAATCAGTGAAATCTGTGACAACTAATTGAACCAGTGGAATTAATAGCTGTTGCAATCGGTGAAAGTAAGGCTTCACTTATTTGAATCAGTGAAATATCTCATCGCTTCTCCAGTACTATGCACAAACCCAAAATCCTACTACTGAGAATCACTGTATCGCTTTAAACAAATGCTTCAAAAACATAAAAGTTTAATAAATACAATAAATATAATAATAATTTATATCTGTATTTGAAGTATTTTTCCTTGATATCTCAATAGTAGGATTTTGGGTTTGTGCAGTATAGTACAGGGTACGACATATAGTGTAAAGAAAGTCAAAGTTAATTAGGACAAATTTATTGAAAGATTTTATGGGAAAATGATCTTCTTGAACAGCACTGTACATATTAACTACAAAACAAATACAATAGAAATATACATATTATGGCAAAGATATTGAGTCAATATCTTAACTCAGAAAAAAAATTGAAAATTGAGGTAATAACAGACCTGTATTCTATTTCATATGAGCAATCCATATATCTGTTCATTTATTGTCTTCAACATTATCACGTAGAAAAAATTGTCCAATGTTATGGTTTAGTTCCTTAAGTCACATTATCCTTGGGGTAGGAAGTTTTGTTACATCATTTACTTACAAAAAATTGGCTTTTCAATGAAAGGAATACTGGTAAAGAGATATGTTGGAATTAAGGTAATTTTAAAGGGAGATACTGCCTTTTTAAGTGAGATAGGAGAATACAAGTCTTTATTAAACCAATGAAAACATACAACAGAGAAGAAAACCGATGTTCAGGAACTTTTCAAAACTCACTACAGAGAAAAATGGCCTGCAGTTAACACTCTTCATTTTATGTACATATTATTGACAATTTCGGTGACAATACAACAAATTCTGAAAAGAAAGATGGGAAGAAAGTAGTGAAAGAAAGGACTCTTATAATTTAAATATATATAAATACATTTCAATGGATTTTTATGTGAATTTTACAATAAAAATAAATAAAGGACATTAAATCTGTCAAAATTTTTAAAGTAAAAATACAAATAAACATTTAGTATTATTACAAGTATGTGTCAAGTTTTAGGGCAACTTAATCAGCTTCCTCTGCTAATTATAATTTTCATAATTAAAATCAGCAGCATTGCCAAGCTTAAATTGAAATGCTAACAGCACTGCATGCCTTTGTTTCTATGTACATATATACATATATATGTATACACATGTATATATACACATATGTGTATAAAGAAAACAAAGACTATTGTGTATTGTTTCTAAATTTTGAATCTGCCATGGTACCGAACAAATGACTGATACCTGACACCGCAATGGAGGCACCTGGCTACTGATTTCAAAGACAGGAATACAATTGATGAATTATGATCAAGAAGCGCAAGTTCTAGGTATTAATTCACTTGAGGTAAAAATTTTAAAGGCTACAGATGAACTCCAACACAAACCTCACAAGGAGCTAATACAACCAAATTTGGTAGGGTAAGAAATACTTAAAAAAAAGACATCAATTTCGAAAAGTCTGGATTTCTTTATCAGAAAATCTATCAAAAGTATAATTGATAAAGAGGAAAATTTGCAATTTACAACTACTACATACAAGAGACTACAGAGGAAAAAGTTGAAAATCTACCTGAGTACTTCAGATGAAATAATTGAGAAACTTTAAAGAAAGTTTTAGAAGATAAGCAATAAATATCTGAAGAAAAGATTTGAGAAAAATTGCCAATGATTTTATTATCAATATATTTCAATGGATAAACTCAAACGCATTCCAATGGATAAATGAGTGTGAACGCTGTTTTGTGGAAGAGAAATTCTAAAATTTTCCCTTGACAGATTGGTACTCAAGTATGATTTTGAAAAATACAGTAGAATCAGAATGGAACAATTGGAAAAAGAACGCACGCATAAAAGAAATCGGAGCTGTTCGACAAAAATGGGGATAATAAGCCAGCAGCATATTTTTCGAAAAAATTGAGTGAAGCTCACAAGGAAAAAAAAAACAATTTACCTTGAGTGCTTGACAATAAAAGAGGTTGTGATATATTGGCAACATTGGCTACTTGGAAGAGAATTTTTGGTACACTCCAATTATAAACTTTTAAAAAAATTAAATATAAAAGCAAGAACACATTAAGAACTGGGTGATTTGACATATTATCTGTCCCTATACAATTTTAAAGTTAAATATAATGCTGGAAAATTAAACCAAGAGGCAGACTGTTTAAACCAGGCATCCAGTTCTAGAGCCTGATGAAAATTCGGATGACATTAAAAATCGTAAACCCAGTGAAATTAGAAGACATAAAAAAGAATCAAAGAAGATGCACAGAACTACAAAACAATAAGAAAAAACTAATATTCTAAAATGAAATTTATTATAAAAATTGAAAAGAAGAGAAAAACTCTCATTATCAGAAGAATTTAGTAAAATATTACTAAAATATGTACACAATACTTATTGTTACCTGGGAAGAGCGCGGATGATAAATAAAGTAACACCATTCTTTACAGCGCAAAATATAAACATAAACATAGAGAAGATTTGTGAAACTTGTGACATCGGCTTAAAGAATAAATCATGAAGAAAATCAAAATTTGGATTAATGTCACACCTAGGTCAAGCAACGTACCCTTTTAAGATAGTTTCTATAGATACCATCAGAGGTTACGGAGGATCCCGGTCAACAAAAATACCCACACCTACTGGTCGACCATTTCACAAGATATGCTTATATTTTAACATAAAAAAATCAAAACGCTGATGATTTTGTAAAACTAACTGAGGAAGTAACAAAAAACCATGATATCCAGATGGTACTAACAGATCAATATCCAGGAATAAATTTAGAAGAATTAAAACAATTCCAAATAAAAAAAAATAGATTTTTTACTGCCATAGATGCGGCAATGGTCTCAATGAAAGATTAAACCAGACTTTGGTGAATAAAATAAGATGTATTATGAATGAAACCGACAAAAAGGCTGCTATTCCTATGGACAACTATTGTGAAAAACGCTGTGGAGAAATATGAGACAGAACATACAGTGACATAAGTCTCAACAAAATACTTTCTAGAGGGTAAAACCATAAATAACCTACCACATGAATTAAAAATAAAATGCACAGAGGAAGATTTAGAGAGAGAGGAAAATAGCACTCAAGAATACAATAAAACCTCATAATGACAACAAAAATATTCGACCTACAGGAGACAAATTGAATTAAAAAGGAGATCTTGTGTACATAGAACATGAAAGTCGCCTGAATATGAAGAAATTAGATGAATTGAGAATTGGGCCATAAATGATATTGGGACAATCTTGTCAATCTATAAGTCAATACTCAGACACAGAACAAAAGAATCAAATGTCTATGATATAACAAAACTTAACTACAATAGTAGAAGGTTTTGATAATTGAACAATTGCAGAAGCATTGTTCATTTCCAGGAGGAGGGTTTATTACAGAAACCCAACTGAGTTTTATTTCAAATTAAATACTCAAAGGATATAATCATTATATACTGCTAAAAATGAAAAATTAAGCTAATGTTGAGTATGCCAAATTTGTTGTAAATATTAATTTAAAAGTAAGTCAAATGCTGCCATGGGTGAAGGAATATTTTATTATTAAAAAGGGCAGATGTTAAAACCAACCATCACCCTGAACAAAACAAGAATATTTTTTCTATCCTTTCACCCATATCAAATATTGCTGGACATTTTTCTTGAAGGTTTTTCTCCTTTCCAATTCCTCCAGATGCAAATTAGAGTCCTCCTAAAACAGAAACATAGATAGGTCAAGAAGTTATGCGAGGAAAAATGGTTACTTTTATTTTCAGATTACATACAAAATCATACTAACTGGCAGAATTATGAGGTCTGGATAGGGAACCTCAGGGGTGGCAAATGGCTTTGATGTACCATCTGCACTCCCCCTCTACTTTGCCAAACTAGCCTCGCCATGTAAATGAGTAAAATATAATGTGTTTAGTGACTAAGGAAAGCAAGGAACACTGATCAAAATAAATCAGTATTACAGCAGTCTTTGGCAAATTAAAATACCTTTCAAAATATTCACAGTGTTATAGTCCCCAGTTAGCTCCCGCACTTTCTCTTACACTTCTTCAAAACTCCATTCCTGGACTGGTGTCATTAAACTAAATTGGAAAACCAAAGAAAGAGTTAATAGTTTGCTGGCTCTGCTGTGGTGTAATCGAGAGCATTTTGGACTTTTTACAACTTTCATAAACGAAATTATACATTGCACGTCAGATATTTCACACTGTATCACCAATCAGGTACACTAAAACTCTTAAGTTAATAACAAAATCAAATACGTGGTATTTACCACGTGTTCATAACCTATATCTTAGTTTGGCTAAATGTTCACTATAAAATAAAACGTCTCACAGTTATCAACAAGACGAGTCACAGAAAGCGAAAATACTTACCTAACGCAATTAAAACAATCTTCAGACACAGGTCAGTTTTCTCACAGGAAACTTCTATTCCACGCGTGGGATTTTGCTTCACAACAGACTGTTGAACAGAGCACTTGGACGATCAGTCGGCGGCGCCACTGACAACCAGTGAATGCTGGCGGGCATTATGAAAAGGTTCACATATTCACTGATTGTCAGCGAAACTACACGTTTCGACTGAAGATATCAGTGACTTTGCGCTCACTGATTGAATCAGCGACAATTTCACTGATTCGGATTCAGAGAGTGGGCACAGCCGCAGGCATACAGTACATTTCGGCAGATAAGATGATAGAGGAATCACAAAAAAGACCCCAAAATAATGGGTGGTCTTTTAGACCAGACACAAGAAAATTAAAAATTGATACATTCATCATTTGAGACAAATAGTTCAAAGAGACAAGTGCATACTTAATTTCGTTGTTGACAAGTTGGTCAAATGGATCCCATTCTGTATTTAGCGAGTCAATTTTATCGTCGTCATCAGTATCCCGTAACAAATCGCCATCGGTGCCACCCATAGTATTAGAAATTCCACACTCTTTTAAAACAAACTACCAAGAAACTTGTTCGTGGTAGTATACTTGTTAGTGGCGTGATCGTGATTCGGCCCGTGCTTCTACAGGGAAAAACGAAACAATGCTGAAGGATGCTTTTCCTTTATCGTAATAGTACAACAATGCCCGAATGCTCCAATCAGTGCGTCTCCATTATCACATATTCCGGGAGACCGGTCGGGAGCTTAGAGCTTGTCCCGGCTGGGCCCGTGCCCCACTGGTGGGAGAGCCCTGGTTAGGGGGAAACCCCTCTAGCCGACGGTAGGTCGGCGCCGGATCTCGCCATCCAACGGGGGAAAATCACCGCCATCTCTCGAAAAACACATGCACTACACTAACAGGGGTAATGACCAAAGCAGTTGACGCGCCCGGAAACACAAAAAATCAATCAATCTATCAATCTAATCAGTGCGAATGTCTGCCAGAAGCCAGCGTTGCTAGATATGCTGTCAAGTGCAACGAATAATGATTGCTGATCTAAACTAAATTGATAGGCCGTTGATAGTCCGAGAATATGTAGGACAGATATACGCTTAAACGATAAAACCTTGACGAATATGTATATCTCGTCTTATCTGAAAGTCGTTTAATCTGTAAAAATATACGATAATCACAACCACAACCGGAACCACATTGCCACAACAGGTACCAGAGAAACAACCACACGCCCAGGCATAGTCACAGGTCATCCAACCAATTTGGAACCTCCATCAGATTCCCAATCACACAACCAGAATTCAAGCTGTAATCACATTCAGTCTAGAGCCACGATCTCGAACACAGCACCGGGGGCGGTGGCTCAGTGCATAAATTGATGTCACTGCAGAGCCTCTGACCGGGAGACCCTAGGTTCGAGTCCCGACGACGGCAGGATTTTCGACACGAGCTTTTCAGCTAGGTCGAATTCAGTCGCTGTCTAGAGGAGAATTCTAGCGGCCGGCTGCTCTGATCGGTAGTTTTCCGAGGTTTCTGCGATCAACACAAGGAGAATGTCGGAGCAGTACCCTAACAATCGGGCCACGGACTGCGCGCAATCTTTCCTTCCTATTCCTTGATATATCCTCACCACTTACACACACTCTTACACTAACATGCACACATGGCGGGAGACCGGGAGACTTGTCTCGGCTGAGGCGGTGCCCCGCTGGTGGGAGATACCTGGTTCGGGAAAACCTCGTTAGCCACCGGTAGGTCGTATCCAGATCTGGCCATCAAGCGGGGGAAGACCGCCGCCACCTCCCGAGCAAAAACACGCACTGCACTTAAGGGACTAATGACCTTAGTAGTTGACGCGCCCAGAATTTCAATCAATCAATCAAACACACCTATATCCCTAAAACCTATCCCTATGTATATTTGTGTAATATGTACGTTTATTCATTTATGTGTTAGTCTATATGCATTTTAATGTTTAGTATAGTAATATGTAAGTTTATTCATTTATATGTTAGTGTATATGCATTTCAATGTTTAGTATAGTAATATGTAAGTTTATTCATTTATATGTTAGTGTAAATGCATTTTAATGTTTAGTATAGGAATGAAAATGCCATCTGCATATATAGGAAATGACAAAGTCAATTTGTTTGTTTATATTTATTTTTTATATTATTATTTTATCTGTAATTGTAATTTTGCATTCTGCCACCGGGCATCATCTGTAGCTCAATTGTAGAATAAATTTCTATCTATCTAGTCGTAACCCCAGCGTCACCCAGAGCCGCCGCCCCGCCCCTTCCGCGCCCAGAGGGGCGTGTGGTGGCTAATGGGCGGCTGCGCGGAGAGAGCCGCTGCAAGGCCGGTGCTCTGCCGGGCGTGGACGGGCGGACTCGCGCGCTTCTCGGGCTCTAACGGTGCAGAAGAAAGCTCCCCGTCCTCCACTGCTCCCCATTCAGCCTCAACTGCCGCCGCCGGAGCCTTTCAAAGGAGCCTTTGGGAGGGCGACGTGAGGAAAAGAGCAGACGACGTCTGCGAATGCACTTGGCTTCCGTGCGCACGATGTGTTTGTTGTGAAAGGACGCTTTGGTTGAAGGTATTGTTACAGAATGTAAAGACGTTTGTACTAATAACCATACACACGATAAAATTGACGATAAAATTGGCCGGTAACGGTGGCTCAGAGCATCTACTGATGTCACTGCAGAGCCTCTGACCGGGGAGTTCTAGGGTTCGAGTCCCAACAGTGCCAGAATTTTCGACAATAGATATCTGAGTCCAATTCAGTCGCTCTCTGCGGGAAAGTTCTAGCGGCCGGCTGCTCTCCCGTGGTTTCTCTGATCAACACCAGGCGAGTGACGGAGCAGTACCCTAACAAACGGGCCACGGGCCGTGCGCAACCTTTCCTTCCTCCTCCTTGTCCTATCCTCACCCATTTCTTACACACACTTACACTCACATGCACTACACTACCAAAGTTGTTTGGAGACCAATTGGGAGCTTAGAGCTTGTTTCGGCCGGCGCGGTGCCATGCTGATGGGCGATACCTGGTTAGGGAAAACCCAGCAAGCCGACATAGATCGGTGCCGGATCCCGCCGTCCGGCGGAGGAAGATCATCGCCACCTCAAACAACACCACCGCACTTCACCGGCACCACGAAAACATGCACTACATTTACGGGACTTAGGAGTTGATTTGGAGGGACTTAGGAGTTAACCCTTAGGAGTTGATGTGCCCGGAATCACCAATCACTCAACAGTAAAACTGACATATTTTGACAAGATTTGAAACTAATCGTTATTACCTAAGGAACTAGAACGGCGTCTCAGCAAATACCATCATGCTGATCTATCAATGACACCTGCCAAATGATCAATAACCTTTATTAGAAATATTTGATTTCTCAAACAAAGAATAATCAGGAAATTGATTAATTTTGTAATTTTATAGACTTTGGAGTGTGCTCACATATTTAAGTAATATTTTTCAAAGATGCGTTTTACATTTTTCTAAAATGGCACACGTCATTGATATGTAGTATTTGATGCAAAAGTGGAAACTATAAAACAATAGGAGCAACAAATGTGACAATTCTACGTGTCATGTTACAGATTGTAGCTGAATGTTTCCACACTGAATGATAAGGAAGTGCACAAAAAACTAGTAGTCACGCAGTTTATTGTTTTTTCAATTGTATCAATTTATATAGCACGTATTTAAAATTATTTCTTGATATCCAGCCAGTGGCTCCGACCTATACTTTCCTCTGTTAAATTATGGATTTAAATAATGGTTTTATCGTAATAAGCAGGGATGAATTCCTCATAGTACTTCAAAATTATTTTAAATTAAAGTAAATTCTTTTTATTTCTGAGTACGTAAACAACTGAAGCCGGAACCGATCTCACACTTTCAGGTCTCTGGGAACCCCTGTTATTCTCTAGATATTTCTCATCACGCTTGAGGCACGAAAGCTACTTGTTTTAGAATGTGGCACCGCAATTTATAAACTCAGCAACGAAGGTGATAAGCTCTCTTACAATTCTAGCGCGTGAGAAGACTTGATGGGATCTTTACAAGTAACATGTGTCTGAATCACGGAACATAATGCAGAAATGTCTTCCAGAAATGCGTAATATGATGAGAAAGCTGTGTCTTGAATACTCTGAATCTTGCATTTTCCAGACAACATTTTTCATGTCCCAATCATAGTTGGACGTTCTTACAGCATTACTGTGTTTCCTGAGTAGAGCGACCAAACAAAGTTAAAGAAACCATTCTCAGTGAATTTTAAGGTACGTTTTATGAGAATGTTGTTGTAAACAATCTGAAAAAGGGTACATATCACTTAGAATTGCATTACCTACAAATTAAATTACAAGCAACTTAACAACAAACAATTAAATGGAAATTGTACAGTTGCCCCTTCCTTTTTATCTTCAGAACTCATTCCCTGGAGAATTTTGAAACGATATTTTTTATTATTAAATATAGAATGTCCGTAATATAAACGAAGATAGTTACGTTAAACCCAATAATAGGGTCATTACTAGACTTATTTGAACAAACAGAATAATGATTTAAAATCTTTAAATTAATTTTAGAAGTGTCATTTATGTATGAAGCTTGTACAAATTGGATGTTGGCTTCTTTTATATGTTGTACGGTAATGGCGTGATTGAAGTGTAGGTATTTTGACAAATATTCTACAATTATATTTGCATATTCATACGAGAAACACGTTACTTTTTGTTATTGTAAGAGCCATTACGAGTCAAAAAAATCACACCGAAACAAAAGCAATTTATCTTAAATTCTGTTTTGGTCAAGAGTAGATGCGACATGATTCTTCTTCTATTGTGTTCAACTACACAATAGGTTAGGAAACAAAAAAACAACAAAAACAGAAGAAAATCTACGTCGTTGATCTTTACTTCACTGGTATGCGACGGCTAATGAAGTTAAAATATTTTTAGACACATTTTTACGAACTGTAAGCAATCTGTCAAACATAATTATATTTTTACATTCGAATTATAGCACTCAACCTATCATTATTTCGAGTGGTATACATCATTACATCCTCATTTTGATCCGGACAGTATTAACCTGTCATAAGGATGATAATACGAAATGGCCGGCGATTTCTCACAGTTCGTCCACTTTCTTCTTCTTTCCCTATACAATGTCATCTCGGGAACACCTTGAAGATAATTACAACTTCCGGCCGTAACCATCCATCTTAACTTCCCTTTTCTCCTGACGTCGCTACGCCGAAGAAAGACCATTCATCGAAAGTTTTACGAGTTGCAGGTTGATTCCAGGTATATTAGGCGGTAAAATAAGTTTCGAGCCTGATCAAGCTATCAAAAACGGGCAAACCTTTTGAGCAGTATATAGTCTTATCTTTATTATAGGTATTGAGATAATCAAACCACAATAGTAAAAAATAAATAGTACATATATTTTTTTGCCCAGAAGTACCTTTCGGGAACAATATTTTCCCATCCTCAGTGGGTCTCTAACATAGAGAAAATTGAATGATTAACATACATAGGAACAGTGGTGTATGGAAAATCACTTCAGAGAAGGGATCCTGAACCTGGAGAACCATTGGGTCAAGTGTGCTGAACTTCGAGGGGATTATGTCAAAAAAGAAGGTAAGTTACAAAACTCAGATCATTGTTTTTCATATCGAAACAAGTTACTTATCGAATGCCCCTCGTAAAGAGTAAAATAGAAGAAGTTTTTTATTATTATTTTTCAAAATCTATTATTGTATCATTCAATTCACTTTTTCTATTTTACTCTTTACACCACTGTTCCTAAGTATGTTAATCATTCAATTTTCCCTTTGTTAGAGACCCACTGAGGATGGGAAAATATTGTTTCCGAAAGGTACTTCTGGGCAAAAAAAAGTAAATATATACTATTTATTTTTACTATTGTGGTTTGATTATCCCTATACCTATAACATGGATTACCACAAGGTATCGGCTACCACCACGGAAGTCTTATCTTTAATTGTAGTAATGCTATGTTTGTTGCCGCCATCTCATTCAGTTTTGTGAAGAGAGGTTCTTGAGTTAGATGCACTCGTGGAATCTCATGGCATTTAGCTTCTTCAGACAACGGACCTGCGCTTACCGCTCAGATGGGAAAGATTGTTGTGAAGGACTATGACTTCAAGAAGTTGGACCATTTACTTTAGAGTCCAGATTGAGCATCCAGCGAAATGTACCACTTATCAAAACTGAGCAATGACCTTCGATGTATGAAAATATTCGGAGAGTGCGAGGTGAAATAGGCAATTCTTGACCAATTGCGAAGTCCTTTTGCAATATTTTGAAGTATTTTTTGAAAGGCCTACAAATGTTAATATACAGATATGCAAAATGGGTTGGAGTAAAGGATGATTAAGTTGAAAAGTTGCATATTTTTTAATTTCAAAGTAGAAGTTAGTGAAATCAGAAACTTATGGAAATTACCACGTATCTCGTACGTAAAGGACGTAATACTTAACGGACATTACCACCTCCATAGGAGAGATGCAACACTGACAACAAAACATCCATGCTGCCAAACATCAGTATTCAAAATTAAAACAACGATGTTGATAACTCATCGAACTAAATGCATCGAAGCTTTTAAACATTAATATATTTTTGAAAAAAGTTGGTTTATTAACCTATAGCATTAAGTTCGTGCGCAACAAAATTTAATCTAGTCGGGAAGCAGTGTATATTAAATTAGAATTAAAATTTAACTGAAAACCAAGTTAAAAACGCTCCTCCTTATTCGAAACAAAAGACAACGATACAACAAGATACAACAAACGACTAAGTAATTACCAGGGTATCAGGATCATCTCGAGCGAGGGATAGTTTGTTCGATGAAGGCGGTAAAAATCCAGTTCGTTTGGCTCGATCACATAAAAGAACAGCAGTACCATCAGTTATTATTTCATCTTATAACATTTACAACATTGTGATTATGGGAATTTTCCTCTACGAACAAAACACAGAAAACGTAAAAACATCGAGAACAAAACAACGATGTTCAGAAAACAACTCCAATACATCGATGTTTAAGACATCGATATTTTTATAGATAGTTGGTTGGATAACAAATGATTCCTGGCCCGTCAACAGCTAAGGTCATTAGTACCGTAAGTGTAGTACATTTTATCCTAGAAGGTGGCGGTAATCATTCCCAACTGGATGGTGAGATCCGGCGCCGACCTACCGTCGCCTACGGGCATATTTTTTTTTATAGAAACATCGTTTTGAAACCATCAGCTTCGAGGTCGCATCCCAACTCCACAGCAATTTACGCATCTGCGTAACAATCTCCACGCAATTAGTGCGTACAGACGCGCGTAAAATGATTCTTACGCCGCAGCGCACGGACGCCGCCGCTCCCGGAACGGTACGGCACGCAGGCGGACGGGCGTGACGGGAAGGGACGGGGCGGGGACGGGGCGGAGCGCGGCGGCGAAGGCGCGGCACCCTGGCGCTTTCCCTTTCGCGCCCAGGCGCTCGCTGGAGGAAGCCCAGGAGGCGGTCGTTGTGAATGGAACGGCTGTTACTTCCAGCGCCGAGTCGGTAACCTTGCGGCGGGAGGCAGACGCACCCAAGAACGCAGACCGGCTGAGTTGGCTCAGGGCAACTGGTGTTGCACATAATGAAATTATTACATTAATGTATATTGAGAATCGTGAGGGTAGGTCAATTGATTGTTTGATTAGTAATTCCGGGTTCGTCAACTACTATGGTCATTGGTACCGTAAGTGTAGTGCATGTTTTTTAGCGAGAGGTTGCGATGATCTTCCTCCACTGGATGGTGAGATCCGGCGCCGACTAGCGGTTTTTTAAGTCCTATTTTTTCAAGCCTCCGCGCTACACTACCACACATGTCGGAAGCTTGGAGTTTATTCCTGCCGGGGCGGTGTATTGCTGACAGAGATTCCTGGAGCGGTAGCTCAGTGCATCAACTGATGTCACTGCAGCGCCTCTGACCGGGAGGTCCTAGGTTCCCACTCCCCACGGCGGCAGGATTTTCGACACTAGCATTTCAGTTAGGTCGACTTCAGTCGCTGTCTGGAGGAGAGTTCTAGCGGCCGGCTGCTCTGATCGGTAGTTTTCCTTGGGTTCTCCGATCAACATCAGGCGAATGCTGGAGCAGTACCCTATCAAACGGGCCACGGACCGCGCGCGATCTGTCCTTCCTCTTCCTTGTCCAATCCTCTCCCATATACACACACACTTACACTAAACATGCACACACTTCCACATATTCCGGGAGACCGATCAGGAGCGTAGAGCTTGTTCCGGAGCTGGGGCGGTGCCCCGCTGTCGGGAGAGTCCTGGTTAGGGGGAAACCCCATTAGCCGACGGTAGGGAAAGTTCACCGACATCTCCCGAGAAAGAAAAAAACATGCACTACACGAACGGGACTAATGACCAGAGCAGTTGACGCGCCCGGAAACACGAAAAAATCAATCAATCTGACAGATTCCTGGAGGAGAGACCCCCTCGCAAACGGACGTGTAGATCGGCGTCGGATCTCATGTGCAAGATGGGAGAGACTCGTACTACACATACGGGACTAATGAACGTAGCTGTTGTTGCGCCCTGATACACGAAAGAATCAACACATTAAGGACACCTAGATAGATAATTTAAGCCCGGAAGGCATGGGTATTTTCAGTTGAGTTTGTGGCTTGGGAGCATTCCCAGTTCTTCGTGTATCAGATCTAAACCTTAGCCATGTCTAAATCCCTTTACCGAATCTGTAACTATGGTGCTATAAATGTCTCGTTTGCAGTGAGGAACAGAGTTCTTAATGGCATAATAATCTTTAATAATAAGTACACAAATACGAAGAAGAGTTCAAGGTCTCCTTCGGCACGAGGTCCAAGAAGTTATGCACGGGCCGTCCCAGAGAGCGACGGGATAACGCGGAGGGCCGCAACTAGATCTCACATGCAGCTTCAGATAGCGACTGGGAGAGAGCCGGGCAAACTGAGGAGGTGTGTCCAGACAACAAATGAAGGAAATGCATTAATACACACTTAGCTTCAGAACTCGAGATTCTGCAGTAAATGATGAGGAGGCGGAGTCAATAATTGGAAATGTAATCGTCATTGCAGATGTAATCGTCATTGCAGATGTAATCGTCATTGCAAATGTAATCGTCATTGCAAATATAAATGTTACAAAATGTAACATTTATATTTGCAATGACGATTACATTTGAATTCTTTGTCTGTGAAGACTTTTTTCTACGCAGATTGATATCATGCAAATAAATGAGATTCTGTGTAGACTCAGATTTTGCATGATTCTTGGCCAAATTCTAGAAATCTGTTAGCAACTCCCAATTAAGATTTTAATTTATGTTATGTCATGTGGATTATCAAACAACTTGACTTAAAAAACCCTCACAAAAAGATCACAACTCCGAACTTCAAAATTACAGTCCCTAACATAATCGCTAGAAAGCGCAAAAAATAATATTTTTCAATTTGCTTTGTACGCATAGACATTTCAAAACATTTCTTTTTTAATCACTACTCCCTATTTACATTTCGAATAAAAGTATATCAAATGATTGAAGTTGTGAAATTGACATTGAATTAAGAAACAAATCTCTAGTTTCAGTAAAAGGTATAAAATATGTTTAAAATTTAAATTTCCAATTTAAAAAAAAACAGATAATATTTTATAAACATTTTTTTAATGATTTAAAGATGTACTATTAAGGAATAGATTGCATTATATCATAAATCTTTATTAAATTCATTTTATTTTAAGTCACATCCCTTGTTTCAATGTTGATAAATGAAAAAGGACTATGCATTTTTATAAATTTTAAACTATTTCATTTTTTGGCAATGCAGAAAGTTCAGCGAGAGTGTGCCAGAGGTATTTTATAAATGTATTTTGCTCAATTCGAGTAAAGCATTTAAATGGAAGTGTTTTGAAGAAAATATGTTTTAATTGTCTTTATTTCACACAAACAATACGCAGAAACAATTCATATTTTCAAAGCAGTTATTTAAAGATCTAATTTCAAACAACAGATTTATTAAGAAAAGATATCTTATGTTGAATATCGTAGTTGCAGATGGACGCCAAAACAGTATGTATCTACTTAACTTTTGCAATTTTTGGAAATTTAGTGAGATCAACTAAAATGTGACTTGCGCCATTTTGTAAGTGTAATTTAATCTATCCGAAAAAACCAACTAATTTAATAATTCAGAGCCATTTGGAGACATATTTAAAAAGTCCTACTTCGTCCCTTTTTAATTTACGTTTGACCATTCTGGAGTGGCACAGTGTAATTTATCCATTAAGCACACCTAAAACTTTCAGAATAAAGTCCTGAGAACTGGCGTAAATGCACCTTGGTATGTTTCCAAGAACCAAATTATAATTTCTTAACAATCTACTAACACATTGTCAGCATCTCAGAAATGTTCTACTCGAAATTACTTATCTTCCTGTTCAGAACATTTTACTTTCTTGCCCTTACCTAAGAAAGCTATGTAATTCTGCGCCGAAAAACGGCGAATGTTCTGCAGAAAAAATATCTTATTGACGGGCCATGGTACCGAAAAAGAGGATGAATCTTATTGAAATATATAAATTTCTTTTAACACATGGTGTAGCCAGAAATCATGTTTTGTGGGTCCTTGATACCGATATATCGATTGACAAAAAACGTATGTCCGTCCATCCGTCTATGCGTTACTAGTCAACGCTAGCGTCTAAACCGTTCAGCCGATTTTCTTGAAAATTGATATTCTCTAATCGATTTGAAAGACTTTAGGAGTTTCAAACGGATATTTCAAATGAATATTTCAATCGGTCTCATTTTCGTTCAACTCTCTGAATTTTGGAAAATTGGAAATCTAGAAACAATGGGAAAAACTGTGCTGTTCCAGCATCACTAGTTTCAACCAAGAATAAATTGAGGTTGGAGTCGCGGTGAAGCTAGGGGTGACATATATTCTAGGGGTCGTGGTGATGCTTTAGGGTCTGCGGCAATGTAATAGGGTCGCGTTGATGCAGGGGGCCGCAGTAATGCGATGGTGAAAATACAGGTATCTTGTTTCCGTACGGTGAAGAAGAGCGGGATGGAAACAAATGATATTGAAACAAACTGTCTGATTTATAACAAATTCAGCCCCAGTTGGCGCGCCATTTGAAACAAACTGACTGATTTAATTTTTTAAATTTAATATTTCCTCTGCCCTTCTAATATTAATTCAACGTAACCCGTTCCAAATTTATAAAAGAATATGGGCGCCAGGAAAATATTATGTTAATTCAATTATTAAAATTACTCTTCAACTGCTATTTTCATTAAATTAATATCCAGCTAACTGGGTCGATGGGTCTTATAAGAAATAATCGCTATTGCCTACTAATAGCCGATTATTTGATCTGCCATCTGTACAGAGTGGCCGAGGAATCTGAAAAGCAAATATACATTTCTAGCTACTGATTTGTTGGAATTGGCTAAATGAATATCGTATTTTCTATTCACAGAAACTTGTAAGCTTATTCAATGTTCCTTGTTAACAATATGAAACTTTTGGTCATGACCAGCCTCAAACCTTATATTGCAGTACCCGTCTTCGCATGCTATTGACCGATGTTGCCGCGTAGAACCATTTTCAATCTTTCTCGGTGTCGATGGATCCAGGTCCAAATACCATCTTCTTTTCTTCCGTTCTAGCACAAGTGTATACAAGTCACTGATCCTCACCGCCTCATAAGTTGATAAGACTTACTTAATTTTTTTTTAATTCCAAGTTCTTTCTACTTAAAATTAAAGTTCATCAAACTGTATCTGCTCAAATCTCCCAGTCCTGTTGCTGACAAATTCACCTAAGTTCACAATTCTCGCGGCCTCAAATTTTCCAATTCCAATTCCCCTTCCATTCAACAACCCAAAGTAAATGTCCAACATCAATTGTCTACACACGATCCGCACAGCACCACGGCATAAGTCGTAATGACTCCATATTCCCCTCTTTCAGTGCTTCAAACCTCGGTCCGTCTTTCTACAGTTTCTTGTCAGAAGAAAATTCCATACCTAGCCAATCCCTTAATTATTCACAAATTCACCAAGCCGCGCCCCAGACTGTCATTGCTTTCTCGGCCGATCCGCAAACAGTTTACTTTGTCAACTGGCCGCGCCCCGTGGTTCAAAGCAATGAAGTTTGTTGACTTTAACGACAACTCGTCTACCGTTGCTATGCCGCCATATTTACAAACGACTATCCTTACAATTCCCCTGTTTACAATAAATGTGACGCAATACAAGGTCCCACATATTGGTATGTCACAATATAGAAATTAATCTTTACCATAGCAGTCAGCGGACTCGGTTGTTGTGAGCAACCAGATCAACACCAGCACAAAAACACCAGGGCTTTCTCTTCGCACTCAATTTGCGAAGAATGTGGTGAAGGTAACCGTTAGTGCTTCTAGGGCGTTTAGGAGTTAATGGAGGTAGGGGATAAGGCAGGGCTCCATTCTGCTAATACGACGGTAATGATACCGCGGTGACATAGTGAGCCGATTTTACTCTGGAGAAATAATGAAAAAATGGAATAATACGTTTACCGCTAAGGAGAAGCTGAGTAGAAAGTAGAAAGGAAAGAATGTATTCGGAAAATCATAAAAAAGCCATACGTGTTATTGAAACGAAATGTCCAGTCAAACCAGGAGGCAAGGAATACAAAGAATTTTGGAAATAAATGCACGAACAGGTTAATTACTCGAATCCAGGTGACGCTACACAACATATTCTCAATGAAGAAAATCCCAGCGATTGTGAAATAACGTGAACTTCGTGGAGAAAAGCATCACGAAATCTGTTCGTTGCTCTGGTCAGCACAACAAGTTGAAATGCTAAATGAGATCGCTGTATTAAAAACCCAGCAAAAGTAATGATCTCCTTCACCTTTCACTCGCATAATAATTAAAATATTATAGTCACGAGATGCATTTCATGTATCGTACGTTCCCTACTTACTTCTAATAAATTCAAAAGTTGTTCTCGTAACATTCACTTCTACGCGGTGTCGATCGTTCTGAAAGAAGTAGGAACGTATGCCAGGCAGGGGGCGGGGCATTCCTGGACGGCTCTCGAGGCTGCATTTCCACGGGGCTATTCAGACTCACTCTCCCCTCTCCCGCCTCATCTAATTATGACTGCGAGCGTGCAGCGGATGTTGAAGAGCGGAAACGCAAACCTCATGGACCAGCACTTTCCAATCGGCGGGAGTATCATCGATGAGTCAGTCACCCTCATGTGTCAGGATTCGATTTGTTTTCTTCGTCGACCTCTCTGTCGGGACTTCGCAATAGAAGAGAGAACACAATCTGATCACGATCGAATCTAAGCAACGCGAGACGAAAATGCAAATATGTCTTTTTGCGAATATGTCTTTTTGACAATGATAAAATTCTTATGACAGTAGAACAAAATAACGACGCAAAAGAAACATACAAAAAGTTACCTTAGATTGTCGTGACATTAACGAAACTAATCTTCCAGTTTTGAATTAATTTTTAAATGTTATGAAGAAAAATATTAAGATTCATAATTTTAAAAAGGGTGTGTATTTAGTGTGTAGTAATTCAGTTTCGAAGAGTTCATTTCATGCAAAACTCTGAAATGGATATTAGGCCTTTGGTCAGTAAATGTAGTTTTCTCCTTTCGAAATGATACGTGTAGTTCAAATTTCTAATTTCTTTTTCTTCTTACCGGGAGCGGTAGTTCAGTGCATCAACTGATGTCACTGCAGCGCCTCTGACCGGGAGGTCCTAGGTTCGAGTCCTGACGGCGGCAGGATTTTCGATACTAGCTTTTCAGCTAGGTCGAATTCAGTCGCTGCCAGGAGGAGATTTCTAGCGGCCGGCTGCTCTGATCGGTAGTTTTCCGTGGTTTCTCCGAACACCAGGCGAATGTCGGAGCAGTACCCTACCGAACGGGCCACGGACAGCGCGCGATCTTTCCTTCCTCTTCCTTGTCCTATCCTCTCCCCTTACGCACACCTTTACACTAACATGCACTACACTACCACATATTCCGGGAGACTGGTCGGGAGTTTAGAGCTAGTCCCGGCTGGGGCGGTGCCCCGCTGGTGGAAGAGTCCTGGTTAGGGGGAAACCCCACTAGCCGACGGTAGGTCGGCGCCGGATCTTGCCATTCAGCGGGGAAAGATCGCCGCCATCTCCCGAGAAAAAAACATGCACTACACTAACGGGACTAATGACCAAAGCAGTTGACCTGCCGGAAACACGAAAAAAACAAACCAAACCAAACTTTTTCTTCTTCTTCTTCTTCTTCTTCTTCTTCTTTCTCATCTTCATCTTATCCTTATGATGATGATAATGACGATCAAATGGTCTATATTTATTTAGGTGAATTAAAGAAAGAGAATTTTTCACTTTGACTTTGAAAATAAGTTGTTTTTGGTTATGCGACCACTCTGAAATTCTTTACAATTTTCTTATTTATAACGGAAATACCCATGATGATATAACAAAATAGCAAATTTAAATAAAAGAAGAACCATAGAATGATATTTTTATTCGTATTTTTATTTTAATTGTTAATAAAAACATAAATGACGCTTCGAATGAAATTGCAGATGTTTTATTTCAGCCTCTACATCACTGATTACTTGATTGCGGATTTTGTTACTGCACAGTTCGAGATAGACTCAAGGATTCTCTACGCGCTTTGCACTCGACCTTGCATTTCTTTTGTAATTTAGTGAACGTGTGATTTCAAAGAGAATTGTGTTTAATTGATGCATCCTAATTCCAGGAAGTACAATGGATCCAAACAGCAATTACAAATGCATGGATTAAGGTTGTTTGCAAGGCCGAAGCATTTTCCCCGCACATTTTACTGCCATTCAGCTACAATTAAGTTCATTTAAGAATCATATAATATGTTTGAATTTTTTTTACAAAAGAAATCGATATAGAGCTATCACTGAGTGGAAACAATTTTTTTAAACACTACAAGTGCCAGGTCCTCACAGTGAATACCTTTCTAATAAAGTTTATTGAAGTAGAGGCACTGATTTGATATTGGTTAGTATTGGTCGAAATATAATAATGCAATTTCTATATATTTGATATAAATGCATTATTTTAACAGCCTGGAAAATATTTATATTCACTTGTTCCCTTTCATAATTGAGACCATATTGATTGGGGGAGCTCTCCAAAACGCGTTATTACATGATGAAAAAAAGCTGAAGTGATATCGCACATTAATTTTTATATAATAATTGAACATTATATTATAATCAATAACGTACTTTTTTTGGAATTTTTACATTTCCACAGAAAATCATCACTGACTATTACATCAAGTTTCGTAGCTATTTTGGAGTAAACTAGTCTTAGAAAGATAGGATAAGGATACACCGCATTTGGTAAACCTAGCTGGAGTGTCCATAAAGAAATTACACAGTTAACAGAATGATGAATGTCTTCGGCTGTCTCTCGACCACAAATATACCCACTTTAATCAGTTCAGTTTCTTCTTATTCTTGTATTAAGCACCAGTGGGAAAGCCTAAGTTGGATGGATCCCAATAACTGTAAATCCAAACCGAAAACTCAATAGTGTTTTAAAGAATATTTCACAATATTGGGGTATCTGAAATATTTTATCTCGTTTAAGATGATATTCTCAAAACATTAGGCAACAATTTCCAACCCACTGTGTATGCGTACTCAAAATATGTTGAGTATTATCTAGTTTAAGATGATATTTTCTTCAAAACATTAGGCAACAATTTCCAACCCACTGAGTATGCATACTCAAAATATGTTGAGTATTATCTAGTTTAAGATGATATTCTCAAAACATTAGGCAACAATTCCAACCCACTGTGTATGCATACTCAAAATATGTTGAGTATTATCTAGTTTAAGATGATATTCTCAAAACATTAGGCAACAAGTTCCAACCCACTGTGTATGCATACTCAAAATATGTTGAGTATTATCTAGTTTAAGATAATAATAATAATAATAATAATAATAATAATAATGTCTATTATGGCAGGGCTCAGGCCATAGGGCCTGCTCTTCCGCACTAACCACTGAGATTACATTTATACAGGTAATAACATATAAGAGGAGGAAATCTGTCATTTTACGTCTGGGAGTGCAAACTAGGGACCATCCCGGCATAGCCTTGCGATTGAGTAAACCCAGAAAACCTCAATCAGGATGGCGGCTTAGGCCGAACAGCAATATGATATAGAAATGGAAGAGAAGAGAAAATGAGAGAAGGAATCATAAATGAAAATGAAGTAGAAAATACGACAGAAAGAAGAGGAGAGAGAGACTAAAGGGGACAAACTGTACATTTATGACTGGGAGTGCAAAGCAAGGGCCATCCCGGCGTACGCCTTAAGCAATTGAGTAAACCCTGAAAAACCTCAATCAGGATGGCGCTTATGGCCGAACATTAAGATAGAAGAATAAGGTATAGATAGTAGTGAAGGTGAAGAGATGAGGCGTTTAGGGAAAGGGTCGTAATGACATAAATGGGGAAGACTGAAGGAAAAAGGAAGGAAGAGATAGAAGAAAAGGAGGAAGAAGTAGGTGGAAAAGTAAAGTTTATCCAGAAGCAGTACAGAAATGTTATGTTTGGTATACATTAGAACTTTACATAAATATACAAACATTTGTAACAGCAGAGAAGCACAATAGGCTCCAAGTTAATAGTACAGTAATTTATAATATAATATTAACAGTATTAAGAAACAAAGTAAAAGTACAATAGGATATAAACATCAATTGTAATTATTATTAAGACCTATATATTGTAGATATGACAATGATGACAGTATTTTAGCATTTATTTGGGTGGCTAATCTCTTTTAAATATTTATTTGAAACAGTTTTATTAGGATGCACAGAAAATATGGGTTGTTAATAATTTAGATGGAGTGAGGGGGTGAAAAATGAGAATGATAGTGGGGTAGGGGGTGGAATTTTGAATTTAAAATTGGGGAAATTTTTGGGGGCCGTTTGGGGGGGCGGTGACCGGGTACTTGGTAGGGGAAAATTGGAGATAAAGGGACTTTAAAACCTTTCTATATTTTGTAAACCCCGTTTTCTTAGTTTCCCAAGGCTTTTTAATAAAACCCCCCTAAAAAAGCGGGGGAAAAAAAATATTTTGAACGCGCCCAACGCGGATGGATTTTGGAATGATAATTAAATTTAGAACAAGAGAGCCCCCAACCTTATCCCAAAAGGGCGAGACCGGAGGTCGGATGAAAAAAAAGCCTTTCTAAAATTAGCAGCTGAACTGGGCGGCCCTTGGAAAAAAGGCATGGGGGAAGTGACTTTTGCAGCGGATTTCAGATTTGAAATTTTTTAAAAAACTCTTCTAGAAGCCCCGGGGGGAAAATTATTCTGTTAAAAAATTTTTTAAACATAATCTTGAAAAAAGATAAAAAAAATGTTATGAATTTATAATGGAAAATTGGGAAAAAATTTTAATAGATGGCAGTAATTAATAAGTTTTTATTCATTTCTCTTTCCATTTTTTTTCTCTCCGTTTTTTTCGTATATTTAAATACTCTCTTGAATTTGGGTTTCCATAAAAAAGGGTGATTTTGGATTCATTTCCTCTGAATACCCAGTTGGTCTTCTGTAATCGAAAATAAATAAAATTCATATGGAAGTATTAAACATAAAAAAATTTAAAGGGGGAAAGAAAAGGCGATTTCTGGGGGCCCGGCTTCTAAACCAAAAGGCCCACGCCCTTAAAGGCAAGCAGCTCAGGGGAAAGGGGTGTAAAAGGGGCAAAGTGGACTGCTCTACGGCCAGAAAAAGAAAGGGTTGTTTCAAAAAAAAAATTTTTTTGAAAGGGAAAAAGGGTGATTCATTTTTAAAAAGGGCTCATTCTGTATCTATCACGTAAAAAGAAAAAGGAGGGTAACAGATTTACCACGTTTAAAAAAGATAAGAAAAGTAAAAATTCATTTGTTTCCGACCTAATACGTGGGAACAAATCAATCTTTTCTTTCAAAAAACGGATTTGAAGATCAAATTTGTAATATATTGATTAAGAGTTTGTGAAAGAGTATAATTATAAAAATAGTAATTCTTTTGGATTTTAGAGAAAGAGTTTCCCTTTTTTTTAAAAGTAATTTAAAGGGAAAAGTAAATTTTGATTTTCAATGTGTTTTTTTTTCAAATTTTGTAAAAATTTATTTTAACGTTTTTTCCCAATTTCGAAAATGTGTTTGTTAAACAATTGGGTTGTAGTTTAAAGGGGAAAATTGTGTATTGTGTTTTGTGGTTTTTTTTTTTTTTTAGTCAAGAGTATTTTTATTTGTTTTTTTCTGTGTGCCATTGTATGTTATTTGTCAAGCAGCCAATTTTTTTAGAATATATTCTAAAATTTAGTGAAAAGTGATTCTCCCCGGGAGTTGTTTATAAATTTTGCATCAATCCAAAAAACGATCTTGGCCCTGCCCCCTTTTTTTTTTATTTTTGTCCACACTGGGACGTCTATACTGAGCTAGTCCCCATCTGGGGGTTGTGTTGCCACCCCGGGGAATCCCCAGGTGGGGTCCCGGCCTTACGGCTTGTCCGCCCCACGACTGTGGCTGAAATTGGCCCCCATAAGGGGGGCTCGATTTTTGGGTTTCTTTTCGACAAACTCGTTTTGGGGTATAAATGAGACCAAAATTTGGTGTAACAAAAATTAAATACAATTGAATCACAGTTC
The DNA here is from genome assembly GCA_964035755.1 of Teleogryllus oceanicus. Classification (NCBI taxonomy): domain Eukaryota; kingdom Metazoa; phylum Arthropoda; class Insecta; order Orthoptera; family Gryllidae; genus Teleogryllus; species Teleogryllus oceanicus. The sequence goes on along the minus strand of CAXIVR010000008.1, from coordinate 89,721,369 downwards.
ACTAAAATTTCAACAAGGTTGCAAGTACAAGTGTTTGAGAAAAAGTGTGTTTTTTTGGGGTTGGTTTTTTTTTGAAAGGATATTTTTATGAGAGTTTTATCAGTTTAAAATTGTTCTAAGTATTTCTGTGTGAAATTTTTTTGTTGAAGGTATATGGTGTCTAAAAAAGGGAATTGATTGATTCTGGGGGTTAATAGTTTTAAAAATGGCAGATAAGTATAACGTGGCTAGGAATTTACCTACCGGGGAAGGAACTTCTGAGGAATCGGGAAGCGATGGGGAAACGGGGGACAAGCACCGGTTCGATGATCGGGGAGGAAACGACGGGTGAACTGGAGCGACAGGGGGAAACTAGTGAGACGCCCCAAACAGAATCAAAACCAACCCCAAACCCGAGATCAGGATGGGGAAAGGGAACAAAACCCTCAGGGGGAAAATTTCCCAATTTTTTTAACAGTTAATTTCAATTTTGAAACAATTAGATGTTGGGGGTTAGTCATGGGAGGAAAAACGGGAAACCATAAAAAATTGGGGTTTTTTTGGAAACTAAACTGGGAGAAAAAAGGTTTTTTGGGAAAACAAAATGGGGAAACAAGGCTTTTTGGAAAACCAAATTGGGGAGAAAACCCGGCCAATTTTGGAAACCAAATTGGGAAAAATAACTCGGCAATAAATGCATTGGAAACAAAATTCACGGAATTCGACACAAATTAAGAAAATAAAAAAAGTTAGAAAAAAATTTAAAAGCACAGTTTACTGAATTAGGGAGCAGGGGAAAGTCAAAATTTGGGCGAGTTAAACAAATTAGCACAGGAACATGAGAACTTAGAAAAAAATTCACGGAGCTGGGTTGAATTGGAAAAAAAAGTGGATCAAGTAACGAAAAAAATTTTAAAAAAGGACAAAACACAATCGGATCTTAAACCCCCGGTACCCAAACAGGCAGATTAAGTAGAAAAAAGGGGTAAAAGGTTCCAGTTGGGATGAACAAATTTTCAGGTTCAACTAATAAATTAGATAGTGGAATAAAGGCTCTTTCTGAACAGGATGGCGTTCTAAACATAAAATTTAAATTAATGGGTTGAAGTAGTAGAATTGAAAAATCAATTAGAAAATTTACCATCAGGTGGAAAGTGTTCACCCCCGTATGTTTCATTACCGTTTTACCCCTAATTTCAGTGCAGTGGGAGATAAAAAATCCATGTTTTTATGAAGAGGTAGAAATTTCTTTTCTTTTAAATTGTTTTCCCGGACAGTAAGAAAACTCGAATCTTTTCCCCAGATGTTGCAGGGTGTCCGAATCGGGGCCCAGATATTTTAAAGGAGAGTTTCCCAAAACATCCCAAACTAAAAAAAAATTTTTATTAAAAGGAATTTGGAATAACGGGAAACCCAAATCAATTTTAAAGTTAATGTAATGTATGGTACTGGAAAAGAAATTACGATGTCCATGCGGGAATATGCAACGGAAAAAGGGGCTTGTTTCAAATTATGTACTCCGACGATACCGGATGAAGAAATTGCCCTTGTTTATTAATACGTCTTTTTCCCTTCCTCGACCCCAAAATTTGTTTAAAAATCTCCCCAAATGCCCACTGAAAAATTAATAACGCAGCAAAGGTTGTATGATGCCACTTTCGTGTATAATAAAAGGTTACGAAAGAAAGGAAAAATGCTAATGGTGGGTAAATGGTCAAGAAAACGGAAAAGCAACAACATAATTTAAAAACCAGAAACGGAGAAGCACAAACCGAAACGTACCGAAAAAAAAACCTCTGACAAGACAGGACCTCGTCTGGGGGTTTAGAAATAGAAAAATTCTATTGATGGGATTTTTTCCAACCCAAAAATACAGGAAAAGGTACACCCGGGGGCCAGGTCGGAAAATTAAAAAGGGTTTTTGTTTCGACACGCCACCCCGCCGCAAACCAAATGAACAATCTATTGAAGAAAAAATTGGCGATATTATCAATCAATTAATCTCTTTGTTGATGAACTGTCAACGTTTAATCTAAATATACCCAGAAAAAAGTTAACGAAACCAGGAATAAAAAGGTTTTTTAAAAAAACAAGAATCCAGTAAAGATTTTCAATTCGGAAATAAATTAACAGATAAAACACCATTCGGGGGTTACCAATTTTGTCTTTCCCAGAAAAACAAAAGGGGAAGGGTGGATAGCTCATTTTACCATGGTCAAGATGATATCATCATGAAGCCCAAAACCTCTTATCTAAATCCTTTAGTGCTCGTAGAAAAGAGTAATGGGAAGATAAGGTTGTGTTTAGATGCAAGGCGATTGAATCAAGTTACCTTACCTCAGAGACAGACCGTTTGCGGGGAAGGGAACAATCAATTTGGCATCAAGTGGTTGAGTTAAACCCGGGTTTCCCTTTTATCGGGCAAATGGCGATAGCCCCAAAATGTAGACAATATCCCAGGTTTATTCACCGGGAATTTCGTATGTCTTGGGGGTGCCTTTTGGACCCCGAACAGTGCATCTGCTCTTGTACAATGTCTAGACAATATCATTGGCAAAAGTTTCCCAGCGATGTTTTTTCTATATTGATGACGTGCTTGTGTATTCTAAGACATTTGAAGAACCCCGGGCTAAGCTAGATATTTTTTTGAAACGTCTGATTGAAAAAAATTTTCAACTGAATTTGGAAAAAATTTCCTAAACAAGTTAATTTCCCCGGGTTATAAATTGACAGTTAACGGGTCAAAATGAATAGGGAAAAAAGATGCAAAAGATAATAAAATTCCCCCCAAAAAACACGAAAAAACCCAAAATTTTTGTTAGGTTCCCCAATTTAAAACCATTGGTTTATTCCTAATTTCGCCATCACCTGCAATATTTCTTCCGTTTAAAAGCACACTAGATGAAAGTGTTACAACCCGGAAAGAAAAATTTTTCTTTTTTTGGACCTTTTAAAAGAATGAAATAAGTGGAAAAATAATGAAACAAAAAAACAGAAAAAGTAACCGACAAGAACCCATGTAAAAAAAAAGAAAATAGAAAACAAGGGGGAGAAAAAAGGAGAAGAAAGAAGGAGAGATGGGGAAGAAAAAAAAGGGTAGGAGTCAAGAGGGAAAAAAAGATTGCTCGACATTCTAGAATCAAAAAAAAGAAAAAAGCATAAATTTTGGGGAAAAGATTTTACGGCATATGAAATCAAATCCCCTAAAAACTTTTTTTTTCCCAAAGAAGGGTTATGTGACCGCCCGTTTTTTTTTAGATTCCGAAACGTGTCACAAACCGCCCTAAGAAAGCGAGGAAAAAAAAATATTTTGAACGCGCGCCAACGCGGAAAGGATTTTGGAATGATAATTAAAATTTTGAACAAGAGAGACCGCCACCTTTTCAAGGGGCGAGGGGGAGGGCGGATGGAAAAAAAAAAGTTCTTTCTGGGAAAGGGAGCAGCTGAACTGGGCGGACGTATGGGGAAAAATTTTCCCCAAAGGGAAATGACATTGCAGCGGTTTTAGATTTTCCTTTTTTGGGGGAAAACTCTTCTAGAAAGGGAAAAGGTAATTATTCTGTTATAAATTGATTTAAACATAATCTTAAAAAAGAAAGATAATAAAAATTTTATGAATTTATAATGGAAGAAATTTGGGGAGAAATTTTGAAAAGATGGCGGGAAATTTAACCATTCATTTCTCTTTCCAGTTTTTTTTTTTTCTCCGTGTTTTTTGTATATTTAAATACTCTCTTGAAGTTTTGGGGCTCATAAAAAGGGGGGGATTTTGGATTATTTTCACTCTGAATATCAGTTGGTCATTAACTGTAATCGAAAAAAGTAAAATTCAAAATGGAGTATTCAAGGGATATAAAACGAACAAGGGAAAAAAGAGGCGTTTCTGGGGAGCAACGGGGTTCTCAACCCGAGGGCCCCGACGCTTCAAGGAAGAAGCAGCCGGTGGAAAAGGGGGAAAGAAGGAAGCAAAATGGAAAACCCCCTCGCGGCCGAGAACACAATTTTAAAGGGCGTTCCCAAAAAAAAATGTTTTTTAGGGATAGGGTGATTCAGTTTAAGAAACCAAAATTCCCGTTTTATCACGTAGAAAGAAAAAGGGGGGGTAACAATTTACCACGGAAAGATAAAAAAAAGTAAAATTTCATTTGTTTTTTTTCCAAAAGTGAGAACAGAATCAATCTTTTCTTTAAAAAGGGTTTGAAGATCAAATATTGTTTTGTGATTAAAAGTTTGTGTAAAATAATTATAATAATAGTAATTCTCTGGATTTTAGAGGAGAAAAAAGTTTCCTTTTTTTTTAAAATTTAAGGGGGAAGTTTAATTTTTGATTTTCCCAAAGTGTTTTTTAAAATTTTTTAAAATAATATTTTTGATTCTTTTTAATTTTTGAAAGTGTGTTTGTTAAACAATTGGGTTTAGATAAAATAGGAAAATTTTATTAAATTTTTAAATTTGTGTGTGTTTTTTTTTTTGTCCAAATTTTTGTATTTGATTTTTTTTTTGTTTGCCATTTTTATGTATTTTCAAAGCAGCCAATATTTTTTGAATTTTCGGTTTGTGAAAAGGACCCCACCCGAGTTGTTTGTAATTTTTTCATCAATCCCTAAAGATCTTCCCCCCTGCCCCCTTATTTTTTTATTTTTGTCCCCCACTGGGACGTCTATACTGAGCTAATCGACCATCTGGGGAATTATGTTTCCCAAACCCCCGAAAGTCTCAGGTCGGGGGCTGGCCTTACGGGTTGTACCGCACACGACTGTGGCTCAAATGTCGTTTAAAACCAATATTTAATTCGTTTTTGGTTTGGAAAGTATTCGAAAGTTTTTGACTCGCTGGTAGTTTATTCCAGGCTCGGATGGCTGTAATGGTGAAATTTAAATAAAGAAGTCTTCCTTTACGTGGTTTAAAAAGGAGCTGAACTACGAAACTCAGTTTTTAAATTTTAGAGGTTAAATTTCTTATTAGACGTGTTACATGAGAACCGTGTAAAAAATTTTTTAGAAGGAAAAAGAAGTGAAGTAAAATCTTTTGTCTAGAGTAAGCATACGAAATGGTAAAAAAAATGCGTCCCCGGTCGTATTTTCTTAGATCAAAAAAAAACCAGCAGGGGTTCTGTTCTTAAGTTTGTTTTTAATTTTAAAATGTCATGTTTTTCTCGGGAAAAAAGTCGCAATGGTAAAAAGTGGCATAATAAGTGATTTAATGAGTGTCTCACGTGTACTAATTGGGAAAAGCGTTCCGGGGCGTTTCAGCAATCATTGCGGGAAAAACTTTGGCATGTTGGAATTCTTGCGAGTTCAGCTGAGGGTGTTGTAATTAAAAATCCCAGGTTCTTGACTTTGGGAAAACCAAAGGGTAGAACTTGTCATTTATATAAATTTTTTGGCCCGAAAGGGAAAATGATATTTTATTCACAGTGCTTTTTAAATGATAATCCTTTTCATTGATTTATTTGGGTTTAATTATGGAAACCCCAATAACGCTGCCCCTTTTTTAAATTTATCAAATCTTGTTAATTTTATGGGAGAAAAGTTCAGACAGGTGGCCACTTAGAAAATCGAAGATCATCCCTCATTTGATGACTGCAATATTTAAATGCATTTCCCCATCGTTTACATACATTAAAATTTTAGTGGTTTTAATTTCGGGGCCTTGGGCAACTCCCGGGTTTAAATTTTTAAAGGGCCCCTTTAGCAGCGACACCGGAAAACCACTCTTTGGGTTCTGGAAATTAAATAGTTAAAAACCATGTTGGGAGGCTGTCCTCCCCGGGGGTTTTTGTTTTGCAAGTAAGATGTCGTGATCTACTGGGTCAACGCTTTTCAAATCAAAAAATTAACCTGGGTTTTAAATTTCTGTGATCTATAGGTGTTTATCTTCCTCTTATAGCGCAATTTTAAATATTTTCCCGCCGGAACGGGAAACCGGTTTCTGATCGTTTAAAAATGATTGGTTTTGGGAAAGAGTTCAGTTTGCTTACGGACGGCCTTTTAGGGACTTTAGAAATAGTCGGGAGGATGCAATTTGGGGGGTATTAATGGGGTTTTCTGGGAGTGTCTTGGGGAAAAGGATGCCGGGCCTTTTTCCCAAAAAAAGGGGATTGTCCGCTCATTGAAAAATTTTTCTATTTCGGTAATGATTGGATGGGTCACATCTAGGTATTTTTTTTGCAGTTTGGCATTTATATCATCGGTACCTGAAGCATTGATTTGGGACTTTTGAACTATTTTATTTATCCCCCCAAAGTTCCACGGATGAAAAAAAAAATTCTGGTTTAATTTTGTTTTTTGAGTTTTAAGGGGCGAGGGGTTGACTCTTAAAATTTTAAATCAAATGGGAAGGAAAATTACTTACAAAATTATGATTTAGAATTCAGGGGGAAAATTCATTTAATTTGGGAGGAGCTTTACCTATTCCTAGATTTTTTAAATTTTTTTAAAACGTTTTTTTGAGTCGGCCTTTGCCCAAAAAAGGTGGTAAAATTTTTTTTTTAGCGTTTCGGGATTTTCTAACTAAAAATTTTTAAAACATTTGTACTTTTTTTAAGTAGTTCCTTTAGTTTTCCCGGGAAAAAAGCTTTTCATCTCGTTCTTTCATTAAATTCCGAAATTTTATCAGTTAAATGGGGCAGGAGGACGAGTTACGCGTGATATTTTAAAAGGCCCTGCCGGTCGCCCGAGTTGTATTATTAAGTTACTGAAAATCGCCACTTTGGCTTGGGGAAATTTTTCTTCGTGGACAAGGTGCCATGGAAGTGTCAATCCATTCATTAAATGCTTGTTTATTGGTTTTGAAAAAACGCGGTATTTGATTAAGTGCGGTGTTTTATTTGGACATTTTTAGATTGTAAAAAGATAAAATTTGGTCGTGTTTTGGGAAAACCGGGGAAATGGAAATTGACCGTGATTTCGAACTTTGTTTTTTTTAGACACTGTGTTTTAACGATCCCGGGTTTGTGCTCTTTGGGGTGGTGTGTGGGGGCTAAGGTAAAAATTTTAGGGGGCCCTGCTGTCGAAAAAGCGCGTAAACTGCTCTCCCGAAGGAAGGCCAAAAAAGTTTGGGTTAAAAATACCCATTCAAAAAATGTTCAGAAGGATCACAGATGCAAGGTTTCTTCCCAAAATATCTATTTCCTGACTTAGGAGGGAAATATAAGGCCAAAAACCTTTTTTTCCCAAAGGGCAAATTGATTTAAAAAATATTCACTTTTGACAATCCGTATTTGTTGAAAGAGTACAAGTTTATGTTAAAATCGTGGGAAAGTATATACCAACCTCCACCATTTCGGCGACACTGGCTTTTTTATCAGCTCTTATCAAGCGGTCCCCGGAATTGCACTAGCGCGGAATTGAAGAATTTTCAACCCGGGTTTTGTTTAAAAAAGCGCATGAAAACGGTGTTTTAATATTATTTCCCTTACTTCATCGAAAAGGCAGGGCAGAGACTGAGCATTTAAGTGTGCAACGTGCAGAACGAAAAAAAGCGAGGATTAGGCTTATTTCAGCATCAGACCTTGCCGTCGGAGAAAAGGGGCCCTCCCCCCCAATTAAAAGGTTTACAGGGTGTAGGAACGAGTAAATTTGCATTAACTGAGGGGTTTTAAGGGGTTCCCGGGAAAACCAGGAAAAGGGGACTCCGGGGAAAAATCCGAAAATGGTTGTGAAGGGGTGTGGGGGGGGAGGTGGATGGGTGGGGGGGCTCCCCATGGGGAATTTCCAGCTGGTCCCCGGTTTACGGGGGGGCTTTAAAACCCCGTTTGATGACGATGGTGCCGTCTTCTGTCCCCCGTTCTTGGGCCGGGGGTCGATGGCGGCAAACCCGAACAAGGCGCGTTTTTTTTAGATCCTCACGAATCGTGATCCGGGAAACTTCAGCAGCCGTTTCCCAGCGAAAATTTCCTCCGTTTCCTATAACTAATAAATTTAACAATAATTGGCCTGTTTTTCCGGGGAGACGACCTATCCAAAAAGGGTCCTTAATTTTCTTGCAAGGGTTTAAATTCCCTTTTCTTTTGGGACTTCTTCGATGACCAGCTTGTCTTTTCTTCATTATCTTTTCTTTCACACCGAATATCCCCAAGGATTTGGCGTAGGGACATCTGGCTGTTTTTCTTTAACTAGAATTTTAGATTTGGGAAAACTCCGGTCCCTTCAGCCAGTTTTTTTTAAACCTGCCACAAGATTAGCATTGGGGAAAATTTTTTTTGGGGCTTTTGCTTCTCCAGTTCAGTTATTTCGATTTCCAAAAAGCGTAAGAAAGTAGGCGAAGTTACGCCTTATCCAGTCCTTTCACTTGCTCCAAATTTTTGGGTTTTAAGATCAATATTGGCACTAGATGCGTTCTTGTGTCTTCTCATCTTAAGAAAAGTAATTAAGCAGAAAGTCAGATCAGAAAAAGACACTAGGAGAGAAGTTTCGTGAGAGTGGTCGAGGAGTAGAAAACTAAAAGAATAGTAGAGCGGATCTCAGATCAAGTAAGAGTAAGATAAGTAAGAATACAAATGAAACTCAAGAAGAAAGATGCAATATAATTTCACTGAATGGTAAAGTACAGCAAAATATACTTATCTTTTAGGGCTTCTACAGCGTCAGGCGATCGTTGACTGCGAAAGTTATAACGGTGGCTACCTGCAAAAGAAACTACCTGCTGCCTAGCTCGGAGCGCCAAGGGACGATGCTTACACCGTGACGGTCATCCACAGATAAGATGATATTCTCAAAACATTAGGCAACAATTTCCAACCCACTGTGAATGCATACTCAAAATATGTTGAGTATTATCTAGTTTAAGATGATATTCTTCAAAACATTAGGCAACAATTTCCAATACTGTGTATACCCCTCTCAAAATATGTTAAGTATTATCTAGTTTAAGATGATATTCTCAAAACATTAGGCAACAAGTTCCAACCCACTGTGTATGCATACTCAAAATATGTTGAGTATTATCTGGTTAAGATGATATTCTCAGCTTGTTAGGCAGCAATTTCCAACCACTGTGTATGCCTATAAAGTATGTTAAGTATTATCTAGTTTAGATGATATTCTCAAAACATTAGGCAACAATTTCCAACCCTGTGTATGCATACTCAAAATATATTTGAGTATTATCTAGTTAGATGATATTCTCAAAACATTAGGCAACAAGTTCCAACCCACTGTATGCCTACTCAAAATATGTTAAGTATTATCTAGTTTAGATGATATTCTCAAAACATTAGGCAACAATTTCCAACCCACTGTGTGTATACCTACTCAAATATGTTAAGTATTATCCTAATTTAAGATGATATTCTGCAAAACATTAGGCAAAGCAATTTCCAACCCACTGTGTATGTGTACTCAAATATGTTGAGTATTATCTGAGATTTAGATAGTATTCTCAAAACTGATAGGCAACAAGTTCCAACCACTGTGTATGCACCTCCAAAATCTGTTGAGAGTATTATCCTAGTTAAGATGATATTCTCAAGTATTGACAACAAGTTCCAGCCACTGTATTATGCATACTCAAAATATATTTGAGTATTGTAGTTTAAAATGATATTCTCAAACGATGTAACAACATTTAACCACTGTGAATCATACTCAAAATATGGCCAGGTATTATCTAGTTTAAATGATATTCTTCAAACATTAGGCAACAAGTTTCCAACCCACTGTGTATGCATACTCAAAATCTGTTAAAGTATTATACAATTATAAGATGATATTCTCAAAACATTCGGCAACAATTCCAGCACTGTGAATGCATACTCCAAAATATGTTGGAAGTATTATCTGAATTTAAGATGATATTCTGCAAAACATTAGGCAACAAGTTTCCAACCCACTGTGTATGCATACTCAAATATATTTTAATGTAAATGATCCTCAGCAGCGTGACCATCCCTTTGGGTAGGTCAACTTTCCCCTTCCTCTTAAGCCCCTCCCATCCATGGCATCGACGTGAGGTCAAAAGAGATTCAGGATATAAAGCGCATACGCCTAAAGGTGCCATATATCGCACGCGCCCCTCGACCTGTCGAGTTCACGGCTGTCAGCCTGCTTTGCTCCATCACCTTTATTAATTCGCGTTTTTGTCGGAAGCGTTGCATTCGCCTTCGAGCTTGCTTTCGTCGTGTTTTAATGAGTAAAGTAGGAAGTATAGTATGTTTGAATATGTTAAGAATTTTTAGTTTATGGACGGTAAGATAATAGGTACATAATTAATGAACTATAATTACTATCTTTCACGTAAAGGGCATAGCTCTGTTTACATATTCTAACGCCAAGCATTTGTAACGTAAGTTACTCATAGTATAGAATGGATGAAGGACAGAAACTCAAGCTGAAATAAACTAATTGGATGGTTTAAGCTGTGCTCTAGATAAATATTATTTAGAATTTGCCTGAATTTTGCATTGTTTGTGATGGTAATAATTGAAAATATAATGCTGATATAATATTTTCTTTTACATTGTAGACTGATGATGACAATCAAAACAATAAAGCCAGCTATCTCAAAAATATATACTAAGTTGTGGAATGACGTCCTTTATTTCTTACCTTAATAATGTCAACATCATATACCCACTAAATGTATATGCTCATATGAAGTTTCGTATGCGTTCTCGACCAGTACAAAACGAATGCATCAGCGAATCACTGCAGCGCCTCGGACCGGGAGGTCCTACGTTCGAGTCCTGACGGCGGCGGTCGAATTCAGTCGCTGTCTGGAGGAATTCCCTAGCGACAGCTCACTCTGATCGGTAGTTTCGAAGTGATTGCCGATCAACACCAGGCAAATGCCGGAGCAACAGCCTAAAAAACGAGCCATGTACCGTGGGAGTCTTTCCCCTTCCTGTTCTTTCCTCATTCCTCACATACACACACTTACACTTACATGCACTACACTACCACACATATCGGGAGACCGTCGGGAGCTTGAGCTTGCTCCGGCTGGGGTGGTGCCCTGCTGGTTAGAGTCCTGGATTGGAAACCCCTAGCCGACGGTAGGTCGGCGGCAGGTCGCCATCCAACGGGGAAGATCACCGCATCTCCCGAGAAAAACATGCACTACTGGCGGACTATTAATGGCTTGCAGAAACACAGCAGAGGCAAACCAAACCAAACTACAACACGAATGGCGGAGCAGTCCCCTAACAATTGGGCAAAGCACCGCCCACGACCTTCCTAACCTCTCCCTTGTCCTATCCTCTCCCTTTACACAACTCCCAAACACACAGGTCCAAGAGGCAGTCAGGAGCTCAAGATCGATCTTATCGCAGATGGGGCGGAAGCCAGTTGGAGAGAGACACCTGGTTGAGAAAAAACTCCACAAGGAGACGGGTAGGGCAGCGCCGGATCTCGCCATTGCGCGGGAAGATTCCCGCCTCTTCCTCTGATAAAGCATGCACTTAACTTACGGGACGAAGTACCTTAGCAGTTGACGCCCCCGGGATCACTATTCAATCAATCAATCTATTCGAGAAATCAAAGAAAACTACCGATAAGAGCCAGAATTCTCCTCGAAGCTGTTGAATTTTTTTTTCTTTTTTTTTTGTTATTTAATGTCGCATCAACAGCTAGGTCATTAGCGCCCACTATCGGTATTAACGTTATGGTAACTACGAGGGTGAAACGAAATGGTAATGATGAGAGAGGAAAGGATGAACTCAACCCATGCCCGAGGTGGGACTCGAACCCGCGACTTTTCGGCCCGAGATCACTACGACACTCCTGCCTTAGCGATCACGGCCATCGGGACGACAGCGATTGAATTTGTTCTAGTAGTATCAAAAATACTACCGCCATCGGGACTCGAACTCCCAGTCAGAGGCAGTGCAGTGACGTCAGTTGATGCCCTCCGGTCTCCGTTCGGCTATTAATAAAAAGTTATTTTTGTTGTTCTGCCGTAAAAGAGTTTCGCAACCTTCCGTGAGATTCCGCTGTAATGTATTTTTCTCGGGGAGGATTTCTCTTTGCTGAAATATGTTGTAAAAATCCAAATAAGTATTTGCTTTTCTTTTATTACTTAGTTTATGTCTTTTCAGTGAAATAATAACATTAACCTCACTGTGTTTAATGCATTTATTACTAAGCTACATACTGGTTGTGTTGATAGCGTAGGTTGAAAAATACGGTATTGATCCAAAATTCACTAGGATAACAAAATTTTAAAGTGTCATATTTCAGTTGTAAATTAAAATAATAATTTGAGATTCATCACTAGGCAGTGTCAGAATAAAGTCAATGTACACGGTTCACTTTCATTTATGATTCTCTTTGGA
>CAXIVR010000008.1:89521928-89709019 GCA_964035755.1 Teleogryllus oceanicus | reverse complement strand
AAGGCGGTACGCGCAGTATGAGAATAAACGGAATAAAACGTATCTGGTTTTTCCAATAAAAATCGTAAAGGTTAAATTATTTTGGAATTTTCCCGAGTTACTGGTTAGATGACGAAACCATAGATGCACTTCGCATAGTTGAAGGCTGCATAGATTTATTTCACTTTGTGGGCGCATTGTAAATTAATAATACAGATTTTGAGAACCATTAATAACTGCAAGCAGAAATTTTTCAATTTATATCAAATTATCTCTTCAAATCAACTCTCATTGAAGACAAAACTAGCACTGCTGAAAATATAGAATTCACGTCTTGAAAAGCGGTAAACACATGGAATATTTTATTGTCCAAAGAGAATCATAAATGAAAGTGAACCGTGTACATTGACTTTATTCTGACACTGCCTAGTGATGAATCTCAAATTATTATTTTAATTTACAACTGAAATATGACACTTTAAAATTTTGTTATCCTAGTGAATTTTGATCAATACGTTCAACTAGCTATCAACAAAACCCAGTATGTAGTAGAATAAATGCATTAAATACAGTGAGGTTAATGTTATTATTTCATGAAAGACATAAACTAAGTAATAAAGAAAGCAAATACTTATTTATTTTTACAACATATTTAGCAAGAGAAATCCCCCCCGAGAAAATACATTACAGGGAATCTCAGGAAGGTTGCGAAACTCTTTTACGGCAGAACAACAAAAATAACTTTTATTAATAGCCGAAGGAGACCGGAGGCATCAACTGACGTCACTGCACTGCCTCTGACTGGGAGTTCGAGTCCGGATGGCGGTAGTATTTTGATACTACTAGAACAAATTCAACGTTGTCGCCCCGAGGGCCCGTGATCGCTAAGGCAGGAGTGTCGTAGTGATCTCGGGCCGAAAAGTCGCGGGTCTGAGTCCCACCTCGGGCAGGGGGTTGAGTTCACCCTTTTCCCTCTCCATCATTACCATTTCGTTTCCCCCTCGTAGTTAATAACGTTAATACTGATAGTGGGCGCTAATGCCCTAGCTGTTGATGCGACATTAAATAACAAAAAAGAAAAAATTCAACAGCTTGGGGAGAATTCGGGCCCTTTTATCGGTAGTTTTCGATTTCTGAATAGATTGATGATTGAATAGTGATCCGGGGCGTAACTCAAGGTACTTGTCCCGAAGTTAAGTGCATGTTTTATCAGAGGAAGGGGGAATCTTCCGCCAATGGCGAGATCCGGCGCTGCCCTACCGTCTCCTTGGAGTTTTTCTCAACCGGGTGTCTCTCCAACTGGTTTCCCGCCCATCTGCGATAAGATCTGAGTCCGACTTGTCTTTTGACCTGTGTTTTGGGAGGTAAAGGGAGGGGATAGGACAAGGAGAGGTTAGAAGGTCGGGGGGTGCTTTGGCCCAATTGTTAGGGACTGCTCCCCATTCGTTGTAGTTTTTTTGGTTTTGGGTTCTTTCGTTTTCCGGGCACGTGCTTACATTAGTCCCGTTTGTGTAGTCATTTTTTTTCCCGGAGATGGCGGTGATTCCCCCGTTGGGATGAATTCCGCCGCGACCTCCCGTGGGCTAGTGGGGTTTCCCAACCAGGACTCTAACCAGCGAAGCACCGCCCCAGCCGGGACAAGCTCTAAGCTCCTGCCCGGGTCTCCAGGAAGTGGCAGTGTAGTGCATGCAGTGAAGTGTGTGGGGGAGAGGATAGGACAAGGAAGAGAAGGACAGATCACGCGCGGTCCGTGGCCGTTTGGTAGGGTACTGCTCCGGCATTCGCCTGGTGTTGATCGGAGAAACACGAAAACTCCCCGATCAGAGCAGCCGGTGCTAGAATTCTCCTCCAGGCAGGACGAATTCGACCAGGCTAAAAGCTAGTGTCGAAAATCCTGCCGCCGTCGGGACTGAACGTAGGCCCTCCCGGTCAGAGGCGCTGCAGGGGTTTCAGTTGATGCATCTGTTTGTACTGGTGGGAGAATGCATTAGAAACTTCATGAAAGACATACAAGTGGAATTGTGATGTGATGTTGACATTATTATGTGAAGAAAAAAGGACGTCATCTGTCAACTTAGTATATTTTGAGATACCCCTTTGGACAGCTTTGAGTCATCATCAGTCTACAATGTAAAAAGAAAATATTATATCATATTATATTTTCAATTATTACCACTACAAACAATGCAAATTCCGTGTATAAAAATCTCTAAATACATTATATTCTAGATAATAGCTTAAATCATCCAATTAGTTTATTTCAGCTTGATTTTCTGTCCTTCATCCATTCATACTGAGAGAGCACTTGTTACAAATTTTTTGGGTTATGAAATTATGGGCAGAGCATGCCCTTTAGAAAGATAGAAATATAGTTCACAATATAGACTTCATTATTTTACTGTCCATAAACTAAAATTTTAAATATATTCAAAATAATTATACTTCCTTACTTTACTCTTTAAAAACACGACGAAAGCAAGCTCGAAGGCAATGCAACGCTTCGGACAAAAAAAACGCGAATGAACAAAGGTGACGGAGCAAAGTAGGCCAGACAGCCGTGAACCGACAGGTGGGAGGGGCGTGCGATGATATGGGCTTAGCGATGCGATTTTTTTCCTGAATTCTTTTGCCCCTCACGTCGATGCCAGTGACACGGGAGGGGCTTATGAGGAAGGAAGTTGGACCACCAAAGGATGTACGCTTCGCTGGAGGATCATTTACACAAACATATTTTGAGTATGCATACACAGGGGTTGGGAACTGTTGCCTAATGTTTTGAGAAATCATCTTAAACTAGATAATACCACATATTTTGAGTATGCATTCACAGGGGTTGGAAATTGTTCGAATGTTTGAGAATATCATCTATACTAGATAATACTAAACAGATTTTGAGTATGCATACACAGTGGGTTGGAACTTTCCTAATGTTTTGAGAATATCATCTTAAACTAGATAATACTCAAATATTTTGAGTATGCATTCACAGTGGGTTGAAATTGTCTGAATTTTTTGAGAATATCATTTTAAACTAGATAATACTCAACATATTTTGAGTATGCATACACAGGGTTGAACTTGTTCCTAATGTTTTGAGAATATCATCTTAAACAGATAATACTCAACAGATTTTGAGTATGTACACAGTGGGTTGGAACTTGTTGCCTAATTTTTTGAGAATATCATCTTAAACTAGATAATACCAACATATTTTGAGAACATACACAGGGGGTTTGGGAAATTGTTGCCTAATGTTTTGAGAATATCATCTAAATTAGATAATACTTAACATATTTTGAGTAGGATACACAGTGGGTTGGAAATTGTTGCCTAATGTTTTGAGAATATCTTAAACTAGATAATATTTAACATATTTTGAGTAGGTACACAGTGGTTGGGAATTTGTTGCCTAATGTTTTGAGAATATCATCTTAAACTAGATAATACCAACATTTTTTATATGCATACACAGGGTTGGAAATTGTTGCCTAATGTTTTGAGAATATCATTTTAAACTAGATAATTAAAATATTTTGAGTAGGAACACAGTGATTGGGAAATTGTGCAATGTTTGAGAATATCATCTTAAACTAGATAACTAACATATTTTGAGTATGCATACACAGGGTTGGAACTTGTTGCCTAATGTTTTGAGAATATCATTTTAAACTAGATAATATTTAATATATTTTGAGTAGGCATAAAAAGTGGGTTGGAAATTGTTGCCTAATGTTTTGAGAATATCATCTTAAACTAGATAATACTCAACATATTTTGAGTATGCATACACAGGGTTGGAAATTGTTGCCAATGTTTGAGAATATATCTTAAACTAGATAATACTCAACATATTTTGAGTATGATTCCCAGTGGTTGGAAATTGTTGCCTAATGTTTGAGAATCATCTTATCTGGGGAGACTGTCAGGTGAACATCCCTTGGCGCCCCGAGCTAGGCAGCGGTAGTTTTTTTGCGGGTAGCCACCGTTATAATTTTCGCAGTCAACGATCCCTGACGCTGTAGAACCCAAAAGATAAGTATATTTGCTGTACTTTACCATTCAGTGAAATTATAGCTCTTCTTTTTGAGTTTCATTTGTATTCTTACTTATCTTACTTTACTTGATCTGAGATCCCTCTACTATTCTTTTAGTTTTCTACCCTCGACCACTCTCCACGAAACTTCTCCTAGTGTTTTTTTCTGATCTGACTTTCTGCTTCAATACTTTTCTTAAGATGACGAAGAGAACAAAGAACGCATCTAGTGCCAATATTGATCTTAAAACAAAATTACGGAGCAAGTGAATGAGGCACGGGATAGGCAGTAATTTCCCGCCTACTTTCTTACCCCTTTTTTGGCATCTGTACTAACTGAACTGGTAGCTAGCAATTAAGACTCAATGAATTTAATGCTAATCTTGTGGCAGGTTAGAAAAACTGGCTGAATGACCGTGGGGATTTCAAATCTCAAACTCAGTTAGAGAAAGACAGACCAGCTCAAATTACCAGCCGAAACTGTTTGCGGATATTCGGTGAAAGAAATGATAATGAAGACACCGACAAGCTGGTCATCGAAAAGTCCCCAAAAAGATAAGTGTTAACTTAACCTTGCAAGATATTGACGGGAGCCATCGGATAGGTCGTCATCCGGAAAAAAACAGGCCAATTATTGTTAAATTTATTAGTTATGGGAAAACGGAGGAAATGTTTGCCTGAAACGGCTGCTGAAGATTCTGTATCAGATTCGTGAGGATCTCACGAAATCGCGCCTTGTTCTGCACACCCGCCATCGACCGTTTGGCCTAAAGAACGTGGGACAGAAGACGGCCCATCGTAAATCAAACGTGGAAATAGTCGTGCCGGGTGCAAACCAGGGACCAGCTGGAGGCAGTTCGCTTAGCGAGGACGCCCCACCCATCCACCCCCCCACCCACCCTTTTTCACAACCACTTGGATTTTTCCGAAAATTTCCCCTTTTTTCGTCTTCTGCGAACCCTTCAAACCCTCAGTTAATGCTACCTACCTCGTTCTCACATCCTGTAAATCCTTACCTGTGGGTGCCCGGCCCCTTTTCTCCGACGGTACAAGCGTCTGATCAGAAATGGCCTAACCTCGCTTTTTCTGTCTGCACGTTGCACACTAAATGCCGCCCTGCCCTCATTCTGATGAAGTAACGGAAATAATATCTAAACCCCGTTTCATGCGCTTTCAAGCGAAACCTGGTTGAAAATTTTTCCCCAATTCCGCTAGTAGCAATCCGGGGTACCGCTTGATAAGAGCTGATAGGCCAGTGTCCCCGCACATGGTGGAGGTGTCGGAAATACATTCGCAGATCTTAGACAAAAACTTGTACTCTCTTCAACAAATACGGATTGCAAGAAGTGAATATCTTTTATCAGTCGGACTTTTAGGAAAAAGTGTCTCTTGGCTGTCATATATTTACCTCCAGCAGGCAGCATAGATATGTTGGACGAAACCTTGCATCTGTGATCCATTTTTACGAAATATTATTGTAATGGGTGATTTTAACCCAAAACCTTATTAAAGCTCTCCTTCTGCAGAGCAGTTACGCGTTTTTTCGACAGCATGTGCCTGAAATTTACTCTAGCACCTACACCACTCAAAGAGCAGGGAAAAACTTGGATCGTTACAAAGTGTCTAATAAAAAAGTTCGAAATCACGGTCAATTTCCAGTTCCTGATTTAAAAACACGATCTAATTTATCTCGTTTACAATCTGAAATGTCCTAAATACACACCGCACTTAATCAAACCCGCGATTTTTTCAAAATTCAATAAACAAGCATTTAATGTAGATGGATTGAATTTCCATGGCCCCTTTGTCCACGAAGAGAACCCTGAAGCTAAAGGGGGATTTTCAGTAACTTAATAATACAACTTATGACGGCACGCGCCTTAAAATATCACGCGTAACTCGTCCTCCGCACCATGTTAACTGATGAAATTGAATTTAATGAAAGAACGAGATGCAGTCATGCTATTTTCCGAAAACAAAATGCGAACTACTTAAAACAGTACAAATGTTTGGGAATTTAGTTACAGAAATGCTCAACGCTAAAATAAAATATTACTACACCAACTTTGGCAAAGGTCGACTGAAAACGATTTGGAAAATTTGAAAATCTAGGAATAGGTAAAGCCCCTCCCAAATTGAAATGAATATTCCCCAGAATTCTAAATCATAATTTTTGTAAGTAACTTTCCCTTTTCATTTGATTGTAACTTAAGAGTCAATCTCGCGCTTCTCCAAAACTCAGAAAAAAAAATTCAAGGACGAATTTTTTTTCATCCGTGGAACATGAGGATATAATAAAAATAGTTCAAGTCTCAAACAATGCTTTAGTACCGATGAAAAAATGCCAAACTGCTAAAAATAGCCTAGATGTGACTATCCAATCATTACCGAATAGTAAATTTCTCTCAATGAGCGGACAATATCCTTTATCTTGGAAAAGTGCGCTCGTGCATCCTATTCCAAGACAAACAACCAGAAACCCTATTAATTAGCCCAATTAGCATCCTCCCACCCTTTCAAAATACTGAAAAGTCGTCCGTAGAAACTGAACTGTATTCCAAAACCAATCACTTTTAAACGATCAGCAATCGTTTTCCGTTCCGGCAGGAATACTGGTACTGCGCTACTGAATGTTATGAAGATGAAAAACAATCTATAGATCACAGTAATATAACTATGTTAATTCTTCTGGATTTCAGCAAAGCGTTCGACTCAGTAGATCACGACATCTTACTTGCAAAACTAAAAAACATGGGGTTTGCACAGCCAGCGTACATGGTTTCTTAATTATTTAACCTTCAGAACCCAAAGGGTGTCCGTAGTCGCTGCTCAAGGGCCTTAAAACTTAACCCTGATTTCGGCACTGTATTAGGGCCACTAGTATTCTTAATGTGTAAACGATGGGAAATGCATTAAATATTGCAGTCATCAAATGTATGGGGTGATCTTCAGATATATCTAAGGCACCTGTCTGAACTCTTCTCACTCGGCATAAAATTAACGAAGATTTGATAAACTTAAACAAATGGGCAGCGTTATTAGGCCTACAATTAAACCCAAATAAATCACAGTGAGAATCAGTTCAAAAGCACTTGAATAAAATATCATCTTTTACCCTGCCTAAAATTTATATAAATGACACGTTCTACCTTGGTGTTCCAAGTCAAGAACCAGGGTGTTTATTGACAACACCCTCAGCTGGAACTCTGCAAGAATTAACATGCCGTAAAGTTTTTTCCAATGCATTTTGCTAAACGCCTCCGAACGCTTTTTCCAATTAGTACACGTGAGACACTCATTAAATCACTTATTATGCCACATTTTGATTATTGCGACTTTCTTCGACAAACATGACATCTAAATTACAACGTAAACTTGCTAGCACAGAACGCATGCGTACGGTTTATTTTGATCTAAGAAAATACGACCATGTATCGCACTTTTTTGACTCACTTCTGATGCTTTACTCTAGACAAAAGACGGTTACTTCACTCTCTACTTCTTCTCTATAAAATTTTAACGGTTCTCATGTAACACGTCTAATAAGTAATTTCAATCCTCTGAAATTAAAAAGAGCTCGTAAATTCAGCTCTGCTCTGTACCACGTCACAGCACGACTTTTCAGTAAATCTTCCCCCATACAGCCATCCGAGCCTGGAATAAACTACCAGGAGTCTAAACATTGAATACTTTCCGAAATTCAAAAAAGAATTAAATACTTGGGTAAGGTATAACGACAGAGCACAGTCGGTGGGACAAAGCCGTAAGGCCAGCACCCCCCCTGAGACGTTAGGGGTAGAACAAATTCACCAGATGGTCGACTAGCTCAGTATAGACGTCCCAGTGTGGACAATAAATAAAAAAATAAGAGGTCGTAAGATCGTTTATGGATTGGGTGCAAAATTACAAACAACTCGGTGAGAATCACCACTAAATTCAGAATATATTCTAAAAATATTGGCTGCTTTTACAAATACAACATGGCACAAGAAAAATCAAATACAAAATACTCTTGACTAAAAACACACTAATAAAACAATACACAATTCCTACTTTTATCTACAACCCAATTGTTTAACAAACACACTTTCAGAAATTCAAAGAACGTTAAAATATTACTTACAAAATTTGAAAGAAAACACATTGAAATCAAAATTAATACTTTTCCCCCAAATTACTTTTACAACAAAAGGAAACTCTTTCTCCCCTAAAATCCAGAGAATTACTATTATTATAATTATACTCTTACACAAACTCTTTAAACACTATATTACAATATTTGATCTTCAAATCCGTTTTGAAAGAAAAGATTGATTCTGTTCTCACGTATTAGAAGTCGGGAAAAAAATGTACTTTATTTTTTATCTTTTCGTGGAAATCTGTTACCCTCCCTTTTTCTTTTTACGTGATAGATACAGAATGAGCTTTATTAAACTGAATACCCTATCCCTACAAAAAATTTATTTGGAACGACCTTACTGTGTTCTGGCATGGAGCAGTCCACTTTGCTTCCTTCTACCTTTCTTCCCCGAGCTGCTTGGCCTTGAGCCCTGGCCTCCGAGAACGCGTGCTCCTCAGAAATCGCCTCTTCTTCTCGTTCAAGTTTTATATGCTTGAATACTCTCAATGAATTTTACTTATTTTCGATTACAGTTAATGACCAACTGATATTCAGAGGAAAAGAATCCAGAGATCACCCTTTTATATGAGCACCAACTCAAGGGGTATTTAAATATGAAAACACGTGAGAGAGAAAAAAAAAACTGGAAAGAGAAATGAATGGGTTTTTAATTACTGCCATCTATTCAAAATTTCTTCCCTAATCTTCCATTATAAATTCATAAAATTTCTTATTATCTTTCTTCTAAGATTATGTTTAAACAATTTATAACAGAATAATACCCCTTCGGGGCTTTTAGAAAAGGTTTTTCAAAAGTTGCAAATCTGAAATCCTGCAAAAGTCATCCTTCCTTTTCCAACGTCCGCCCAGTTCATGCTACCTTCAGAAGAACTTTTCTTTCATCCGACCTCCGGTCTCGCCCCTTGGATGGTGGCGGTCCCCTTTTTCTAAATTCTAATTATCATTCCAAAATCCATCCGTTAGCGCGTTCAAAAATTTTTTCCCCCGCTTCTTAGGGGGGTTGTGACACGTTTTGGAATCAAGAAAGGGTCCATAACCCTTCTTTCGGAAAAAAAATTTTGGATTTGATTTCATATGCTAAAATCTTTCACTAAAATTTATGCCTTTCTTGATTCTAGAATCAAAAAACTTGTTTTCTTCCTTGTACTCCTACCCTTTTCTTCCTCATCTTCCTTCTTTCTTCCTTCTTTCTCCTCTTGTTTCTATTTTCTTTTCTTTACATGATTCTGTTTTTTTACTTTATCGTTTGTTTGTTTTATTTTGCCACTTATTTATTCTTAAATGGTCTGAACTGGAAATTTACTTCCGATTGTATTCACTTATCTATGTGCTTGCAGAAAAAAGAAATATTGCAGGGGCATGGCGAAATTTGGAATAAATCCATGAAAAATTGATGCAACCTAAAAACTTTTAGTTGTTTCGTGTTTTGGTGCAATTTTATCCACCCCGCATCTTTCCATATTCATTTTGACTCTTAACGTCACATCATAACCAGGGAAATTAACTTGTTTAGTGAAAAAATTTCTCCAAAATTGTTGTAATTATTTTCAATCAGACGTTCAACAAATATCTAGCTTGATGTTCTTCAATGTCTTAGAATACAAGCACGTCATCAATAAGATAAAACATCGCTGGGCATTCTCTGCCCAAAGATATTGCAGACATTTACAAGAGCGATACCCTTTTTTGAGTCCAAATGATTTTTTGAAGATGAACCCGTGAATAAATCCTGTTTTTGTCTCATTTAGGTGCTATCGCTATTTTCCAATACGATGGGAAGTCGTTGAACTTCAACCACTTGATGCCGGGTAATTGATTAGTTAAAACTCTACACGCAACGGTCTGTCTCTAAAGGTAAGGTAACTTGATTCAATCGCCTTGCATCTAAAACACAACCTTATCTTCCCATTACTCTTTTTTACGAGCAATTTTCGGATTTAGATAGAGGTTTGGATTCATGATGATATCATCTTGACCCTGGTAGCAATGAGCTTACCTCTTCCTTATGTTTTCTGGAAATGAAAATTGTAACCCGTGAATGGTGTTTTATCTGTTAATTCTATTTCGAATTGAAAATCTTTTACTGGGTTCTTGTTTTGCAAAACACCTTTGATTCCCTTAATATGTTAACTGTTTTTCTGATAGCATTGAGATTATCGTTGCACAGTTCATCATCAAATAGATTAATTCGATTGATAATATCGCCACCTCTTCTTCACTAGATTGTTCATTTGGGTTGCGGGATGGTGTCGAAAAAAAACCTTTCTAATTTTCCGACTCATGTCCGCGAGATGTATTGTCCTGTATTTCGGGTTGGAAAACCTCTATCAATAAATTTTTCTATTTCATCCTAGACGAGGTCCTGTCTTGTCTAGTATGTTTTTTCTTGGTAATGTTTCGGTTTTTGTTTTTCCTGTTTCTGGTTTGCTTACAATGTTGTGCTGCCTGCTATCTTGACCATTTACTGACCATTAGCATTTGCCCTTGCTTCTGTAACCTTCATTATAAAGAAAGTGGCATCATACAATCTAGCTGCTTATTAATTTTTCAGTGGACATTGGTAAGAGATTTTTAAGCAAATTTTGCGTCGAGGAAGGAAAATGACGTATTAATAAAAGACAATTTCTATCCGTATGCGGAGTACATAATTGAAACAAGCAATTTTTCCGTTTATTCCCGCATGACATCGAATTCTTCCCGTACAAAATTTAATGCATTAACTTTAAAAAATTTATTTGGTTTTTTATTCCAATATCTCGAATAAAATTTTTCTTTGAGTTCGGCCAATTTTGGGAAACTCTCCTAAACTATCTGCCAGATTCGTGCATTACCTGCAACATCTGATAAACGATCTGAGTTTTCACTGTCCGGGAAAACATTTAAAGAAAAGAAATTATCTACCTCTTTCATAAAAACAATGGATTTTCATCTCCCACTGCACTGAAATTAGAGAACGGGAATGAAACATACGTATGAACATTCCCCCACCCGATGGTAAATTTTCTAATTGATTTTCAATTCTACTACTTAACCTTATATGCCCTTAATTTTATGTTGTAGAACCCCTCCTGCAGAAAGAGCCCTTTTTTTTACCATCTAATTTATTAGCTTGAACCCGAACTTTTTCAGTAACTAATTTCTGAACTTTCTACCCTTGTTCACCCCAATCGCCTGTCGAAAGGCGGTTATAAGATCCGATTTTGTTTCGATCCTATTTTAAATTCTTTCGTTACTTGATCCACTTTTCTTCTAATTCAAGTCCCAGCTCCCTGAATTTTTCTCAAGTTTTCATGTTCCCAACAATTCTTGTTGAACCTCGCTCTTTAAAATTGACCTTCCATGCTCCGCAATTCAGTAACTGTGCTTTAAATTTTCTTCTAACTTCTATTATTTTTTTTAATTTCGTGCGAATTCCGTGAATTTTGTTTCCAATGATTTATTGCCGAGTTTTTTTCCTCTAATTTGGTTTCCCAAAAATTATTGCCAGTTATTCTCCTCTAATTTGGTTTCCAAAGTAGCCTTGTTCTCCTCTAGTTTAGTTTCCAAAGTAACCTTGTTTCTCTAGTTTAGTTTCCAAAGTAACCCCAATTTTTATGGTTCTCTGTTTTTCCTCCTGCATGACTAACCTCACATCTAATTGTTACAAATTGACCTATTAACCGTTGCATCATTGAATTAGCCCCTGAGGTTTCGTTCTTCCTCATCCTGATCTCGTGTTGGTGTTGCTGTGATTTGTCGGCGACGTCTCCTAGTTCTCCTGTCGCTCCTAGTTCTACTCCTGTCGTTCCTCCCGATCATCGTACCTGGTGCTTGTCCCCAGTTTCCTATCGCTATCTGATTCCTCAGAAATTCCTTCCACGGTAGGTAAATTCCTAGCCAGTTATACTTATCTCCATTTGAATCTATTAACTGCCTAGAATCAACTCAATTCTTCCCAGACACCATATACCTCTCACAAAATATTCACACAGAAATACCAGACACATTTGAAACTGATAAAACTCTCAATAATAAATATCCTTTCAAAAAAAAACCCCTGAAATAACAACTTTTACTCAACACACTTGTACTCTAACCTTGTCAGAAATTTTATGAACTGGATTCCCAAATTTTACTAGTAAATTTAGTTACACCAAATTTTTGGGCTCATTATACCCAAATCGAGTTTGTCGAAATGCATCCAATAATCGAGCCCCGCTTTATGGGCGCCAATTCAGAGCTACAGTCGGTGCGGACAAGCCGTAAGGCCAGCACCTGACCTGAGACGTCTAGGGGTGGGGAAAACAATCACCCGATGGTCGACTAGCCCCAGTATAGACGTCCCAGTGTGGACACAATAAAAAAAAATAAGGGGGCAGGGTCGTGAAGATCGTTTTGGATTGGGTGCAAAATTACAAACAACTCGGGTGAGAATCACTTTCACTAAATTCAGAATATATTCTAAAAATATTGGGGTTTGACAAATACATAAATGGCACAGAAAAAATCAAATACAAAATACTCTTGACTAAAAAAAAACACCACTAATAAACAATAACAATTTCCTACTTTCATCTACAACCCAATTGTTTAACAAACACACTTTCAGAAATTGAAAGAATCGTTAAAAAATTACTTTACAAAATTTGAAAAAAAACACATTGAAAATCAAAATTATACTTTCCCTTAACTTACTTTTAAACAAAAGAAACTTTTTTTCTCTAAAATCCAGAGAATTACTATTTATAATTATACTCTTACACAAACTCTTAATCACTATATTACAATATTTGATCTTCAAATCCGTTTTGAAAGAAAAGATTGATCTGTTCTCACATTAGAAGTCGGGAAAAAAATGTACTTTTTTCTTTTCTTATCTTTAAGGGGTGGTAAATCTTACCTCTCCTTTTCTTTCACGTGATAGATACAGAAAAGAGCTTTTTTTATTAAACTGAATCACTCTATCCTACAAAACATTTTATTTGGGAAAGACCTTACTGTGTTCTGCGGTAGAGCAGTCCACTTGCTTCCTTCTACACCTTTTCCCCCGAGCTGCTTGGGCCCCTGAAGCGTCGTGGCCTCGGTTGAGAACGCTGCTGCCTCAGAAATCGCCTCTTCTTCTCGTTCAAGTTTTATATGCTTGAATACTCTATAAGAATTTTACTTATTTTCGATTACAGTTAATGACCAACTGGATATTCAGAGTGAAAATGAATCCAGAGATCACCTTTTATATGAGACCAACTTCAAAAGAGTTTAATATACGAAAAAAACGTGAGAGAGAAAAAAAACTAAAGAGAAATAATGCAAGCATTAATTACTGCCATCATTCAAAATTTCTCCCCTAATTTTCCATTATAAATTCAAACATTTCATTATCTCTTCTAAGATTATGTTTAAACAATTTATAACAGAATAATTACCCTTCGGGCCCTAGAAGAGTTTTCCAAAAAGTTGCAAATCTGAAATCCCAAAAGTCACTTTCCCGGGTACTGTTTTTCCTGTCCGCCCAGTTCATGCTACCTTCAGAAAAAACTTTTTTCATCCGACCTCCGCTCGCCCTTGGTATAAGGTGGGGGCCTCTGTTCTAAATTCTAATTATCATTCCAAATATCCATCCGTTGGGGCGTTTAAATTTCTTTCTCGCTTCTTAGGGCGGTTTGGATACGTGGAATCTAAGAAAACGGGCGGGCAACAATAGAATGGTATAATGTCCTCATCCTCCAGACTTTCCCACTACAAGTACCCGGTCACCGCCCCTAAGCGCCGCACTTTCCTCACCCTTTTAAAATTTAAAAATTTCCACCCCCTACCTCACTACTCTATTCTCATTTTTCACTCCCCACTCCATCTAAATTATTAACAACCCATATTTTCTGTGCATCCTAATAAAACTGTTTCAAATAAATATTAAAAGAGATTACCAGCTCCAAATAAATGCTTACTGTCACATTGTCATATCTAAATATATAGGTCTTAATAATAATTTAAAATTTATGTTTATATCCTTTACTTTACTTTGTTTCAATACTGTTAATATTATATTATAAATTACTTACTATTAACTTGAGCCATTGTGCTTTCTCATTTAAAATGTTTGTATATTTATGTAAAGTTCCAATGTAACCAAACATAACATTTCTGTACCTTCTGGATAAACTTTACTTTTCCAACCCACTTCTTCCCCCTTTCTTCACTATCTCTTCCTTTCCCTTTCCCTTTACAGTCTTCCCATTTATGCACATGACCCTTCCCTAAACGCCTCATCTCTTCACCTTCACTACTATCTATACCATATTCTTCTATCTTAATGTTCGGCCATAAGCCGCCATCCTGATTGAGGTTTTCAGGGTTTACTCAATTGCTTAAGGTACGCCGGATGGCCCTTGCTTTGCACTCCCAGTCATAAATGTACAGTTTGTCCCCTTTAGTCCTCTCCTTTCTTCTTCTCGTTCGTATTTTCTACTTCATTTTCATTTATGATTCCTTCTCTCATTTTCTTTCTTCCATTTCTATATCATATTGCTGTTGGCCCTAAGCCGCCATCCTGATTGAGGTTTTCTGGTTTACTCAATCGCTTAAGGCGTATGCCGGATGGTCCTAGTTTTGCACTCCCAGACGTAAATGTACAGATTTCCTCCCTCTTATATGTTATTACTCTGTATAAATGTAATCTCAGTGGTTAGGCGGAAGAGCAGGCCCTATGGCCTGAGCCTCGCCATTAATAAAGACAATATTATTATTATTATTATTATTATTATTATTATTATCTTAAACTAGATAATACTCAACATATTTGGGTTGGAACTTGTTAATTTTATATATCTTATACTAGATAATACTCAACATATTTTGAGTATGCATACACAGTGGGTTGGAAATTGTTGCCTAATGTTTTGAGAATATCATCTTATACTAGATAATACTCAACATATTTTGAGTATGCATTCACAGTGGGTTGGAAATTGTTGCCTAATGTTTTTTTTGGGTTAAATTTTCCAATGTTTTGAGAATATCATCTTAAACAGATAATATCAAACATATTTATAATATTTTATTATCACTATTGTTTGTTGGAAATTTTCTTTGGGATCCATCCAACTTAGGCTTTCCCACTGGTGCTTAATACAAGAATAAGAAGAAACTGAACTGATTAAAGTGGGTATATTTGTGGTCGAGAGACAGCCGAAGACATTCATCATTCTGTTAACTGTGTAATTTCTTTATGGACACTCCAGCTAGGTTTACCAAATGCGGTATCCTTATCCTATCTTTCTAAGACTAGTTTACTCCAAAATAGCTACGAAACTTGATGTATATAGTCAGTGATGATTTTCTGTGGAAATGTAAAAATTCCAAAAAAAGTACGTTATTGATTATAATATAATGTTCAATTATTATATAAAATTAATGTGCATATCACTTCAGCTTTTTTCATCATGTAATAACGCGTTTTTGGGGAGCTCCCCCAATCAATATGGTCTCAATTATGAAAGGGAACAAGTGAATATAAATATTTTCCAGGCTGTTAAAATAATGCATTTATATCAAATATATAGAAATTGCATTATTATATTTCGACCAATACTAACCAATATCAAATCAGTGCCTCTACTTCAATAAACTTTATTAGAAAGGTATTCACTGTGAGGACCTGGCATTGTAGTGTTTAAAAATTGTTTCCACTCAGTGATAGCTCTATATCGATTTCTTTTGTAAAAAAAATTCAAACATATTATATGATTCTTAAATGAACTTAATTGTAGCTGAATGGCAGTAAAATGTGCGGGGAAAATGCTTCGGCCTTGCAAACAACCTTAATCCATGCATTTGTAATTGCTGTTTGGGTCCATTGTACTTCCTGGAATTAGGGTGCATCAATTAAACACAATTTCTTTGAAATCACACGTTCACTAAATTACAAAAGAAATGCAAGGTCGAGTGCAAAGCGTAGAGAACCTTTGAGTCTATCTCGAACTGTGCAGTAACAAAATCCGCAATCAAGTAATCAGTGATGTAGAGGCTGAAATAAACATCTGCAATTTCATTCAAGTGTCATTTATGTTTTATTAACAATTAAAATAAAATACGAATAAAAATATCATTCTATGGTTCTTCTTTTATTTAAATTTGCTATTTTGTTATATCATCATGGTATTTCGTTATAAATAAGAAAATTGTAAAGAATTTCAGAGTGGTCGCATAACAAAAACAACTTATTTTCAAAGTCAAAGTGAAAATTCTCTTTTTAATTCACCTAAATAAATATAGACCATTTGATCGTCATTATCATACTCATATGATAAGATGAAGATGAGAAAGAAGAAGAAGAAGAAGAAGAAGAAGAAAAGTTTGGTTTGGTTTGTTTTTCGTGTTTCCGGCAGGTCAACTGCTTTGGTCATTAGTCCCGTAGTGTAGTGCATGTTTTTTCTCGGAGATGGCGGCGATCTTCCCGCTGAATGGCAAGATCCGGCGCCGACCTACCGTCGGCTAGTGGGGTTTCCCAACCAGGACTCTTCCACCAGCGGCACCGCCCAGCTGGACTAGCTCAAACTCCTGACCAGTCTCCGGAATATGTGGTAGTGTAGGCATGTTAGTGTAAAGGGTGCGTAAGGGAGAGGATAGGACAGAAGAGGAAGGAAAGATCGCGCGCTGTCCGTGGCCCGTCTGGTAGGGTACTGCTCTGACATTCGCCTGTGTTCGGAGAAACCACGGAAAACTACCGATCAGAGCAGCCGGTCGCTAGAAATCTCCTCCTGGCAGCGACTGAATTCGACCTAGCTGAAAAGCTAGTATCGAAAATCCTGCCGCCGTCAGGACTCGAACCTAGGACCTCCGGTCAGAGGCGCTGCAGTGACATCAGTTGATGCACTGAACTACCGCCCGGTAAGAAGAAAAGAAATTAGAAATTTGAACTACACGTATCATTTCGAAAGGAGAAAACTACATTTACTGACCAAAGGCCTAATATCCATTTCAGAGTTTGCATGAAATGAACTCTTCGAAACTGAATTACTACACACTAAATACACACCTTTTAAAATTATGAATCTTAATATTTTCTTCATAACATTTAAAAATTAATTCAAAACTGAAGATTAGTTTCGTTAATGTCACGACAATCTAAGGTAACTTTTGTATGTTTCTTTGCGTCGTTATTTTGTTCTACTGTCATAAGAATTTTATCATTGTCAAAAGACATATTCGCAAAGACATATTTGCATTTTCGTCTCGCGTTGCTTAGATTCGATCGTGACTAGATTGTGTTCTCTTCTATTGCAAGTCCCGACAGAGAGGTCGACGAAGAAAACAAATCGAATCCTGACACATGAGGGTGACTGACTCATCGATGATACTCCCGCCGATTGGAAAGTGCTGGTCCATGAGGTTTGCGTTTCGCTCTTCAACATCCGCTGCACGCTGCAGTCATAATTAGATGAGGCGGAGAGGGAGAGTGAGTCTGAATAGCCCCGTGGAAATGCAGCCTCGAGAGCCGTCCAGGAATGCCCTGCCCCTGCCTGGCATACGTTCCTACTTCTTTCAGAACGATCGACACGCGTAGAAGTGAATGTTACGAGAACAACTTTTGAATTTATTAGAAGTGTAGGGAACGTACGATACATGAAATGCATCTCGTGACTATAATATTTTAATTATTATGCGAGTGAAAGGTGAAGGAGATCATTACTTTGCTGGTTTTAATACAGCGATCTCATTTAGCATTTCAACTTTGTGCTGACCAGAGCAACGAACAGATTTCGTGATGCTTTCTCCACGAAGTTCACGTTATTTCACAATCGCTGGATTTTCTTCATTGAGAATATGTTGTGTAGCGTCACCTGATTCGAGTAATTAACCTGTTCGTGCATTTATTTCCAAAATTCTTTGTATTCCTTGCCTCCTGGTTTGACTGACATTTCGTTTCCAATAAACGTATGGCTTTTTATGATTTTCCGAATACATTCTTTCCTTTCTCACTTTCTACTCAGCTTCTCCTTAGGTAAACGTATTATTCCATTTTTTCATTATTTCTCCAGAGTAAAATCGGCTCACTATGTCACCGCGGTATCATTACGTCGTATTAGCAGAATGGAGCCCTGCCTTATCCCCTACCTCCATTAACTCCTAAACGCCCTAGAAGCACTAACGGTTACCTTCACATTCTTCGCAAATTGAGTGCGAAGAGAAAGCCCTGTGTTTTTGTGCTGGTGTTGATCTGTTGCTCACAACAACCGAGTCCGTGACTGCTATGGTAAAGATTAATTTCTATATTGTGACATACCAATATGTGGACCTTGTATGCGTCACATTTATTGTAAACAGGGAATTGTAAGGATAGTCGTTTGTAAATATGGCGGCATAGCAACGGTAGACGAGTTGTCGTTAAAGTCACAAACTTCATTGCTTTGAACCACGGGCGCGGCCAGTTGACAAAGTAAACTGTTTGCGGATCGGCCGAGAAAGCAATGACAGTCTGGGGCGCGGCTTGGTGAATTTGTGAATAATTAGGATTGTAGGTATGGAATTTTCTTCTGACAAGAAACGAGAAAGACGGACTGAGGTTTGAAGCACTGAAAGAGGGAATATGGAGTCATTAGACTTATGCCGTGGTGCTGTGCGGATCGTGTGTAGACAATTGATGTTGGGACTTTGGGAATTGTGAACATTTACTTTGGAGCTTATGATTGTCGGACATAGAATATAGATGGAAGGTGCGGAACTTGGAACTTGAAATATTTCGAGGCTGCAGCTAGAATTGTGAACTTAGGTGAATTTGTCAGCAACAGGACTGGGAGTATTTGATGCAGATACAGTTTGATGAACTTTAACGTTTTAAGTATACGAGTAGAAAGAACTTGAATGTTAAAAAATTAAGTAGTCTTATCAACTTATGAGGCGGTGAGGATCAGTGACTTGTATACACTTGTCTAGAACGGAAGAAAAGAAGATGGTATTTGACCTGATCCATCGACACCGAGAAAGATTGAAAATGGTTCTACGCGGCAACATCGGTCAATAGCATGCGAAGACGGGTACTGCAATATAAGGTTTGAGGCTGGTCATGACCAAAAGTTTCATATTGTTAACAAGGAACATTGAATAAGCTTACAAGTTTCTGTGAATAGAAAATACGATATTCATTTAGCCAATTCCAACAAATCAGTAGCTAGAAATGTATATTTGCTTTCAGATTCCTCGGCCACTCTGTACAGATGGCAGATCAAATAATCACTATTAGTAGGCAATAGCGATTATTTCTATAAGACCCATCGACCCAGTTAGCTGGATATTAATTAATGAAAATAGCAGTTGAAGAGTAATTTAATAATTGAATTAACATAATATTTTCCTGGCGCCCATATTCTTTTATAAATTTGGAACGGGTTACGTTGAATTAATATTAGAAGGGCAGAGGAAATATTAAATTTAAAAAATTAAATCAGTCAGTTTGTTTCAAATGGCGCGCCAACTGGGGCTGAATTTGTTATAAATCAGACAGTTTGTTTCAATATCATTTGTTTCCATCCCGCTCTTCTTCACCGTACGGAAACAAGCTACCTGTATTTTCACCATCGCATTACTGCGGCCCCCTGCATCCACGCGACCCTATTACATTGCCGCAGTCCCTAAAGCATCACCACGACCCCTAGAATATATGTCACCCCTAGCTTCACCGCGACTCCAACCTCAATTTATTCTTGGTTGAAACTAGTGATGCTGAACAGCACAGTTTTCCCATTGTTTCTAGATTTCCAATTTTCCAAAATTCAGAGTTGAACGAAAATGAGACCGATTGAAATATTCATTTGAAATATCCGTTTGAAACTCCTAAAGTCTTTCAAATCGATTAGAGAATATCAATTTTCAAGAAAATCGGCTGAACGGTTTAGACGCTAGCGTTGACTAGTAACGCATAGACGGATGGATGGACATACGTTTTTGTCAATCGATATATCGGTATCAAGGACCAAAAAACATGATTTCTGGCTACACATGTGTTAAAAGAAATTTATATATTTCAATAAGATTCATCCTCTTTCGGTACCATGGCCCGTCAATAAGATATTTTTCTGCAGAACATTGCCGTTTTTCGGCGCAGAATTCAATAGCTTTCTTAGGTAAGGGCAAGAAAGAAAAATGTTCTGAACAGGAAGATAAGTAATTTAGTAGAACATTTCGAGATGCTGACAATGTGTTAGTAGATTGTTAAGAAATTATAATTTGGTTCTTGGAAACATACAGTGCATTTACGCCAGTTCTCAGGACTTTATTCTGAAAGTTTTAGGTGTGCTTAATGGATAAATTACACTGTGCCACTCAGAATGGTCAAACGTAAATTAAAAAGGACGAAGTAGGACTTTTTAAAAATGTCTCCAAATGGCTCTGAATTATTAAATTAGTTGGTTTTTCGGGTAGATTAAATTACACTTACAAAATGGCGCAAGTCACATTTTAGTTGATCTCACTAAATTTCCAAAAAATTTCAAAAGTTAAGTAGATACATACTGTTTTGGCGTCCATCTGCAACTACGATATTCAACATAAGATATCTTTTCTTAATAAATCTGTTGTTTGAAATTAGATCTTAAATAACTGCTTTGAAAATATGAATTGTTTCTGCGTATTTTTGTGAAATAAAGACAATTAAAACATATTTTTTTCAAAACACTTCCATTTAAATGCTTTACTCGAATTGAGCAAAATACATTTATAAAATACCTCTGGCACACTCTCTGAACTTTCTGCATTGCCAAAAATGAAATAGTTTAAAATTTATAAAAATGCATAGTCCTTTTTTATTTATCAACATTGAAACAAGGATGTGACTTAAAATAAAATGAATTTAATAAAGATTTATGATATAATGCAATCTATTCCTTAATAGTACATCTTAAATCATTAAAAAATGTTTATAAAATATTATCTGTTTTTATTTATTTTAAATTATATATGGTAAAGTTTAAATATTTTAAACATATTTTATACCTTTTACTGAAACTAAGATTTGTTTCTTAATTCAATGTCAATTTCACAACTTCAATCATTTGATATACTTTTATTCAAATGTAAATAGGGAGTAGTGATTAAAAGAAATGTTTGAAATGTCTATGCGTACAAAGCAAATTGAAAAATATTATTTTTGCGCTTTCTAGCGATTATGTTAGGACTGTAATTTGAAGTTCGAGTTGTGATCTTTTGTGAGGGTTTTTAAGTCAAGTTGTTTGATAATCCACATGACATAACATAAATTAAAATCTTAATTGGGAGTTAGCTAAAGATTTCTAGAATTTGGCCAAGAATCATGCAAATCTGAGTCTACACAGAATCTCATATTTGCATGATATCAATCTGTAGAAAAAGTCTTCACAGACAAAGATTAATGTAATCTCATTGCAAATATAAATGTTACATTTTGTAACATTTATATTTGCAATGACGATTACATTTGCAATGACGATTACATCTGCAATGACGATTACATCTGCAATGACGATTACATTTCCAATTATTGACTCCGCCTCCTCATCATTTACTGCAGAATCTCGAGTTCTGAAGCTAAGTGGTATTAATGCATTTCCTTCATTTGTTGTCTGACACACCTCCTCAGTTTGCCCGGCTCTTCCCAGTCGCTATCTGAAGCTGCATGAGATCTAGTTGCGGCCCTCCGCGTTATCCTGTCGTTTCGGGACGGCCCGTGCATAACTTCTTGGACCTCGTGCCGAAGGAGACCTTGAACTCTTCTTCGTATTTGTGTACTTATTATTAAAGATTATTATGCCATTAAGAACTCTGTTCCTCACTGCAAACGAGACATTTATAGCACCATAGTTACAGATTCGGTAAAGGGATTTAGACATGGCTAAGGTTTAGATCTGATACACGAAGAACTGGGAATGCTCCCAAGCCACAAACTCAACTGAAAATACCCATGCCTTCCGGGCTTAAATTATCTATCTAGGTGTCCTTAATGTGTTGATTCTTTCGTGTATCAGGGCGCAACAACAGCTACGTTCATTAGTCCCGTATGTGTAGTACGAGTCTCTCCCATCTTGCACATGAGATCCGACGCCGATCTACACGTCCGTTTGCGAGGGGGTCTCTCCTCCAGGAATCTGTCAGATTGATTGATTTTTTCGTGTTTCCGGGCGCGTCAACTGCTCTGGTCATTAGTCCCGTTCGTGTAGTGCATGTTTTTTTCTTTCTCGGGAGATGTCGGTGAACTTTCCCTACCGTCGGCTAATGGGGTTTCCCCCTAACCAGGACTCTCCCGACAGCGGGGCACCGCCCCAGCTCCGGAACAAGCTCTACGCTCCTGATCGGTCTCCCGGAATATGTGGAAGTGTGTGCATGTTTAGTGTAAGTGTGTGTGTATATGGGAGAGGATTGGACAAGGAAGAGGAAGGACAGATCGCGCGCGTCCGTGGCCCGTTTGATAGGGTCCTGCTCCAGCATTCGCCTGATGTTGATCGGAGAACCGCAAGGAAAACTACCGATCAGAGCAGCCGGCCGCTAGAACTCTCCTCCAGACAGCGACTGAAGTCGACCTAACTGAAATGCTAGTGTCGAAAATCCTGCCGCCGTGGGGAGTGGGGACCTAGGACCTCCCGGTCAGAGGCGCTGCAGTGACATCAGGTGGTATTGCACTGAGCTACCGCTCCAGGAATCTCTGTCGGCAATACACCGCCCCAGCGAGAATAAACTCAAGCTTCCGACATGTGTAGTAGTGTAGCGCGGAGGCTTGAAAAATAGGACTTAAAGAGCCGCTAGTCGGCGCCGGATCTCACCATCCAGTGGGAGGAAGATCATCCTAACGACCTCTAGCTAAAAACATGCACTACACTTGCGGTACCAGCCATAGTAGTTGGCCAGACCCGGAATTACTAATCAGACAATCAATTGTATTATACCCTCGATTCTGTTATACATTAATGCTAATAATTTCATTATGTGCAGCACCAGTTGCCTGAGCCAACTCAGCCGGTCTGCGTTCTTGGGTGCGTCTGCCTCCCGCCGCAAAGGTTACCGACTCGGCGCTGGAAGTAACTGCCGTTCCATTCCACGGCGACCGCCTCCTGGGCCCCTCCAGCGGCGCTGGCGACGCCCGCAAACGAAGAAGCGCCAGGGTGCGCGCTTCGCCGCCGCGCTCCGCGTCGCCCGTAATCCCGCCCGTCGCCGTCCGCCTGCGTGCCGTACCGTTCGGGTAGCGGCGTCGCGCGCTGCGGCGTAAGAATCATTTACGCGCGTCTATGCGCACTGGTGCGTGGAGATTGGCCGCAGATGCGTAAATTGCTGTGGAGTTAGGATGCGACCTCAGAAGCTGATGGTTTCAAGGAAACGATGTTTCTATAAAAAATATCGCGTATTAGGCGACGTGAGTCGGCGCCGGATCTCACCATCCAGTTAGGAATGATTACCGCCACCTTCTAGGATAAAATGTACTGCACTTGCAGTACTGTGGCCTTAGCTGTTGACGGGCCAGGAATCATTTGTTATCAGCAATATCTACTAAAAATATCGATGTGCTTAAACATCCCGATGTATTGGAAATTGTTTCTGAACATCGTTATTTTGTTCTCGATGTTTTTACGTTTTCTGTGTTTGTTCGTAGAGGAAAAGTTCATAATCACAATGTTATAAATGTTATAAGATGAAATAATAGCAGTGGTGCTGCTGTTCTTTTGTGGCAGTCAGGCCAGGCAGACTGGATTTTTGCCGCCTTCATCAGACAAACTATCCCTCGCTCGAGATGATCCGCAAATGCCTAGTAATTACTTAGTCGTTTATTTGTATCTTGTTGTATCGTTATCTTTTGTTTTTCGAATAAGGAGGCGTTTTTAACGGTTTTCCAGTTAAATTTTAATTCTAATTTAATATACACTGCTTCCCCGACTAGATTAAATTTTATTTGCGCACGAACTTAATGCTATAGGTTAATGACCTTTTTTTCAAAAATATATTAATGTTTAAAAGCCCGATGCATTTAGCGTTCGATGAGTTATCAACATCGTTATTTTAATTTTGAATACTGATGTTTGGCAGCATGGATGTTTTTTGTCAGTGTTGCATCTCCCTATGGAGGTAATGTCCTTAAGTATTGCCTTTTATACGAGATTGTAATTTATAATTTTTGATTTACTAACTTCTACTTTAAATTAAAAAAATTCAACTTTTAAATTTAAATATCCTCTCCAACCCTTTTTGATATTTTATATTAACATTTGTAGGCCTTTCAAAAAAAAATATTGAAAAAAGGACTTCCCAATTGGTCAAATTGTTTTTCCCCTCACTCCCCGAATATTTTCATACATCAGAGTCATTTCAGTTTTGAAAAGGGGAAATTTCGCGGGATGCCAATCTGGACTCTAAAGAAAATGGTCAATTTTGAACATAGCCCTTTCAAAACAATCTTTCCCATCTAGCAGTGGCGGCCCGTTTCTGAAGAAGCAAACCTTGAGATTCCAGAGTGCATTCAAAACCTCCTTCACAAAACTGAATGAGATGGGGGCACAAACTAGCATTACTACAATTAAAAAAGACTTTTGGTGGGGCCGATACCTTGTGGGAATCCCAAATTTTTGGTTTGGGGTAATCAAACCACAAAGAAAAAAAAAAGTATTTTTTATTTTTTGCCCAATCCCTTTGGGAAAAATTTTTCCCCCCCCTGGGTCTTAACAAAGGGAAAATTGAATGATTAAATCTTAGGAACAGTGGGTAAAGAAAAAGAAAAGTGAAATTGAATGATACAATAATAGATTTTGAAAAAATAAAAAAAACTTCTTTTTTCTTTTAGGGGGCATTCGATAAGAACCATATGAAAAAAAATGACTAGTTTTGAAATTCCCTTCTTTTTTACAAACCCCCTAAGTTCAGCACACTTCCCCAAGGGTTTCCCCCGGGTTCAGGATCCTTTTAAGTGATTTTCCATCACCACTGCCATTTTTAATCTTTTCAATTTTTTTTAATTGAACCCACTAAAAGGAGGGGAAAAATTTGTTCCAAAGTATTTTAAAAAAATATATGAATTTTATTTTTAAAAATGTTTGATTATCCAAACCTATTAAAAGAAAAGACTATATACTGTAAAGGTTTTCCCCCTTTTTGGGTTGTCAGGCCAAAAACTTATTTTGCCTAATATACCTGGAATCAACCTGCACTCGTAAAATTTTTGATGAAGGGTCTTTTTCGGGGTAGCGACGTCAGGAGAAAAGGGAAGGATTTTAGGGAATTTTTTCCAGGTTTCCCCGAGATGAATTGTATGGAAAAAAGAAAAAAGTGGAGAACTGTGAAAATCGCCGCCATTTCGTATTATCACCCTATGACAGGTTAATACTGTCCGGACAAAATGAATTAATGATGTATACCATAAAATAATGATAGGTTAGGCATAATTGAATAAAAAATATAATTTTTTGAAGTTTGCTTCATTTCTAAAATGTGTCTAAAAAATTTTTAATTTTATTAGCGTCGCATCCAGTGAAAAAAGATCAAGACTGATTTTCTTCTGTTTTTTTGTTTTTGTTTCTAATTTGTTGTTAAACAAAATTGAAAAGAATCATTTTTATCTCCGCCAAAACAAATTTAAGATAAATTGCTTTTGTTTCGGTGTTTTTTTTGACTCGTAATGGCTTTTAAAATAACAAAAGTAATGTTTCTTGTTTAAAATATAATTGAAAATTTTTGTCAAAATCCTCCTTTAATCACCCATTCCCGTAAACAAAAAAAGCCAACATCCAATTTGAAAATTCATACATAAATGACACTTCAAAAATTAATTTAAAGTTTTAAAATCATTTTCTGTTTTTCAAATAAGTCTAAATACCCATTAGGGGGTTTTAAGTAACTATCTTCGTTTATATTACGGACATTCTATATTTAATAATAAAAATATCGTTTCAAAATTCCCCAGGGAATGATTTCTAAGATAAAAGGAAAGGGGGGCAACTGTAAAATTTTCCCTTTTTAATTGTTTGTTTTAATTTTTTAATTTAATTTGTAGGTAATGTTCTAAGGATATGTATTTTTTCAGATTTTTTAAACAAATTCTCATAAAACGTCCCTTTAAAATTCACGAGAATGGTTTTTTTTTGTTTGGTCCTTTTAGGAAACCAGTAATGCAGAACGTCCAATATGATTGGGAATAAAAAATGTTTGGAAATGCAAGATTCGAGTTTTCAAAATTTCTCATCATATTACGATTTCTGGGAAAAATTTCGATTATGTTCCCTGATTCAGACATGTTACTTGTAAAAGATCCCATAATCTTCTACCCCTTTTAGAAGCTTATACCTTCGTTTGATTTATAAATTGGGGCCCCATTCTAAAAAAGTAGTTTTCCCGCGTGATGAAATATCAGAGAATAAAGGGCGGCCTGAAAGTGTGAGATCGGTTCCGGCTTATTGTTTACGTACTCAGAAATAAAAAAAAATTTTCTTTAATTTAAAAAAATTTTGAAAAAACTTGAGAATTATCCTCTTTTTGATAAAACCATTATTTAAATCCAATTTAACGGGGAAAAATTTAGATTTGGATATCAAAAAATAATTTTAAATACTTATATAAATTGATAAATTGAAAAAAAAAAAAACTGGGGATACTAGTTTTTTTTACCCCTTTTCATTCATGGGGAAACATTAGCTACAATCTGTAACATGACACGGAAAATTCACATTTTTTGCCCTATTGTTTTATAGTTTCCCCTTTTTTCATCAAATACCATATCAAGATGTGATTTTGAAAAAAAAAGCATCTTTTAAAAATATTATTAAATATGTGAAACTCCCAAAATCATAAAAATTCAAAAATTTAAACAATTTCCCGATTATTCTTTGTTTGGGAAAACAAAATTTTAAAAAGGTTATTGATCATTTGGCAGTGTCATTATAGATCACATGATGGTTTTGCTGAGACGCCGTTCTAGTTCCTTAGGTAATAAGATTAGTTTCAAATCTTGTCAAAATATTCGTTTTCTGTTGGGATTGGTGATTCCGGGGACATCAACTCCCGGGGTTTCCAAGTCCCCCCCTCAACTCCAAGTCCCAAATGGTATGTTTTTGTGGTGCCGGTGAAGTGCGGTGGTGTTTTTTGGGTGTGATCTTCTCCGCCGGACGGCGGATCCGCACCATCTATGTCCGCTGGGGTTTTTTTAACCAGGTATCGCCCATCGCATGGCACCGCGCCGGGGGAAACAAGCTCGCCCCAATTGGTCTCCCAAAAAACTTTGTAGTGTAGTTGTGGGGTGTAAATGTGTTAAGAAATGGGGGGAGATAGGAAAGGAGGAGGAAGAAAAGGGTTTGGCCCGGCCGTGGCCCGTTTGTTAAAACTGCCCACCCCTTGGTGTTGATCAGAGAAACCACGGGAGGCAGCCGGCCGTGAATTTTCCCCGCAGGGGCGACTGAATTGGACTCAGATATCTATGTCGAAAATTCTGGCCTTTTTGGGACTCGAACCCTGAACTCCCCGGTCAGGGCTCTGCAGTGACATCAGTAGATCTCTGAGCCACCGTTACCGGAAATTTTATCGTCAATTTTATCGTGTGAGGTTATTAGTAAAAACGTCTTTACATTCTGTAACAATCAGCCAAAAGGCGTCCTTCACAACAACACTCGTGCGCACGAACCCAAAGTGCATTCGCAGACGTCTCTGCTCTTTTCCTCACGTCGCCCCCCCAAAAGGCTCCTTTGAAGGCTCCGGCGGGGGGTTGGGGGCTGAAGGGGGAGCAGTGGAGGACGGGACTTTTCTCTGCACCGTTAGACCCCGAGAGCGCGCGAGTCCGCCCGTCCACCCCCGGCAGAGCACCGCCTTGCGCGGCTCTCCGGCAGCCGCCCATTAGCCACCCCACGCCCTCTGGGCGCGGAAGAGCAGGGCGGCGGTCTGGGTGACGCTGGGGTTACGACTAGATGATGAGAATTTATCTAATTGGGCTACAGATGATGCCGGTGGCAGAATGCAAAATTACAATTACAGATAAAATAATAATATAAAAATAAATATAAACAAACAAATTGACTTTTGTCATTTCTATATATGCAGATGGCATTTTCATTCCTATACTAAACATTAAAATGCATTTACACTAACATATAAATGAATAAACTTACAAATTTCTATACTAAACATTGAAATGCATATACACTAACATATAAATAATAACTTACATATTACTATACTAAACATTAAAAAGCATATAGACTAAACATAAATGAATAAACTTATATTAACAAATAAAAGGGATAGGTTTTAGGGGTATAGGTGTGTTTGATTGATTGATTGAAATTCTGGGCGGGCAACTACTAAGGTCATTGGTCCCCAAATGCAGTGCGTGTTTTTGCTCGGGAGGTGCGGCGGTCTTCCCCGCTTGATGGCCAGATCTGGATGACCTACCGGTGGCTAACGAGGTTTTCCCGAAGGTATCTCCACCAGCGGGGCACCGCCTCAGCCGAGACAAGTCCCCCGTCTCCCGCCATGTGTGCATGTTGGTAGAGTGTGTGTAAGTGGTGAGGATATATAAAGGGGAATAGGAAGGAAGGTTCGCGCAGTCCGGGGCCCCGATTTTAGGTACTGCTCCGACATTCTCCTGTTGACCGCAGAAACCTCGGAAACTACCGATCAGAGCAGCCGGCCGCTAGAATTCTCCTCTAGACAGCGACTGAATTCGACCTGGCTGAAAATCGTGTCGAAAATCCGCCGTCGTCGGGACCGAACCTAGGGTCCCCCGGTCAGGGGCTCTGCAGTGACATCAATTTATGCACTGAGCCACCGCCCCGGTGCTGTGTTCGAGATCGTGGCTCTAGACTGAATGTGATTACAGCTTGAATTCTGGTTGTGTGATTGGGAATCTGATGGAGGTTCAAATTGGTTGGATGACCTGTGACTATGCCTGGGCGGGGTTGTTTCTCTGGTACCTGTTGTGAATTTGGTTCCGGTTGTGGTTGTGATTATCGTATATTTTTACAGATTAAACGACTTTCAGATAAGACAGAGATATACATATTCGTCAAGGTTTTATCGTTTAAGCGTATATCTATCCTACATATTCTCGGACTATCAACGGCCTATCAATTTAGTTTAGATCAGCAATCATTATTCGTTGCACTGACAGCATATCTAGCAACGCTGGCTCTGGCAGACATTCGCACTGATTAGATTGATAGATTGATTGATTTTTGTGTTTCCGGGCGCGTCAACTGCTTTGGTCATTACCCTGTTAGTGTAGTGCATGTGTTTTTCGAGATGGCGGTGATTTTCCCTTGGATGGCGAGATCCGGCGCCGACCTACCGTCGGCTGAGGGTTTCCAACCAGGGCTCTCCCACCAGTGGGGCACGGGCCCAGCCGGGACAAGCTCTAAGCTCCTGACCGGTCTCCCGGAATATGTGATAATGGAGACGCACTGATTGGAGCATTCGGGCATTGTTGTACTATTACGATAAAGGAAAAGCATCCTTCAGCATTGTTTCGTTTTCCCTGTAGAAGCACAGGCGAATCACGATCACGCCACTAACAAGTATACTCACGAACAAGTTTCTTGCGTAGTTTGTTTTAAAGAGTGTGGAATTTCTAATACTATGTGTGGCACCGATGGCGATTTGTTACGGGATACTGATGACGACGATAAAATTGACTCGCTAAATACAGAATGGATCCATTTGACCAACTTGTCAACAACAAATTAGTATGCACTTGTCTCTTTGAACTATTTGTCTCAAATGATGAATGTATCAATTTTTAATTTTTTTGTCGGTTAAAATACCACCCATTATTTTAGGGTCTTTTTTGTGATTCCTCTATCATCTTATCTGCCGAAATGTACTGTATGCCTGCGGCTGTGCCCACTCTCTGAATCCGAATCAGTGAAATTGTCGCTGATTCAATCAGTGAGCGCAAAGTCACTGATATCTTCAGTCGAAACGTGTAGTTTCGCTGACAATCAGTGAATATTGAACCTTTCATAATGCCCGCCAGCATTCACTGGTTGTCAGTGGCGCCGCTGACTGATCGTCAAGTGCTCTGTTCAACAGTCTGTTGTGAAGCAAAATCCACGCGTGGAATAGAAGTTTCCTGTGAAAACTGACCTGTGTCTGAAGATTGTTTTAATTGCGTTAGGTAAGTATTTTTCGCTTTTCTTGACTCGTCTTGTTGATAACTGTGAGACGTTTGATTTTATAGTGAACATTTAGCCAAACTAAGATATAGAGTTATGAACACGTGGTAAATCACGTATTTGATTTGTTATTAACTTAGAGTTTTAGTGTACCTGATTGGTGATACAGTGTGAAATATCTGACGTGCAATGTATAATTTCGTTTATGAAAGTTGTAAAAGTCCAAAATGCTCTGATTACACCACAGCAGAGCCAGCAAACTATTAACTCTTTCTTTGGTTTTTCCAATTTAGTTTAATGACACCAGTCCAGGAATGGAGTTTTGAAGAAGTGTAAGAGAAAGTGCAGGAGTAACTGGGACTATAACACTGTGAATATTTTAAGGTATTTAATTTGCCAAAGACTGCTTAATACTGATTTATTTTGATCTAGTGTTCCTTGCTTTAGTCACTAAACACATTATATTTTACTCATTTCATTGCTAGGCTAGTTTGAGCAAAGTAGAGAGTGCAGATAGGTACATCAAGCCATTTGCCACTCCTGGGTTCCTATCCAGACTCATAATTCTGCCAGTTAGTATGATTTTGTATGTAATCTGAAAATAAAGTAACCATTTTTTCCTCCACATAACTTCTTGACCTATCTATGTTTCTGTTTAGGAGGACTCTAATTTGCATCTGGAGGATTGGAAAGGAGAAAAACCTTCAAGAAAAATGTCCAGCAATATTTGATATGGTGAAAGGATAGAAAAAATATTCTTGTTTGTTCAGGGTGATGGTTGGTTTAATCTGCCTTTTTTAATAATAAATATTCCTTCACCCATGGCAGCATTTGACTTACTTTTAAATTAATATTTACAACAAATTTGGCATACTCAACATTAGCAATTTTTTCATTTTAGCAGTATATAATGATTATATCCTTTGAGTATTTAATTTGAAATAAAAACTCCAGTTGGGTTTCTGTAATAAACCCTCCTCCTGGGAAATGAACAATGCTTCTGCAATTGTTCAATTATCAAAACCTTCTACTATTGTAGTTAAGTTTGTTATATCATAGACATTTGATTCTTTTGTTCTGTCTGGTATTGACTTCATAGATTGACTTAAAGATTGTCCCAATATCAGTATGGCCCAATTCTCAATTCATCTAATTTCTTCATATTCAGGCGACTTTCATGTTCTATGTACACAAGATCTCCTTTTTAATTCAATTTGTCTCCTGTGTAGGTCAGATATTTTTTTGTCATTATGAGTTTTATTGTATTCTTGAGTGCTATTTTCCTCTCTCTCTAAATCTTCCTCTGTGCATTTTATTTTTAATTCATGTGGTAGGTTATTTATGGTTTTACCCTCTAGAAAGTATTTTGTTGAGACTTATGTCACTGTATGTTCTGTCTCATATTTCTCACAGCGTTTTCACAATAGTTGTCCATAGGAATAGCACCCTTTTTTTTGTCGGTTTCATTCATAATACATCTTATTTTATTACCAAAGTCTGGTTTAATCTTTCATTGAGACCATTGCCGCATCTATGGCAGTAAAAATCTATTTTTTTATTTGGAATTGTTTTAATTCTTCTAAATTTATTCCTGGATATTGATCTGTTAGTACCATCTGATATCATGGTTTTTATTTACTTCCTCAGTTAGTTTTACAAAATCATCAGCGTTTTGATTTTTTATTAAAATATAAGCATATCTTGTGAAATGGTCGACCAGTAGGTGTG
The DNA here is from genome assembly GCA_964035755.1 of Teleogryllus oceanicus. NCBI lineage: Eukaryota > Metazoa > Arthropoda > Insecta > Orthoptera > Gryllidae > Teleogryllus > Teleogryllus oceanicus. Next base: position 89,677,059 of record CAXIVR010000008.1, on the reverse strand, counting down.
GTATTTTTGTTGACCAGGATCCTCCGTAACCTCTGATGGTATCTATAGAAACTATCTTAAAGGTACGTTGCTTGACCTAGGTGTGACATTAATCCAAATTTTGATTTTCTTCATGATTTATTCTTTAAGCCGATGTCACAAGTTTCACAAATCTTCTCTATGTTTATGTTTATATTTTGCGCTGTAAAGAATGGTGTTACTTTATTTATCATCCGCTCTTCCCAGGTAACAATAAGTATTGTGTACATATTTTAGTAATATTTTACTAAATTCTTCTGATAATGAGAGTTTTCTCTTCTTTTCAATTTTATAATAAATTTATTTTAGAATATTGTTTTTCTTATTGTTTGTAGTTCTGTGCATCTTCTTTGATTCTTTTTATGTCTTCTAATTTCACTGGGTTTACGATTTTAATGTCATCCGAATTTTCATCAGGCTCTAGAACTGGATGCCTGTTTAAACAGTCTGCCTCTTGGTTTAATTTTCCAGCATTATATTTAACTTTAAAATTGTATAGGACAGATAATATTCAAATCACCCAGTTCTTAATGTGTTCTTGCTTATATTTAATTTTTTAAAGTTTATAATTGGAGTGTACCAAAAATTCTCTTCAAGTAGCCAATGTTGCTAATATATCACAACCTCTTTTATTGTCAAGCACTCCAAGGAATGTTTTTTTCCTTGTGAGCTTCACTCAATTTTTCGAAAAATATGCTGCTGGCTTATTATCCCCATTTTTGTCGAACAGCTCCGATTTCTTTATGCGTGCGTTCTTTTCAATTGTTCCATTCTGATTCCACTGTATTTTCAAAATCATACTTGAGTACCAATCTGTCAAGGAAAATTTTAGAATTTCTCTTCCACAAAACAGCGTTCACACTCATTTATCCATTGGAATGCGTTTGAGTTATCCATTGAAATATATTGATAATAAAATCATTGGCAATTTTTCTCAAATCTTTTCTTCAGATATTTGTTGCTTATCTTCTAAAACTTTCTTTAAAGTTTCTCAATTATTTCATCTGAAGTACTCAGGTAATTTTCAACTTTTTCCTCTGTAGTCTCTTCTATGTAGTAGTTGTAAAATTGCAATTTTCCTCTTTATCCAATTATACTTTGATAGATTTTCTGATAAAGAAATCCAGACTTTTCGAAATTGATGTCTTTTTTTAAGTATTTCTTACCCTACCAAATATTTGTGATGTAATTAGCTCCTTGTGAAGGTTTGTGTTTTGGAGTTCATCTGGTAAGCCATTTAAATTTTTACCTCAAGTGAATTAATACCTTAGAACTTGCGCTTCTTGATCATAATTCATCAATTGTATTCCTGTCTTTGAAATCAGTAGCAGGTGCCTCCATTGCAGTGTCAGGTATCAGTCATTTGTTCAGTACCATGGCAGATTCAAAATTTAGGAAACAATAACAATAGTCTTTGTTTTCTTTATACACATATGTGTATATATACATGTGTATACATATATATGTATATATGTACATAGAAACAAAGGCATGCAGTGCTTAGCATTTCCAATTTTAAGCTTGGCAATGCTGCTGATTTTAATTATGAAAATTATAATTAGAGAGGAACTGATTAAGTTGCCCTAAAACTTGAACATACTTGTAATAATACTAAATGTTTATTTGTATTTTTACTTTAAAAATTTGACAGATTTAATGTCCTTTATTTATTTTATTGTAAAATTCAAAAAATCATTGAAATGTATTTATATATTTAAATTATAAGAGTCCTTTCTTTCACTACTTTCTTCCATCTTTCTTTTCAGAATTTGTGTATTGTCACATGAAATTGTCAATAATATGTACATAAAATGAAAGTGTTAACTGCAGGCCATTTTCTCTGTAGTGAGTTTTGAAAGATTCCTGAACATCAGTTTTCTTCTCTTGTATGTTTTCATTGGTTTAATAAAGACTTGTATTCTCCTATCTCACTTAAAAGGCAGTATCTCCTTTAAAATTACCTTAATTCCAACATATCTCTTTACCAGTATTCCTTTCATTGAAAAGCCAATTTTTGTAAGTAAATGATGTAACAAACTTCCTACCCCAAGGATAATGTGACTTAAGGAACTAAACCATAACATTGGACAATTTTTTCTACGTGATAATGTTGAAGACAATAAATGAACAGATATATGGATTGTCATATGAAATAGAATACAGGTCTGTTATTACCTCAATTTTCAATTTTTTTTCTGAGTTAAGATATTGACTCAATATCTTGCCATAATATGTATATTTCTATTGTATTTGTTTTGTAGTTAATATGTACAGTGCTGTTCAAGAAGATCATTTTCCCATAAAATCTTTCAATAAATTTGTGCCTAATTAACTTTGACTTTCTTTACACTATATGTCAGTTACCCCTGATATGATACTGCAAAACCCAAAATCCTACTATTGAGATATCAAGGGAAAATACTTAAATACAGATATAAATTATTATTATATTTATTGTATTTATTAAACTTTATGTTTTGAAGCATTTGTTTAAAGCGATACAGTGATTCTCAGTAGTAGGATTTTTGGTTTGTCATTACAGTACTGAGAAGCGATGAGATATTTCACATGATTTAAATAAGTGAAGCCTTACTTTCACCGATTGCAACAGCTATTAATTCCACTGGTTCAATTAGTTGTCACAGATTTCACTGATTCAAATAGTGAAGTTTCACTGATTCAAATAGTGAAGGTTTCACTGATTCAAATAGTGAAGTTTCACTGATTCAAAGTGGACCGTTTTCACTGATTCATTCAGTTCAATTCTACAGATTGCCGGTGGCAGATTTATAACTACAATCAGTGAATAGTCACTGTCAATCAGTGGTTTTTCACTGATTCAGGCTGAGAGAGCAAGGCTGGCATGGATGTGGCTGAGTTTGTGATTTTGACTATGACTGTGACTATGGTTATGACTTTCACTCCGTCCACACCCACCCCCGCGACGACAATTCTAAACAATACAATCATCAACTGGCTTCCTCTTAATAAACCAATCAGATACTTAGTACTGAACACACTATGGACACAAAACTCAATTGGAAGCAACATAGATGCAAAATCAAAGCCAGAATCAAGTTAATATAATTAAAGCCATTAATACACAGATCCAGCCCACTGTCATACAATTCAGCATTACAAATACACAAACAATAATAAGACGTGCTGCTATACGCCTGCCCAATCTGTTAAATTCAGCAAAAACTAACCAAAGTAAACTAATCAATTCAAAACCAATTTCTTAAAATCATTTCAAACGCTCCCTGGTATATCTCCAACAAACAGTTACAAAATTAATTCGATCTAGAGACTATAGACCATCACATCACTCATCTAGCTACCATCTTCCTCTCAAACATATTCCAAATCCCTTCACTATCAGTTCACAGACTCGTCAAAACCCATCACATAGAACCAGAATACAAAATAAGTTTCGATTTCACATTTCCTCAAGAAATTCTCCGAATTAGATCCCGACTACAGGAGTCCAGAGTAACCTCAACCTAGGTATTAGTTTTAAGTTTTAAGTAGCTATTAAGTCATTGAACATAGTATGTAGAGTTGATTTAAACTGAGCTATCTATTCACCATCTGTGTACATAAAAAGGAAAAATATGCTTAGAATTTAAGACGATTACAGTGACTCAATACTGTGTCTATAGAGATGAGAACCAGGCTATGTCCGGGCGATGAGTGGCAGCGGTGGCAGCGGCTGAGGAGGCCGCCTGGTAGCTGTGAGACAGCCACAACAGCGAGGCGCCGAGCCATAGCGAGGTGAGAGTGGGTGATAGTGATCCGGGGTCGGCATGCTCACTGGCCGGGTCGCAGGCAGCGGTGCGTCTCTGGGGATGGGTAGAAAGGATCGCCTCACTCTTCTCGAAGCACGAATCGTTCCACGAAACAAATTAACCATCGATCAGAATTAAATGAGAATCGAGTAATCATCAGCTAGGACATATTACTCTTTCCATGTTCTCATATTTTCATACAAAAACCAATGTCAGAAAATACAATTATTTATGGACATTTATAAAAGTCTATTATTAATGGGCAATAGTAAAATAAATGATCTGGCCGCAAAGTACAAAAAGTATATACTTTATTTATTCACAAAAATTACCAACTCTTGAGATACATTTATAATGTGGTACAAAATATCGTCTGAACTTTGCATATAGTAATGCGCTATGATCAAAAGCGGTCAAGCATCAAAGAACTCGGAAGGGTGCATTTTATTTTATTTTACAGTATTCTTTGTTGAAGAAGATTTGGATGATTCTGTTTGAAATTAACGATTAACTTTCCATACTCTAGTCAATTCCCGAGATCTAAGTGTAGTACACTGAGAACTTTATCGACGCTGTAACTCCTTAAAATATTTACGGCGTGTGTATTTGTTACTTCGTAATTTGGAAATGTTCAGCCTTTTAAATCACGCACTTTTTTATTTAGAGCAAGATAGGAATGCGTAAGTAGATGTATTGATTACCTGCAATGTCGAATGAATTTTGAAGAATAGTTTGATATTAGTAAATAAAGTGAATTTTGGCAGTAAGGGTATTGAAATTCTATATCACAAAGTCCAAAATTATGATTTCAGAAAACAAATTATTGAAAAAATGTACTTTTCTCCTGCAGAACACTAGCACAAGATGAAAAAACTCGATAGTAATATATATATATATATATATATATATATATATATATATATATATATATATATATGATGGGACGTCATGAAAGCATCTGTGTTCTTTCCAAGCAACTAGAGGTAAAGAACGTTACGCTACGAGAATGTATGGGATATGAGAATTCCACTTGAAATGAACTGGAAAAACTCATAAGTGACGGCAGCGGTTGAGAAAGTAGGTTTATTTGCTTGCGCTGCCAGAGGCATCAAGTCGCTAAAAATTCAGGAATGTAGATCAATGATCACTGTGCTACATTGAAAAATTAGCACATTTTTTACAGGTATGAATCGGTGAGTTGCTTCATTGGAGACAAACAAAACCTAACAAGAAATCATAATGAGTTGGTACTGTAGTATTACGAAGTTTATATTGCAAATATTTCAATCATTGAAGAACAATACTAAGTTAAGAGGAACGGCAATGGAATTCTTATTTCATGGAATTCTTTGAATTTTTATGTTAGTAGTTTTCATCGGTGAAAGTATTTCATAAACTTTTCGTAAAAATCTTTCTCGTTAATCTACTTGTTTATATATCTGAAAGAATAGTTGTCAATAATCGTATGCATAAAATTTCTGAGCTCCACAAGTATAGGAGAGACGCATGGAACAACTGATTTCAAAGTAATGAAATCATCTGCAGATATAACTCCACACAATTTAATTTGTCACATTCTTTATTCAGTTCTTTCAGAATATTGGCTGCTTTTTCTAGCTGACACTTCAGAACAAGCCGAGATAGAAATTGAAAATGTTATCGAGAAAACTACGAGGACTACAACAAAATTACATACAATGGAAAAGCACACTCATTACATTTAGCCAGAAGCGTTTCTATGGTTTAGCAGACATGGCACACCATGGAGCCTCTCAGAAAGGTCGCTAGTTAGATATACCGCTAAAACAAATAAACAACCCTAAAATAAAATATCCTGACACGGCCAAATTCTATACTTGCATGGGCGTCGAAATGTCTAGATACCTGCATTTAACGTTTGTGTGTATGTGTTTGTGTATGAGTGTATGCAAGATATAATGCTGACAACTTTTGTTTGAAAAACTAGACGAGAATATATTGCAAAACCTACAAATACATTGTAAAAAAAATATTATAACAACGTTTGATACTCTTCCGTTGTTTAGCAAAGCGTTGTCAAGCGAATTTAAAGAAAAATCTCATCTCAAAGACTTGATTACGATCTATGGAAGTAATCGAACTTCTGCATCAGTGTGATCGTCATGCTCAGAGATGCAGAGCAACACGCTGAGGGGATGTTGATCAGGTCAGCTTCTAATAGAAATGAGAAAGGAGAAGGGCGATTCTTTTCCACGTCACTGGGAGTGTATGGCGTAATTAATTAAATCTGCCGTGACAAATGCAATGTTCTAGTGCCAGGAAGATATAAGGATTATTATCTAAAGCGCAGAGCGGAACGCAGGCTATAGATTTCGCGCCATGAATCTGTAGCTACGCAATTAACTACGTGTAATAATTTATTGTAACAATGAGGAAAATTAATCGAAAACAATAAACAGACGGCTCCGTTGGCGTCACGGTCAGCTTATCGGGCCATTATTCCCAAATTTCCAAATTCGCGGATTCAAACCGATCGAGACCGTGAATTGCATGTACAGAATTCTCTCATCGCTTTCCTTCGGAGGAGGTAAAGTCAGTGACCATGCTGCAGATTTACTGCATATAAAGTATATCTCCCTAAAAGAAATTTGAGCTATAAATTTTAATCGCATGTTTCGTCACTCAAATGATACCTTTTTTCTCTGCTAGATGGCGAAAGAAGCTTAACGAATTTGTGTGGTCAGATGGAAGAACAGTCCTAATGTCCTGAGTATCACCATGAATAATAAGAAATTATTTATTGATAAACAAGTACATTTGTTCCTCCTTCAAAATAAAAGATTATAATCATTGAGAATTTGGGAATAATGAACAAGACAATATAACTAAAACGCACATCAATCCAAGGAACTGTTTCTTTCCTAACGTATTTAGTTTCCTTTTCCTAACTTCCATTCATGATACACTGAGATGACGTAAAGAATGTATATTTTTCTTATTGAAAATGGAGTATTCTTCAACACATTTATTTCCATGCAAATACTTGGCAGTTCTATTGCATTGTCTAGAATTTTTCAAAGGTAGAAACGTACTGTGAAGGCTCAATACGGCAGTTGCTCGAAGATACTCGTAAGATTAATTTCTGGTGAAAGTATCCTTCACATAAACTGCATAAAAGATGTAAATCTGAGTCTACTCGGGAGATCTGGAGCTATTACGGCTCTCAAATTACTTCTTCCTTGTGAAACCGCAATGGAAGTTAGTTAATGATCAGATCATTTCCTCTGAACTGTTCCAGCTTATGCAAGTGCAGCGTATCGCTTCGAGCTACGTTTAAAGGTTCAGCGAACCATTTCTCACGATCTTCTCGCCTCCGAAGCATTCACATTGCTCTCTATAAATTTTGCCTCTGACGTAGTTTTAGCAGTTAATTATGTTTGGTTGATTGGTTTTTCGTGTTTCCGGGCGCGCCAACTGCTTCGGCCATTAGTCCCGTAAGTGTAGTGATGTTTATTCAGGAGATGGCGGTAATCTTCCCCGCTGGATGGCGAGATCCGGCGACCTGACCTGTCGGCTAGTGGGTTCCCCTAACCAGGACTCTCCACCAGCGAGGCACCGCCCCAGTCGGGACAAGCTCTAAGCTCCCGCCCGGTCTTCTGGAATATGTGGTAGTGTAGTGCATGTTACTGTAAGTGTGTGTGAAGTGGAGAGGAGAGGACAAGGAAGAGGAAGGACAGATCGCGCGTGGTCCGTGGCTCGTTTGTTAGGGTACTGCTCCGGCATTCACCTGGTGTTGATCGGAGAAACCACGGAAAACTACCGATCAGAGCAGCCGGCCGCTAGAATTTTCCTTCAGACAGGCGACTGAATTCGACCTAGCTGGAAAGCTAGGTGTCGAAAATCCTGTCGCATCAGGACTCGAACCTAGGGCCTCCGGTCAGAGGCGCTGTAGTGACATCAGTTGATGCACTGAGCTACGCTCTCGGTGTAATTTTGTTCTCGTCCTTAAGATCCATGGGGTTCTAAAAAGAATTCAGACTTACAATATGGATATAATAGTTACTGAATAGATCCAGAAAAATAGTTGCAGGAAGGATATTCTCTAGAAACAAATTTTAGTGAAAAGTCAATCATTCAAAATCAGTTACACCCAATTTATTTCCTTTTAATAACAAATGTAATTTATTTAAAGCGTTCGGGAACGTCAACTGCATTCCAATCACTGCACTAACTTAGTATGGCACCTCGGGCAGATATTTTCATACCCAAATTTTATTTTTGTTTAGTGACTTCATAAGCACCCTGCTCGTGGCACATAGCGGGGTTTTAGCCTCTCACCACTGACGCCCGGGTTTGATTCCAGTCGATCTCATGGGGATTTTGTTCCAACAGAACGAGTTTGGCTGCTCCCCGGGCTAGCCCCACCTGCGAAGTGTCCTAAACCATACCCTTTCCTAATTCCTTCCCAAATTTTGGCCGTTGGGAGTGACGCGGGGGCGCGTGAAGTAAGAGGCGCGTACGCGGGGATGCTGCCTGGCGGTCCTTTGACAACTGAGTAGAAGAGACAGAAAATGCAGCATCCTCTGGAACGAAGGATTACTCCGCGCTCAACGCCGACCAGGGACGAAGAGGTGCATTGCATCGATAAGTTGGATTAAGGGCGCAAGATTTAAAATAAATAAAGGAATTTTAAACAAAATGCAGTTCCTGGCTTGTCTATCATCAGACAATGAAAGTAAAAAAAAGTATGGATATAAGATAAAAAGGTATGTTAATAAGTTTATAAAAATGTTGTTTCAGTACAAAATCAGGTTTAATTATGGTCAATCTGATGAATCAAATCAAGCTATCCGTCTTATGCCAGAAATACAGAAACATGAATTAAGACAGTTATATTCCTGTGGAGATCTTGAACTCTATCCCAAATCATGTTTTTCTAAATTCTTCCAGAATGTTCTAAAGGGCGTCTAAAAGTAGAGTCAATCGATACGACTTGACGAGATAAATCGAATAAGCTATTGATAACGCCCTGCAGTGCCTAAAATCACGTTTAAGTATTTAACCCAGTCCAAAGGGGTATTTTGGAGAATCCACTTAGATGTTGTAGAAAGATCCAAAAGTGGACAGTTCCCATCGAAATCAAGAACCTCAAACTCTGTGTAGATTAAAAAAATAATAATATCTACAATCTTTATATTATTGTTTAATATGATCATATCTCTATTTTTATCCGACAGCGACAGAAAAAAACACCGTCGAGGCTATGTTCCTATTTTCGCGTCCAAACAACTTTTTAACTCATCATGGATTCAATTGTTTCGAACCAAACGATGTATCGAAGTAGATTCATCGCATGACTGCGCTAATCCAAACTTAGGAGCACACTTGTTGGTTAAACGAGGCGGTCGAGTTTTTGTTTGAATTGATCGACAATCTCGACAACTCCTTTGGGTCCCTTTTATAAGACCTGCCTTTCTTTAAGCACTCAACCCCCATTGGCAAACGCCGAAATTAGCGCACGGATGGAATAACTGGCGCACAACCAACCACGCTCTAGTGTTCAAAAGGCTCGCTTGATTGTTGTTCCGCTAAATAACTCCAATTGCGTATGGGAGAAAGAAAGAGCCGCGGCATCGCAACGAATCTCTGGGCGACGAGTTGGGAAGCAGTTGTGGAAATTCTACAACTGCTCGATTCATTAACAAACTTTCCAATACATTTTCAAACCTTACGGTTCTTCGCAGTAATTTCCCATTTGGAAAATCCAAAGAAAATTCAATCCATTTCCTCGGAAAAAAACCAGACCACTTTAATACCTAATTCTTCTTTTTAACCCAATAAATATTCTCAATCATTCTTCAAACCAATACAACGCATAGTCCGAAATTTAAACTGAGAACTCCCGGGGGAGTGACTTCCGCTTTTAAATGATTGATTAGTGATTCGGTACGGCATTCATAAGTTCATTACTCCCGTAAGTGTAGATGGGGGTTATCTTCTCCGCTGAATGGTGAGATCCGGCGCCGACCACATGTTGCAGTGGATTTTTCCCAAACCCAAAGGTATCCCCAACAAGCTGAACACCGCCCCACCTGGACAAGCTCTAAGCCCCCGATCGGCCTCGTGGCATGGGAGTGTATTACTTGTAAGTATAAGTATGTGTAAGGGCGAGGATAGGACAAGGAATAGGAAGGAAAGATCGCGCGCAGTCTGTGGCCCGTTTGTTGGGGTACAGCCCGGCATTGCGTGAATTGATCGGAGAAATCACGGAGAACTATCGATAAGAGAACCCTAGCCACAAGAATTCACTCCAGACAGGGGTTGAATTCGACCCACTAATGTCGAAAATCCTGCCACCAGGGGGACTCAAAACCTAGAATCTCCGGTCGAGCCGCAGTGACATTAGCTGATTAGATATCTCCGATTTTTGTTAATTCTACAGTTTCCAGGAGGAAACATAGAAAATTGGGAAAATCTCTTAAGTCAATTTTAAGCATATTTGGTCATAAACTACTTGGGAATTCTGAATGGTTCAGGCAATGAGCACTCTAAAGTCGGTTTAAAACACTTCTGGGAAAAATCCATTTCAAAAGCATAGAAAACACTCCAGAATCATGTATATTGTTTATTATATAAAAGGAATGAATTTATTTTTTTCAAAAGAAAAATTAACTGAGAAAAAAAAGCAGAGAATTGAAAAATTGCATTTTATTTCTGAGCTATTTTCTGGGAAATAAATTACATATTTAATATTAAAAGGTGTATGTTTTCTGGAGTGTTTCTTGCTTCTGCAACCAAATGTTTTCAGAGTTTTTTTTCAAACCAATTTTGAGTATTATATTGAATGAACCATTCGGGAATGTCCATGAGTTACAGACCAAATATGCTTTAAATTGTTAAAACTTTTTTTCCCAATTTGGCCTCTGGGATGGCAATGGGCAGCAAACTAGCTTCCGTGCTCTGGTCCCAGTTTAATTCCTGTCAAAGGCAGAATAGAGTTGTAGCTTTGTTTAAATCGTCCCAGTTTCTGTGCCTGTTGACGACAAAAAGCTCCAAGCAGGCGGATCTTGCAGTCACGGCGAAGAAATACGTCATGTTCGCCTCATGTCGCTTTACCCAAACATAGGAATTTATTAGGCCCAGGAGGGACACCGATAAACTGGCGGCGAAGTCGGACTACCGACCCAAAGCCAAATACACATTTTCCAATTTGCGACGTTTCCTCCCCGAACACCGTATAATTAAGTCAAAACGCTCTTGTACGGAGGTGGTCCCGAAGACCCGACCCAACAAAGAAAAACAAAAATTTTTGGGAAAAAAAATTTATTTTTCAAATAATCTCCTTTTTGCTCTATACACTTTTCCCAGCGATGTTCCTAAGTTGATACCCTTTTTATAATAAGAATTTCATTGTAAATCTTGACCACTAGCCATTTTTTCAAGTTTAGGGAAAGGAAAATAATCTAGGGGCTAAATCTGGGGAATAGGGGGCATGAGGTAGAAGTTTTAATTCATTAATTTTGGCCATTGCAATAACGTATTTGTGAGCGGTGCATTTCCTGATGAACAACACTTTCTTAGCCAAGTGTGGCCGTTTTGTTGATTTCTTGCTCAAACGTTGCAATGTTCGCATAATACTCGCCCTTGATAGGTTTCTTTTGAAGATAGTCAATGAAAATTATCACCCCATCCCAAAATTGACTCCATGATTTGCCTGTAGATGGAAGGGTTCGCCTTCTTTAGTGCACGTTCTCCTTTCAGTCCATTGTTTTGATTGTTGTCTTCGTCTGGGTGAAGTGGTGGATCCATGTTTCATCCGTTATGAAACGACGCAAAATTTGCTTTTTTGCGTGAACTCTAACACTAAATTGAAACATCTTACGACTTGTTTTGCTTCAGTGGAGCAAACGCCGCACCATCTTCAACAGCTATCCCCATTTAATTTTCAGATAATATGGATGTATGCCCCTTTCGAAATACCTACTATGTCGCTAGTCGCGCACTTTCAGTCAACGATCACCCAGTACCGCGTGGATTTTCTTTACCATTTCTAGTAGTCACATCATTTGGTCGACCACGCGTGCTGTTTTGGCAGCCCCATGCGGTCATGAACTCTGCTACCAATTTTTTATTGTAAACGAAGGGCAGACTACCCAGAGTAAAATCTAGTTCAGTTTTATACAGTTTGGCTGAGGCTTCAAATTAAAGACTGGAACATTAACGATGACAATTTTCCCATTGTTACAAATTCCACAACGTTCACTATTGATTGGCCAAACAAAGGGGGTCCAGGGCCTTTTGATTCAACTGCGAAATGCAGATTTCTCTGCAGCTGCTAACCGCTGCTGCACACCCACTACTACAAAAAAACTAAATAATGTAGGTCTTCAAACTTGAAAAATATGCTTCATAGATTGTCTACTTTCTAATAGTGATATTTTCGAAAAACTACCAGATCTCTAGGTCAGGCAGGGTAGTTCTGAGACCACCCTCGTAGAGTGCTAATCCGCCTGTAGAATGTTGTTTTAACAAACCCAAAAACTCCCAATCGCGTTATAAGGCGGAAGAAAGTGCGTCCGGGGGGGGGCGCCGTAACCAAATCCTCTGGGCGACGACGTGGGAGGCGCTGGGAAATGGGACGGATGCGGGGAAAACGTTTTACGGCCAACGGCGCGACGGACGGCTGACAAACGCCACTCGGTGCGCTGGGAAAACCAGAGAGCCGCTCCCCAATGGAATTCGTTTATTTTTAGAAACCGTCAAACGCCAAAATTAAAATGCGCTGCGGTGAAATTGTTCCATGAGGATAGACACATCGCTTTTTCCATATTTACTGAAAAAATTTAATGTAAACTGCTTTATATTAAAAATATTTTAAAATCTGAAAAAACCGACACTTTTTCTAATTTTTCGACAAACAAATTTGGTTTGACGGTATATGAAATAAACTATTCAACTTAACTTGCTGATCCCGGGGTTTGGTCACCTTTAAACTTCCTCGATTGGGCCTTGACGGATCCAATTCATTTTCCCAAACAGGGCGCAGGAATGTTATCATTCACCACAACAGGAATCGTTTATTTTTTTTGAGAAACGTTTAAAAATTCTCTAAGTGACGTTCCCTTTAAAAGAAATTCTCAAATTTTAAAATAAATTTATTTGTTCATATGTGAGAACACCCAAATGATTTAAGATTTTTGCATAAAATGCGTTGTAATTATGCTTTGGGACAAACCAAGGATGTTTTATGTTACCCGGGGGCTGAAGGCCCAGCGTCCTCAACCTGGACACGCGTAGGAAGCGTCACAATTCTGCGCGCGTGAACAAACGGATCATACTACATTTGTCCCAAAGAAATGTTCAAAACTAGTGTTTAAACGTTCCGGGAAATGATAATTTATTGACTCGTTCACGACGCAAGAATCAGAATTGAACGAAGGAGCCGTGACAGCGAAGGCCGAGGGGCACGAAAACCGGGATCAACCTAACAGAAAAGTAAAGACGCCAAAAATGACTGACAACTAGGATCCGCTGGTCGCAAGAGGGTTGTAAGGATTTTCTTTCTTTTTAGTTATTTAAGTCGCATTAACATCTTGATCTGCGAAAACCCCTATTGGGGAACGTAGGAACTGTTAGATGAAACGAAAGACGATGATAAAGGTTTTTAATATATTTATTTCCCGTTCAATTTTACAAATTTTTCAGGATGATGAATAAATGTATACATAACATTTTTGGAGATGCTGAAATTAAATCATAATTAAAGATAATTATGATTTTATTTTAATAGTATACTAATTAAAATTTGATTTTAATAATATTCATTAATTTTAATAAATTTAGAGTTTTAAGAAAAGGTGTTATTGAGTAATAAATTGAGTAATAAATTAATATTTAGGGGTGAAAATATTTTTGGGAAAAGGGAACGAATTCTTTAAAGTGATAATTTTTCCCGATGAAATGTTGATGAACAGATAATCTTTTAAAGAGTTGAAGAATTTGGAAGATTGGTTATTGATGAATGTTTAATTTGTTCTATTTGTAATTTTGTGTATTTGTTTTTTGGGAGATGAACCTTTCAGCCTTTAAATTCTCCGAAAAAATGTATTTTGATAGTTGTATTTTCTTCATTTTTGACGCAATGATAAAGGTTAAAGACAGAAGGGAAATACAATTATGCCCGAGGCAGGGACTCGAACCTCCGCCCCTTCGGTCCAAGAACACACGACACTGCTTCCTTAGCGACTGGGTCGGCGTTGTATAAGATTTTGTTAGACCCCAAAGATTCCGGAAAAAACACAAAAACAAACTGTTTCAATTTGACTAAAAATGCAAATGTTTGGTGCTTGAACCCGTATTTTGTCAACACATGATGTTACTACTGTAATGATTTTACTTTTCCATTAATAAATTTTTGTAATTGGGAAATAAAAATATACTATATTTTTTAGGGCCGATTATTCATGACCTACATAATAGATCAGGAAACACTGGGAATTTTAAATCAAACGCTTTCAAATTGAAAATAAAAACATTTATTATAAAACATAAAAAAAATATGTTCAATATTATTTTTAAACTGGGAAAAAACCATAAAACATTCCGTTAATCTCATAATTTCATTAAAATGTCTTTGCCCTTTCAATAAATAAGTCCAAAATCAGGTCCAATTTCACATATACGTTTCACTACATCGACTCTCCCAAATGTTCTAATCCATTTACTTTCGTAATACTGTCTTCAATCGCATAGACCGCCAATATGATATGACACTGCATTTCTTATTCCCAATTCCCCAAACTTAGTGCTCTATTTAAACTTTTTCGCCCAAAATATATATTCTCTTTCTTGTTTATTTCTATCCGTCATCTAGAGTAGGCAGTCTCCATGGTTATAAAAACATTGCCAACCTACGATTGTATCTAGTGAGCGTTCTATATATATATTATCTTGATGACAAATGTGAATCGAAATAAAACACCATATTTCGACTCGTTACCCTACTATATTCTCATATATTATACACTACTATATTCTCATACGTCATTTCTTATACATACCTGGCGTCATGCGCCGAAGAAGAAAGAAACTTCGGGTTTTTAAGTATGGCATTTCAGAAGACCCAATTTTGGCTCCCCAAAGATCCATTTTTAACATACTTGACAGAGCATTCTTGATGTCTTACGGATAACTAGTGTGATTTTAAAAACTGTCTTTAATATTAAAAGGAAGATCTAATTAGAGATATTCTTCAATTTCCTTGGGAGGTAAATTTCTGTTCTTTTTATGATGATACCGCCCACCCGTCAGATCTGACATCCACCTACTCTCAAACTTTCCATAGATGATGAAATAATGGACCGTAATGAGGTGATGAGCAGCCTCACGTTTAAAGAACTGGAAATAAAGGATCTCGTGTTTTTTCCACAGAACAACTCAATTCTACTTTAGCATCTGGGTAAAAATAAGGCTATTTTCCTATTTAATTAAAAAAATTGTAGAAATACTTATTTATTATAATTACAAGGATAAAGTTGCTGAGGTTATTTGATCGTCTGGTGGAAACTGACCCATTAATGTGGATCCTTCTGGAACATTTAAAGGGGAGTCTCAGGCATTCCATTGGGGGAGGATTAAGTACTTAAAACCATTTTAGGCACTTACAGAGGTAAACAAAAAAATTAATAGACAAAAGTCTCTTTAATTTATTCTATTTCTTTCGACAAAACGTACTGATTTGCACTACTTTTGACCTAGAACATTGGAAAATTCTGAAAAATTCAAAAAAAACTTGCTTTCAAGGGGGGTTTAAAAACACTGTTCGGCTCAAAAAAGAAGTAGAATCAGATAAAGTATGAAATCAGCTTGTAATGTAATGGAAGAAACCGATCGACGCCTAGAATTTCAACAATCAGCTTTGTACGCATTTAGCTGACCCAAACTTGCCCTCGAAATTAAAACCGGGATCTCGCGGTTTAAACATTGTCATCATTCCATCATTATCATCAACATCATCTTTATCATCATCGTTGGACATTGACGTCGTATTTCCGGTAGTAATGCAG
Source organism: Teleogryllus oceanicus (assembly GCA_964035755.1). Taxonomy (NCBI): domain Eukaryota; kingdom Metazoa; phylum Arthropoda; class Insecta; order Orthoptera; family Gryllidae; genus Teleogryllus; species Teleogryllus oceanicus. The sequence continues at coordinate 89,661,209 of CAXIVR010000008.1, read as the reverse complement.
CGACAGCCCCACTTTATAATATTCGGCTATCCTTTGACGTCCTGCACAGCCTCCTCCCCCTTTGAAGTGCCAGGTCGACAAATCCATTGCGGCTGGTGCTTTCAACGCCGCCAGTGGCCCAAAAACTCGGCTTGAACATTTTAGATTTAGGAGGAAAGGGACAGGTGGCATGCCAGCTGTGGCCCCTGGATTCATTAACAGCGCTTTATTCCCTGTCCGCTCTCAGACTACCAACCCCAAATCATTCTACCTACAAGTGTATTATAGCCATGTTGAGGGACAGAGAGGGGAAAGGTTATTTCTATTAGATATAAGGCAAATTTGGGAAAATCACCGACCATGCCAATTCACTGACTAATTTCCATGTCCGAGGTAGGATTCAAACCCGCGACCCTTCGAGTCGAGTCTGTCAAGGTACGTCCACCTAGCCATCTCTGCAACTCAGATCAACTCCCCACTTCTAGTCTAGAAAGAAGGTTCAATACAGTTCGAATCACATACATTAATGTTAGTAACAAATTGCATTCAATATTGGGTTTTGAACCTCACCATACAACTCCCATACAGATACTCAAAAATAACTGAAACATGATCCTCACCAAATTATCAATTCCAATTGCTGTCAACCTAAAATAATAATAATTGCTTTTGTTATGTAGAAGAAGATGAAGAGTATCGATGGGGTACATTCTATAATCATTGTCATAATAATTTACAATGACATCACATTTATACTATTTTTAAAATAGATTGTAAATTATCTTAAAATAAAAAAAAATTATTGGTTTCTCGGGAAATAGCAAAGAATGAAACCACGGAAAGAGGGAAGAGGCACAGTACTTTGAGACAACACACATGGGCTGCTCCCAATGATACAGAGTATACAGTGTACATGATTAGTGTTGCATACCGTTAACATGAAATAGCTCAAATTATAAGATAATCCTCAATTTCTAATTGTAAAAATAAATCTCCGTAATAAGTCTACAAACAACATTTCTTGCTAAATAAAACTTTCTTCATTACATGCAGTATTGGACATCGTTTGCCGAGGTCTCGGAAAAGGAGACATCAATATTCAAGAATAAGATGAGCTGTTTGAACCGCGCCAACGCGCATGAATACAACCCGAAAATGAAAACTACGAACTATATCCGTGGGGGAGCGTCTCGGTAGGTATGCGACCCCGAGAGTCGGAGAAAAAAAGCTTTCTTTTCTGAAGTAACAGCTGGAAGTGAGGACCTACCGATCACGAGAAGGCGGCACCTGTACTGCTACGGACTTCAGGACTGCATCTACGATAAAAACTCTTCAAGACATTCGAGGAGGTAATTATCATATTACAAGGCTTTAAAAACAATTTATCAGGAAAAGGATAAAAGTATAAGTGACGCATTTAAAATCTTGTAAGAGAGAGGAGTGTAATAGCATGAAACTAACGGGCCATTCATTTTTTTTCTTTAGTTTTTTTATTTTTATATTTATTCTTCTTATACGATAGATCAGTTGTCATTGTGATTTTTTTAAATATGGAATTAAAGTAGTTACATTCTATAAAAGAATACAAAAAGAGTATCAACGGAAAACGAGACGGAGGCCACATCGTGAGTTGAAAACGGTATTTGGAAGGGCGACCGTGCGGTTCTGCAGAGGGCGGCTTTGCCCCCGACCGAGCTGCAAGGACAAGGACACCGAGCGACTGGAAGAGTCGACCCCTAGATTTCTCTATGCCGTGAAAAGACAGAAAGGTCTGCCAACTTGAACAATTTGTAGATATTAGAAGGAATAATTTGTTTCGGAAAAGAAAGTATTAGTACAGGTTCTTTATACCGATATTCTGTAAAAATAGAATCAATCTTTTTTCCCAAGAAAAACTTGCTAATTGAAAGTTGCAACTGGGAATTACGACTGGAATGATTAGGCAAAGTTTTAAGTATTCTTTGAAATTGATTTAAATGAGAGAAAGGAAACAGTGTAGTTAATTATTAAAGTAAGTTGTTTTTTTTTTCAGCAAGACAAAATTTTGTATATTAAAGTGTTTTATGTTCATTGACTGTAACAGCAATTTAATTAGAATAATTTAAGTAAGTGGAAAGTGATTTGACTTGAGTTTCTTTTAAATGCATTCAATCACAACACCCCACATGACCCTGATCCCTCCCATTCTAATTGTATTTTTATTTTGCGCCCCCCTTTGAAACCCATTCTGAGCTAGCCGGCGGAGGTGGGTGCAACTGGCGCCAACGTGGCTCGATTATTGGATGAAACAAAACCCTCGATTTGAAAAACTGAGACCAAAATTTGGGAACAAAATTTCTAGTACAATTGAATCACAATTCACTAAGATCTGAACAGGTTACAGAGAACAAAAAAAAAGTGTTGTGTAAAAGTGTGTTTTTTCTGGAGTGTTTTTCAAAAAGGGTATTATATGAAAGTGTTATCTGTTGAGATAGTGTTTGGTATTGGTGTGTAATAATTTGTAAAGTGTATTGTATCTGGGAAGGGGTTGATTGATTCTAGGCAGTTATACAGTCAAAATGGCAGATAAATATAACCTGGTTAGGAATTTAACTACCGTTGAAGGATCGTCTGGGATTCAGATAGCGATAGGAAGTGGGAGGACAACCCAAGTACCATGATCGCGAAAGAACGGTAGAAGTAGAACAAGGAACGTCGGGAGAAACTAGCATGGCCTCGCCGACGGAATCACAACAAACGCCAACACAAGATCCGGATGAGGAACAACGAAACCTCGACGGGGCAAATTTAATGATGCAACGATTAATGGGAAATTCTTGAGCAATTAGATACGAGGTTAGGAATGCAGAATGAAAGACAGAGGGAAAACATAAAGAAATTAGGGACAACTAGAAACAAAATTAGAGGGGGAATAACTCGGCAAAAAAATGCTTTAGAAACTAAATTGGGGAGAACAAGAATGCCTTAGAAACAAAATTAGAAAAAATAATAGGAAGTTGAAGAGAATATAAAAATGAAATTTCCCACTGAATTAGCAGAACAGTGGAAGGTCAATTTAAGAATGAGATTCCAAGAATTAGGGCAGGAACACGAGAAGTGAAAAATTCAGGAACTGGGTCATGAATTAGAAGAGAAGATTGATCAAGTTACGAAAGGATTTGAAAATAGGATCGAAATGCAATCAGATCTTATAACCACCGTGTCGACAGACAATTTGAGTGGGAACAAGGTGTAGAAGTTTAAAAAAATAGTTACTGAACAGTTAAGGCTCAAGCTAGTAATAGATAGTGGAATAAAAGCTCTTTCGGAACAAGATGGGTTCTACAACCAAATTACAGCATTGAATGACGTTGTAGAATTGAAAATCAAATTGAAAATTTACCATCAGTGGGGGGAAAGGTTCCCACATATTTTCATTACCGTGTACCTAAATTTAGTGCAGCGGAGATGAAAATCCATGCATTTATGAGGCAGTGGATAATTTCTTTTCTTTAAATTATGTTCCCGACAATAAGAAAACTCACATAGTCTATCAGATGATGCAGGGTAATGCACGAATATGGGCAGATAGTTTAGGAGAATTCCCAAAAAACTATGACAGGAATTTAAAGAAAATTTTACTCAAGATACTGGAACAATGAAACTCAAATTAATTTCAAAGTTAATGTAATGTATGGTACGTGGCAGAAAGGTGATGTCCATGAAAGAATATGCAGAGGAGAATTTAAAGCTAGTTTCAAATTATGTACTCCGACGATCCCGGATGACGAAATTGTCTGTTTGTTAACGTCTTTTTCCGTCAGCTACAAAAATTGCTTAAAATCTTTTGCCAATGTCCACGGAAAAGTTAATAACGCAGCTGGGATTGTATGATGCGACTTTCGTGTACAATGAGAGGTTACAGAGAGAAAGGGCAAATGTTAGTGGTCCGGTAGAAAGCCAAGACAGCAGGCAGCACACATTATTGAATTGAATTAATTGGAATTGAATTTGCCTTATTTTACGTGGAGACTCAGGCCATGGGCTGCCTTGTCTGACCACCGCAAATTTCGTTCACCCCTTTCCCCTATCAGGGGAGAAAGAAGGTATTACTTGGCGACGAAACAGGCGATTTGAATTTAGCTCAGAGGCGTCATTTAGGCTTGAGGATCTTTCATGCGTAAATGTACTAACATGGGACAGCGCTTTACTTCCCCCGAAGGAAGGCGTGAAGGATTTTTCGCCCTTAAAATCCACGGCTTCGATCGGGTTTGAACCCGCAAACTTGGGTATAGCACCCGATACGCTACCCGCTAGCCATGCCGCGACTTTTTAAGCAAATCAGAGAAAGAGGAACTTACAAATCGGAACAGCACGTAGAAGAACAGACCATGCTAGTCAAGATAGGACGCCGTCTAAAGATAGGAATAGAAAAATTTATTGATAGAGGAGTTTCCCAAACAGAAATACTAAACCAGTAATCTCGGGACATGAGACGGAAAATTAGAAAGGTTTGTTTCGACACGCCATCCCCCCCAAACCTAATAGAAGAATCTAGGGAAGAAGAGGTGGCGATATTATCGATCAAATTAATCTCATTTGATGACGAACCGTGGAACGAAGAAGAAAAAAAGCAGATCGGATCCAGGCGACAGTGTCCGAAGCTTAAGGGTTTAAATGTCAGGGTGTTGATACGTCAGTACTAGTGGATACAGGTTGTGCGACCTCCGTCATAGCGGAAAGTTTGTTGAATGAATTGAAAAACCGGGGAGTGGAGTACCACATTGCCGCTCGTAAAGTCTTTTTCTGATGGGTGCAAATCGGAAAAATCAAAGCCAATAACAAGACAAGTTTATTTGGAATAGAGATGGCAGAATAAGTATCAGTTGTGTCCTAGTAGCGCGGAACTTTATATCCGCTCATACTGGGGATCGATTTCATGAAACAATATGGGTTGTTATAACAAAAAAAAATACCATAACGTTAAAACCGAATAATCAACAGGATCTGAATTTGATTCGTTAAATTGGAATTTTGGGGAGGCGAATTGTTTAAAGGAAGAAGAAAGGAAAATTCGTTCGCATGTGCAAGAAATTCTAATCTTAATGAAAATCAGAAGAAACAATTAAATTTGAAGTATTACTTAGGAATCAGAAAGTGTTTGCAAAAACAAGAACCCAGAAAAAGATTTTCAATTCAATAGAACTAACAGATAAACGCCATTCACGGGTTACCAATATGTCATTCCAGAAAAACATAAGGAGGAGGTGGATATTTTCATTGCTACAATGGTTAAAGATGATATTATCATGAAGTCCAAAACCTCTTATCAAGTCCGATAGTGCCGTAAAAAAGAGTAATGGGAAGATAAGGTTGTGTTTAGATGCAAGACGATTGAATCGTTACCCTACCGTACAGAGACAGACCTTTGGGCGTTAGAGGGATTTAACTAATCAATTATGGCATCAAGTGGTTGAGTTCAACCGACTTCACTGCATCGTATTGGCAAATAGCGATAGCACCTGAATGAGACAATATACAGGATTTATTCCCCGGGAATTTCTTATTTTTTCAAAAATGCCTTTTGGACTCAAGAACATGCATCTGCTCTTTGCAATGTTTAGACAATATCATTGACAGAGAAATGTCTACGATGCTTTTATCTATATTGATGACGTGCTCGTGTATTCAAGACATTTGAAGAACACATGAACAGCTGATATTTTGCTGAAACTCTCATTAAAAATAATTTACAGTTGAATTTGGAAAAAGTAATTTTGCACTAAACAAGTTAAATTCCTGGGGTATGATTTGACAGTCAACGGGTCAAGATGAACTTGGAGAAAATGCAAGAAATAGAAAGATTGCACCGCCTAAAAACACGAAACAACTCAAAAGTTTATTAGGTTGCGTGAACTGTTACTCAAGGTTTATTCCGAATTTCGCCATACGCACTGCAATATTTCTTCAGTTGTTGCGAAAGCACACTAGATGGAAGTGGACTGGAGCATCAGAAAGAGCTTTCAACAATTTAAAAGCAATGTTTCATGAATCATGTATGATAGCATACCCCGATTTCACTAACCCATTCTTTGCAGACCGACAGTAGCAATCTTGGAATGGGTGCCATACTTTTCCCAAAAATTAATAACCAAGAAGATAAAGAATAGTGAGTCGTGTTTGAAAGAATGTGAGACTCGTTACACGGCCACAGAGAAGGAAGGAATGCTATTGTATGGTCCAAAACCGATTGAGAAATATCTTGAGGAAGATCATTCATTATTAGAACGGATCATAAAGCCTTAGTTTTTCAAAGATGTCACCTTAAATAACGATCGACTACTGATTTGGGTAATATGGTTACAAAATTTTCTTTCAAAGGGAGAATACGCCCAGGCAGATGTAACTTGTTGCCGATTTGCTTAGTAGGAATGTCAAGGCTGAACACAATTCAATGCCTAACACTTTGTTCCGGGTTCTCCCAAATTCAGTTAAATATAATGAGCATGCCAGGTTTAACTTGGGAAAACATCGAAGATTTCAAGATGCCGATGCCATAATGGAAAAAATGAAAAGGTTTTGCGAGGGGAACTCGAACCTACGGATCCCGATGTACGACGGTGGACGTGACCCATTGAAATGGAAACTGGTAGATCAAGTTTTGCTCATAGGTGCAAAAACAGCCCTTCGCTTTATCGAATCTGGGTACCGCAAGTCTTAACAACCGGGATCATCTGGTTCGTCATACCTCTTTAGCACATTTGGGCCGAAAGTAGACCAGCAATTAGGAAGTTTGTCATTGGAAGGGAGAGAAAAAAAAAGTGGATAAGAGGTTGCCAAATTTTACTGTGTCAGAAAACAAGTACCGAATCGACATTATTCGGGGCAATATCTATAATACCTTCAAAAGAAAATGAGCTTTGGCCATAGACTTATATGGTCCTTTACCGAAGGCCAAATATGGATATAAACATATTTTTGTATGCATCGATGTGTTTTTTTAAGTTGACCTAATATACCTGTGAATAGAGCGAACACAAAATTTCCTGCACCAACTTAATAAGTTTTTTTAATTTGCTGGTCCTATGCCAGGTGCTGACAGATCATGGCCCAATTCACTAGTGAATCCTGGTTACAGGCCATGCAACTATGGATGTCAAACATATATGTTCCAGCATTAGACCCCACAGTCAAACCCTTCAGAAAGAGTAATGAAGGAACTGTCGAGGCTATTTCGAGTCTACGTGTCGAGGCAACATAGCGAGTGGTCCTACTAATTCACATATAAATAAATGGTTAAACCAAATCCACCATGAGTCAATTGGAATGACCCATATGAGGCCATTTCAAACGAAAACCAGAGCATCCATTACAAACCCTTATGAAACCAGAAATAGAGCACCAAAATCTAACCAATGAAGAAATACTTAGAAAGCTAGGAAAGGCGGCAGATAAAAGAAAATCACAAGCTACCGGAAAACTTACGAATTAAGAAGGCAGAAAGGTATTATTAAGGGTTCCAAAGTTCTGATTTGATACATAAGCAGTATCATAAATTTTTTGATTGTTTGAGGGGCCGTACTCAATTGCTCCCAAAAAAAATCCCAATGTAGCAGTGTTAATAGATGAAAGGGAATACAATTGGAAAGTATAATTTCCATAGTTTGACCTTTTAGAATAGAATAAATGTCAAGAGAAAGAATAAAAGAATAAAGACGAAAGGAAGGAGAAGAAGAAAGAAGAAGAAGGGAAGGGAAGAAACAAGATAGCTGACATTCCAGAATCAAGACAGAAGAAAGGAAGAGATCAAGTTTGTTTAAAGATTTTTTTGGCATATGAAATCAAATTCCACAAAATCTTTTTTCCGAAAGAAGGTGATTGACCATCCGTTTGCCGGAGGGCTCGGGAAAACGGAGCCCTCAATATTCAAGAATAAGATGAGTTTTTTGAACGCGCGCCAACGCGCATGAATACAATCCGAAAATGAAAACTACGAACTATATCCGTAAGGAGCGTCTCGGTAGAGTATGCGACACCGGGGTCGGAGAAAGAAAGCTTTCTTTTCTGAAGTAACAGCTGGAGAAATGAGGACCTACGATCCGAGAAGGCGGCACCTCGTACTGCTAAAGGACTTCAGGACTGCATCTACGATAAAAACTCTTCAAGACATTCGAGGAGGTAATTATCATATTTCAAGGCATTAAAACAATTTATCAGGAAAGGATGAAAGTATAAGTGACGCATTTAAAATCTTTGTAAGAGAGGAGGTGAATAGCATGAAATAACGAGGCCATTCATTTCTTTTCTTTGCAGTTTTTTTATTTTTATATTTATTCTTCTTATACGATAGACTCCCGTTGTCGATTGTAGATTCTTTTTAATATGGAATTAAATAGTTACACTATAAAAGAAATACGAAAAGAGTATCAACGGAAAACGAGACGGAGGCCACATCGTGAGTGAACAACGGTACTGGAAAGGGCGACCGTGCGGTTCTGCAGAGGGGGGGCTTTGCTCCGACCGAGCTGCAAGGACACCGAGCGACTGGAAGAGTCGACGCCGTGATTTTCATGCCGTGAAAAGACACGTAAGGTCTGCCACTTGAAAAATTTGTAGATATTAGAAGGAATAATTTGTTTCGGAAAGAAAGTATTAGTACAGGTTCTTTATACCGATATTCTGTAAAAATAGAATCAATCTTTTTTTTCAAGAAAACTTAGCTAATTGTAAAGTTGCAACTAGGGGAAATTTTTGACTGGAATGATTAGGCAAAGTTTTAATATTCTTTGAAATTGATTTAAATGAGAGAAAGGAAAAAAATGTAGTTAATTATTGAAGTGTAAGTTGTTTTCTTTTTTCCCGCAAGACAAAATTTGTATATGTAAAGTGTTTTTTGTTCATTGACTGTAACAGCAATTTAATTAGAATATACTAAGTGGGAAAGTGATTTGACTTTAGTTTCTGTAAATGCATTCAATCCACAACGCCCACATGACCCTGATCCCGCTATTCTAATTGTATTTTTATTTTGCGCCCACCTTGAAAACCCATTCTGAGCTTAGCCGGCGGAGGGTGGGTCGCAGTATATCGCTAAGAAAAGAGGATTGTTTTACAAGATGCCATCTACATTGAAAGAGTGCTACTGTAGGACAGGAAATTCCCCCAGGTATGCTTCAAAGAAACGTAAGACGAAAATGTATTTTTTTTTTTAATTTCCTGTAAAGAAACCATCAGTCCCTCATGTATCCCTCAACACACGTCGCATATTACTCGGAAACAGGGCGTCCCAGCAATTAAAAACGGTTTTTCTGGTCCCAAAGAGGAGCCCGAGTTTCTGCTTGTTGAAGTGATATCTATAAAATGATGCGGTTTTAAACTTTATGCTTAATTTTTGGATATCTTGCTTTCATGGAAACCTCTGCAGACCCACATAAATATATGGATGATCAAAACCGACAGAATCTCCAAATCTATGAAAATTTTGTTCGCTATTTTATATTCTGTGCACGTCTACGATACAGTTATATTCACTTTCAAAACAATGAGTTATAAAGGTCTAACTAATAATACTTATTATTATGATTATTATTATATTGATTTGCATTGCTTATATATGAGCAAATTTTAATGAAATGTCTTTTTTCCCCTTCCTTTGTACTATAGAACTTTTTACTTTAGTTTAGTGTATAACTTAATTTTATGTTATGACAAAACGAAATGACCCATTTTTATAGGTCATTTTTTTTTGCATTTTTCGCCCACTAATGTCATTTTTATCCCTATTCCATTTTAATGCATTTTTTGCTCACTTCAAGATTTTAATATCATTTTTTTAAATAGTACTACCTTGAAATAATATTTACGAGATATAACAAATATTCTCCACAGAAATCCTGAGTAGCTTATTCGATTTCTCCACTCAGAAAGTGTAATGTCAGTCATTGTGTGTAAGGTAAGGTTCCTATGACGCCTATCAATCAGCGTCATTGTCTGTTTAGCCAATTTCGGGAAAACTAAGACACATTTCCTGGTATAGAATAGCCCTAACTAAAAGTTTGAAAGTTGACTTCAATTGAATGAATATAGGAAGCCTTGATTACATCAGTATTGTATCCCAGAGCTTGAGTTGTTCATCTGATCTGATTTTGATCACATTTTTACGTCATTTTTCTTTGCTTTTATGGCATTTTGAAACCATTTTAAGAGAATTTTATTGATCATTTTTTGATATGTTTTAGGTAATCAAAATCCGTCCCTATGTATATGTATATATATATATATATATACACGAAAAGCACATATGCCGGGCAAATTCTTTTTGTCTCTGGAATTTATGTAGCAAGTTTTAAGCATTTACATCATTATACTCTTACGAGCAGATCATCAAATAACAATCTTAAGTACCCACAGAATAATCAAATATCTTTTGTAATGGTTCGTTTCATGAACTACATGTTTCAACGTTATAATCAGTTTAATAAATGAGTGTGAAACGCTTTCATTTTCATGAGAGGTTTTAGTCACGAGAATTAAAAAAGAGAGAGTATTTGAATCATCCAGTGAGTAAAAACGTCTTAAATTTCACGGGCTTCAGAGATAAACGTTCCGATGTCGTATCTATAGCTTTCGTTACTTGTCGGCGTAACTCTGTTACACAAATTAATATACATCAGAACAATGAAACATAACACCACCGGCACAAACTAAGGCTACGACATTTGTGGCAAATCATCCCAGGGTAAAATGAAATCTCACTTGAAAGGAAGGATCAAGATCAGCATTTCATGAATTTGTGTGAACATGAACTTGAAATATTTCAATATTGCTAATCTTTTGTTAAAAAACAAACGCTTTACATATATTTCGAGATCCTGTCCGGTTCTGTTCACCCATTCTGGAGAAGGAAGGTACCCAGGTAGGAGTCAAACCTCCCAAATTAATTTTAGAAAGGTCTTATTCAGTAGATTAAGACCTATAAGAAATAAAGTTAAAGCCCTTGGTGGGATAGAAAACCAGGTTCTAAGGGCTTTGGTCAAAACTTTTGTTGATTGATAATGTCCCAAATCATCCCTCAAACCTTCTACTGAAAATCGAAAACGGGAAGTTACTTGAATTTTTTCCTCCCAACTTACTTTAATCTTCCAACTGATGGTCATTAAAAATGTAAAACTGTTACAGAATAGAATTGCTGGGTATTGTTTTGATCGGAGCAGAACATGAAACAACAATTCTGCAAGTGTACACCGAAATTACTTCAAGGCTGCTGTGCGCAGGGCAGCAGCTGGGGATACTTAGAATGAGAAAAATGCGTCTATGAAAACATTTAATATTGAATGGAATGTGCTCGATTGATTCGTTGGTTAGTGATTCAGGGCGCCGCAACAGCTTAGGTCAATTATTCCCGTAAGTGTAGGGCATGTTTTCTCTTCGGGAGATGCCAGTGATCTTCCCCGCTGAATGGCGAGATCCGGCGCCGATCTACCGTCGGCTTTTCTTCCCCGCTGAATGGCGTTTCTCCCTAACCAGGACTCTCCACCAACGGGCACCGCCCAGGCTGGGCCAAGCTCCTGACCGGTCTCCAGGAATATGTGGTACTGCAGTTCATGTTGCAGTGTAGTGTGTGTGTGTAAGGGAGAGGATGGACAAGGAAGAGGAAGGAAAGATCGCGCGCGGTCTGTGGCCCGTTTGGTAGGGTACTGCTCCGGCATTCGCCTGGTGTTGATCGGGAAACCATGGAAAACTACCGATCAGCAGCCGGCCGCTATAATTTTCCTCCAGACAGCGACTGAATTCGACCTAGCTGAAAGCTAGTGTCGAAAATCCTGCCGCCGTCAGGACTCGAACCTAGGACCTCCGGTCAGAGATCGTTGATGCACTGAGCTGCCGCCCAGTATGTGCTCGAATATACTCAATGTGCTCAATGCTTAATATCAATGACCTTGGCTATAAAGCATCTAGGATGATAAAATCATTGACAGTGTCATTGATAATCAAGAACCTTGCAAAGCCAAAGAACATGACGGTGACGATCGAGCTGGAAAATAATCATTCAGAGGAAGCTTCACCACTTTGAGAGGGCTTTGAAGTAGTTACATCAACAATAAGAATGTGATGCTGTCAGTAGCTGTTTTAAAGCAGCACGAGATTTAGAACCGAAGAAGAGTGTCTCAGATCTGAAGCAAGAGACTATTTGGGACTTTTTTCTTTTAATTGGTTATTTAAGGTCGCATCAACATCTTAGGTGATTAGCAACCCCCATCTCGATCAGGTTTTTCGTTCAGTTTCCCTGATCCAATGAGCAAATGCTGAGATGGCCCCTTGTTTTGCTTCTGGACATAAATGTAACTTCATTTTCTGTGCACGTCTTCTAGAATTCAGTGGGCAATACAATTATTCAAATTATCGTTTCCATGTTGTCGCGGCAGGAAGTAATAAGAGCCAACATTTATTGCTTATTTGTCTTTGAAAATAGATTTTATTACATGGGAGTTTTTGTTGTTGTTTTTTTTCATTTCAAAAATTCAAAATTTAAATAGTATATGACTTAGTGTAGGGATCACAGAATTTTGAAAATGTGCACACAATTCACTTTTCCCCATAGCACGTCATACGCAGTTTTTAACTGTTTTTTGACGTAAAATAAATAAAAAATAAAAAATAAATAGCAACCACTATTGCTGTTAACGGTATGGTAACTATGAGGATGAAACGATATGGTGATGATAAGGGGTGAAAGGACGAACACAAGTACAACCATGCCCGAGACGGGACTCCAACCCGCGACTCTTCGATCCGAGATCACTACGACACTACTGCTTAGCGATCTCGGCCACCGAGCCGACTATTTGGGACTTGTTTTCCTAAACTGAACGCCTATACAATATGTATACAGTACAAAAAGTTTTTTGAAATTAATGTGTATTAGTTCTTTATCTCTTTTTTAAATTTTTAGACATACTTTTTTTTAACTGTAGTGAAACATGGTGTTTAGTGAAACATGGACAATTAAAAAAAAAAGGTTTCCTCAAAAATAGATCCAAATGTTTCTTAAAACATAAGGATAGTGGCAAGTGCACTGAATAATGTGAAATAAAGGTCTCTTTAATTGAGCTTTTTTTAAAGTACTTTTTAAAAATTTTTAACATAGTTAATATTTAAAATATGGCGTTTGCAATTACAAGTTCATTATTGCAATTACGAGCTTGAAATGATTTTTTTAAATTACTTTTCTATAATATTCTGACAGTTATATTTCAGTTGTTCTATTAAGAGATCTTAAAATTGAATAAATGTTAAAAAATACATTGTATCGAGAGGTAGATAGCGGATGAAGAGGTGGGTCAGAACCGAAATGTCACCCCAGACTAAAGAGATGAAGTACCTATGACAAAGTTTGTGCCTTTCTGTACCACAAGTTATTTACTGCCTTCCTCCCGGCTTTGGCATATATATTCCATGGATCACTCCATTGCCAGTGGCACTAAAATAATGAAAACAAAACTATCAGTCTAATATAATCAAGGTCTGCCGACACACTTTAACTTTTTTCGAAAGAATACATAATACCACAATGTCTGCGACAAAAATGTATACTGCTCATTTTTCTGGAGAGATATTTTACAAACATTTTTAAGCAAAACTGTCTACCAAGTAGTTTTCACTAAGTCGTATAGTGCAATATTTAGGACAAGAAAAAAGAAAATTCAAAGCGCCTAATGCACTAGAACACTATACCAGATATTTATCTGTTTCTTAGAAATATGATATGTAAAGGTGCGAAAAAACGATTTCGAGATTTCAAATCAAACAAACGTTTTAGAGTCATCTAACACCATTTTCTTTCAAAATTTCCGTCCCTGCCTCCGACCCTGAACAACACTAAGTGCATAAACTATTTGTAGACGTTTTGCCAATATGAATATTTTCCGATCGATTTTGTCTACTCCTATCATTGTAATATTGAAGAAAAAATTTATTTTGGGGGGTAATTTACATAAAACGCCTGGGATATTTGTAAAATTTTATCAAAATTGCTCCAAATTTCTTTATTTTTAGTAAAATAGTGTAACATACAAGAGGGCATAGATATGATTTTCACAGTTAACTCTGAACATTCAAAATGACAAAAGTTTTTTGTTACCTCAAACAAGTTCATAATGGAACAAAAGGATTTTTCCTTTAAAAACTGTTTTTCACAACGACTTCTTTAATTTATGTCATGTACATTTTTTTGAAACTATAAGCCGTTTTTGCGTAATTTTGAGTGAAATATATGCGCAATATGAAAAAATATTTCAAACATAATTTCTCTGAAACGTCTTTAAATTTTCTTTTCAAACATTTTATACGGCTAGTGCTAAATGCACAGAATGATTCAAACGCACTTTCGATGCAGTCTTTTTCCATACATAAATGTATTTTTAAAGATCTTTCATGTAGTTAACATTCACAATATGTGCGTTTTATACATTGTTTCATTTGTAGTGTTGTTCTAATGTTTTTGGAGTTCCTCGAAAACTCAAAACTTTTCTGTAAAATCAACTCAAATTTTCGCATTTTCAGAAACGTTCAAACGATATATTCTCAAAAACTGCTCCAATTTTTCAACGAAAATTTGCATTGTTACCAGACTTAACTATTCTATAGTATTCTTGAAATTATATTTCAATGCTATGTTCAAGGAAAAATGTATTTTAGGCAGCCGATAGGCAGCACTATGAGGAAGAGGTTGGGAAATACAAAGAAGCCAGACTAAAGAGATATGAAAACTAGCAAGTACGAGAAAGTCTGTGCCATACTTTAGTACCACGAGTTTTCACTGCGATAACTGAAATTCGCTTAATAGTCGCGCAACATTCGTAATTCTTTCTCATAAAGAAGTGTTGTAACGAAATGCAAACGATATTTCAAAGAGGTTTAATGCAATCGACTCTGTCTAGTTGCAATCGTTTACACTAATCATTACAGCAAGCGGGTATTACATACACTGAGCGAGTTCTCAGCGTCTCCTCACAGCGGGTCCTCACTCCTAAGGTAGCGTTTGGTGTCACGTGCTTTCTCTTTCAGGATAAGACGTGCCGTTGAAAGCAGATACATCATTGTGGTTGTGTGTAATAGATAACAAAGAGAAATTTTGTTTCAGTACGTAGGCCCTGCTACCCTTCATGTTCTGTAAAGTCGTCTGGTACAGTCGGTATCAAGTTCCTGTCACTTTCCGTGTTCCTAGTTCTCCTTCAACAGAGACCTGGGCAACCGTGAAAAATATTTTGAATCATACAGAGCGCATCTCATTAAGGCTCAACATTTTTTCAGAATTTCAAACAAGCGTAACTACTGCATTTTCTATTGTTAGAGTTCAACGTATTTGTACCATATATTTTACTTTCTCGATGCGGAGTAGAAAGAAAGTTATGTAATGCTACGAATAAACGGCGAGTAGAGAAAAGTTATGTAATGCTGCACGAATAAACGGCGAGTAGAGAGAAAGTTATGTAATGCTGCACGAATAAACGGCGAGTAGAGAAAGTTATGTAATGCTGCACAAAAAAACGGCGAGGTTTGGACAGAAAAAACTTATTGCCGGCCCTAGTAACGAAAAAGTGAATAAATCCAGTTTCTAAATTTAGAAAAAAATCCTCTAATACGTGGTATAGCCAGAATCCATGTTTTGCGACACCTTGATACTGAAAAATCCATTGACGGCAAATCGTCTGTCCGTGCGTGAACAACGATAGCGGCTATATCGTTTAGCCGATATTCTCCAAAATTGATACTTCCCAATCGATCTGGCTGATGCGGCGCCTTGAATTTGAAATCGATATTTTATTTTGGAGTACTCAAAACAAAACATCTGAGACATTTTTCAAATTTTCCAAAAATACCTCCAGAGTTTTTATTACATTTTGTTGTTGGATAGTGTTAAGGACGTTTAAGAGAATAGTGCAGATCTCATGTCAGTTGAAAACCCTCATTTTCAAAAATTGCAATAGTTTTTTAATTTTAAGGAGTCTTCCTACAATAAATTTAAAGAAAATGATATATCCCTGAATGAAATCTGTTCCTTAAAGGTAAAGACTGAAATAAGGTCATGTACAATTTTTGAAATTTTGAGTATTATTAGCATAATTTTGTGCGAAAATGCCGTCGAGACAGTACTTTTCTTTTAGCACCATTAATTTTATATTTAGGAAGATTTTAAATTATTGCTGAAAGTCTTCGTTAATTTCCGTGAACTTTCTGCCCATAAAAATTTTGCCCACATCAGGATTTGCGACTTCAGAACAAAAATGGAGAGTTTTTTTTTGTTCTTATGACAGTGAACAAACCGGTGCTAAAATAAGCTACGTGAAATGAGAGAATGTTAAACTTATTCAATTCACATCAGAGATTCACACACCAGGTCTTGAAAAGTTAATAAATTAGAAATATATCCTAATGTTCCCCTCCAGAGACATGCGAATGCCTCTATCAGGGCTGGATTGCCTGGGGAAGACCTCCACACGATTTTCGGAATCGTCACCATAACTGCCTTCCATGCGTGGCTCTCGACACAGAGCATTTCTGACGTTTGTTTTGTTTTGACAACAGGGGGTGGTGCTCCACAAAAGAAATAGGGAGTCTCTCACTCCATTAAGTGCTTTGATAACTATGGTGCTAATTTAAAAACATAAGGATTACATAAGTGCTCATGAAGCAATTAACTCTCAAAGTCTCAAAAGTAATGATGGACACTCGCACATTCAGCGAACCCAAAATCAGGAAGACAGGACTCAGTAATAGAACATTGATTGATTTGTTATTTTGTTTCCAGGGGCATCAACTACAATGGTTGTTAGTCCCGTAAGTGTGGTGCGCGTTTCATCTGATAAGGTGGCACTGATCCTGTCCTAATGGCATGCGATCTGGCGTCGATATACACGTTTGCTAACACGTGAAACCCTCTCGGGTTTCTCGGAAGGGCACCGTCAACTCCAAATTAGCTCTAAGCTCACGACATGACTCTGGACAGGTGTGGAAAAAGTAGAGCATGCAGGTGTGTGTATGTGCGTGTAATCAAAGTTTGACATTTAGTCCAAGAAACGAAAAAAGTTATGGTTTAGGGAAGTGTAAGAAATAAATGCTCTGAATAATTGCTATCGACTTTTTAGAATTTCCAGCCGCACCTGAATTACAATTATTCTGGATGCGTACGTACATCATCGATGATTGATTGATTGATTGATTTTGTCATGTTTCCGGCAAATCAACTGCTTTGTCATTAATCCCGTTAGTGTAGTGCATGTTTTTCTCCGGAGATGTCAGTGATCTTCCCCACTGGATGGCGAGATCGGCGCCGACCTACCGTCGGCTAGTGGGGTTTCCCTAACCGGACTCTCCCACCGGCGGGCACCGCCCCAGCCGGGACACGCTCTAAACTCCCGATCGGTCTCCCGGAATAAGTGGTAGTGTAATGCATGTTGAGTGTAAGTCTGTGTAAGGGAGAGCATAGGACAAGGAAGGGAAGGACAGATCGCGCGGTCCGTGTCCCGTTGTTAGGGTACTGCTCGGCATTCGCCTGGTGTTGATCGGAGAAACCACGGAAAACTACCGATCAGAGCAGCCGGCCGCTCCTCCAGACAGCGACTACATCATCAATGAGAAATATGTAGTTCGTGCAAGTGAAGGAAAATTAATTTTGTCAATTTATTCATTTTCAATTTAATCTTCGTGAAAACTTTATAAAAAATGTATTTAATTGATGATATATTGCCCATCATGTGAGGAGTTCCTGATCGATACAAATTTTGCCGTCACGTTTGATACCCAACTCTGTAATCCAAAGCACTCAAGGTAGACATCTAGGCTCTCTTACCCTCGCTTTAGAAACGTGTACGTAACCGATCTCCCAAAACATAATATAGTAAACCTCATTAACACGAATTCCAGGATCGAAATAACCGGAATTTGTGTTATAAAAATGTGTGTTATCCGAGAATTATAAATGTCATTATTACTAATCCTTGCCGGGACCGACGTTTGTTCGTGTTACAGCAATATTCTGTAAACGAGTCCGCGCTAACGAGGGATTACTGCAATATAAATACAGCCCAGTTCACCAATGATAGGCTATGATATGCATCAGATTTCTCCATAAAAACAATAAAAAACAACCCGCAGTTATACCCGCATCAAATCATTTGTGTAACCAAAAACAAAATAAAATCAACCGGACAAAAGAGAATGCTTAATATTTTTCTTAAGACTTTCCACCTACCATTCCTCTCAACGTTGACCACGAGTCTACATGGAGGACACTAGATACCGGCTAGACGCTTGATTTCTACCTAACCGTTACTATTTTTAGGAGAAGCGCGTACTATATAAATTCAGACATGCCTGCACATGATATATTAAAGATTCAAGCCATTTTGCTCACAAACGCAGAGAAATAGGTTGCTAGCAGAAGTGCTGTAAATATACTCCGATTAAAACATAGTAGCACTTCTGGGTCACCAGCTGGAAGAAGAGAGGGACATTGTCATCTAATCGGAAGTTCCAGTACCTAAAATTGAAGTCCTAATGACGCTCTTGATTGCATGGTGTCCATCCAGCTCGTGACTTTGCCGTCCACTATGTTATATCGGAGAATAGTCGTGGATAAAGTTGGAGCACCGGCTGTCATCAAATTTCTCACGAAGAAGTTACGGACCTAAAGAATCCATTCACGGATGCTGTCAGTGTTTGGTGATAGTTCACCTTCCAATTTTCAGGTAGATACTGACCGAAGCAGTTAAAGAATCAATGGCAAATGACCGCGTTCTGGAGAGTCTGTGGAAGTGACTTGTCGGAAATGTAAAAAAAATATATGATGTTGTAATGCTATGACATGCGTGTCAAAATGGCAACAATAGAGAGTTCGGGGTGCTGAGGTAACAGTTTTGAGCATTCTTCGCAACATTTAGGGCATACGAAACGTTCGTTCAACATGGTTCCTAGAATGCTCCCACCTCGCCATAAGCAGTGGCAGTGAACGTGTGTGAGGAGAATTTGAGGAATTGTTTAATTGAATCTCGATATTTGTGTCGCTCATATCGTCACGGAAAATGAAACAACGGTAAATTATTGTGATTCCGAAACAAAACAGAATCAATGCAATGGATGCACAAGTGTTCTCCAACTTCCAAAATATTTCGGACGCAACCATCTACAGGCAAACGCATGGCTACTTGTTTGGGATTCGCAGAGCATTGCGGTTACAGAGCACATTGAAAACAAGAAAACAATTACTGAGGAATCCTTGCTAATACTTCCTAATTTACGGAATGCCATAAGGTAGAAGCGTCATGGGAAGCTGAATAAAGATGTCGTCCATTTTCACGACTACATACTTGTGCATAAGTCCCATAAATCAATTGCTGGAATTGGGAACTGTCGTTTTCAAAATAAACCACCCACCCTATGGCCCAGATTTAGCTCAGTGATCATTTTCTGTTCATAAATCTTTCAAAAGCTTGCGTTATTGCCGAATGGTGTCCAATGAATAAGTGAAGAATGCCATAATTGAGAACTTACAAGGATAAGAAATATTTTTTATTTTTCTGGAAAATACTCTTTGATTGGAAAGTGGAGAAATGTATTGAACTGAAATGGATTATACTGAAAAAATAATACAACTTTCCATCTATCTAAACTATTTCTTACTTAGATAGGAAACTTATCTAGTTCCCCTCGTAAATGGCAACCTCCGAACAATACAACACATAAAATTCTAGGCCTTTACTTACACTATCCCAATTACAAAAACATAAATAATAAAGTTACACAAGCAAAAATTTAAAATCAACTAAACCATAATAAACAGATCGCTAAATTACCAATACAATACCTCTTTATTCCTTTCAGCACTGATCAACGCTGCCAAATCTAGTGAATAACAACAAACTGCAAGTAATCAAACTCACTTTCTCCGCACTATGACAAATGCTCCATGGTCATTTACAATGGAGAATTTCAGTTAGAACCTTTAACTAACCAAATTATACTTTTATCCGCACTTCTTCGAAAATATCCCAAACATAACCAAATTAATCCCTTAAGAGTTTGCCAAAATCCGACCACAAAGCCCACATTAAAATAAATTCCCGTTTCACACTTATAATTCTAAACAAATTCTCGAATATGAAACCTTAACAAATTCTCGATTTCGATCCAGAGTAGTTATCTAAAGATGCTTCTATCACCCTAGCAGTAATATTGTTAGTACATTTCAACTACATTTAAACAATTATATGAAATGTAGTTATCTTTGACTTATATACTGATCTTTGTATGTAATACAATCCCAAAGATTTTTAATGTGGGAAGGAGCGGTTCAGCAACATAATTTCAGAATAAGACATAGCGATTTTCAGGCTCCAACAAGGTTCATGTAGCACAAATACAATAACTATCTCTGATCATCCATAAGAAATATTAATACGAGCCGTATAGAATAACATTAATTGTACCTCCACCCTTATTGAAAATGAGAAAATGAAGACTTGAGTTCACAGTTTGCAGAAAATTCACATTTATTGAGAACAAAACATGTATATTGCTTTGTAACACTATGATATTACAAAATTTAATTGTGATAATTAGTTACAATAATATAAACAAACAAAAATGTTAACATTCGGGATATAAATATTTTGAAGTTGATCAACATCACTGAAAACTTTTATTTGCTTCACTCTTAATTAATAGTACGAGGTGCTGCTCCAAAATATCTGAGAATTTCATTGTAACGGTCGAACGAGTAGCAGAACGACTTTTGCGCCGGTAGATATCTCTAAGTACATGTCTTAGCTACTGCGATGAACAGTTGCATTATTTTTGGCAGATCTAGTTGTTGCTTTAATTGGTGTTGGTTGATCTAGTTGTTGTCTAATTGGTGCGTGTCGGGCGTGTTTCAGTGCCTCTGCAATTGCCAAATGAATAATGTAAAATGCAACGGATTTGCATCAATTTATGTGTCAAGTTGAAGTAAGTGCAGCTCCAACCCACGAATGCTGACAGAGGCTCTGAATGAGAGTGCATTGAGTCAATCAAGATATTTAATTGCTTCACGCGCGTCAAGGAAGGCCAAGAACCTGTGGAAGATGACAGTTTTGTCGACCGTTAACATGCACAACATCGGAAATGATCATGAAAGTGCGTGATGTAATTCAAAAAGACAGGAAAAAGACAGTTCACGATATTTGTAACAGTCAGTGCTTGTCATTCGGAACATGTCCGAACAAATTCTACATGAAGTAGAACATGAGACGAATTGCAGCAAAGTTTGTCCTACTTCTCATCATCGACCAACATCAAAAGAATTCACACGTGCTCTGAGTTTCAAGAAACAGTTCGAGAGAGTCTAAACATATCCAGGGTCATAACACCCTGGATAAGTCAGATCATAACACCTTGGACCCTGAAGCGAAGCAGTAGTCATCAGAATGGAAGATGCCATCTTTTCCAAGCCGAGAAGAAGCTCGATAAGTTCGCAGCAACATCAAATCAATGCTGATCATTTTCTTCGACCCTGGAGGAATTGTGCATAAGGAGTTTGTTCACCTGGTCAGACTGTCCACCAGACACAAATCAAATCACGTATAATTGTGGATTGAAGAAAAAAGAATATGAGATAACGAATAATCAAGATTCGTACATACAGTCATTTCTATATTAATTACTAGTGTAGTCTTTCTTTTGTATAACTCTCAGAATAATTAAGTGTATTACCAACGTTTAAGGCTGATATTAGCAAATCACAAAAAGCGGCATCACAAATGTAAATTTTAAATGGTTTGTTAATTAAACATTTTCGATAAGAGCTTTTAGGACTTTCTTACAGTAGCATAAATAAATTCTAACGATTAAAATCCATGACTAATATCCTGATCTTGCATTCACCACTTTCTGATAACCTGTTGGACAGGTTTAGATCCTGCGTGGTTTGGGAGGAAGACGTTCCAGGAAACCGGTTAGAGCGGTACTGACCCCCAATGTGGGGTGGTATAAATAATTGGACGTTTCACCACTTTTGAGGATATCAGAACTTAAAAATCTCAAAAATCATCATCAAATTTCTTGTAATAATTTTTACGAGCCGGTGAAACTTGTTATTTGGTTAGAGTGTGAACTCAAATTTCATTTCGTGTTGATTTTCTCCGATATTCAATTCTTTGGATTTAGGTCGTGGGTTTAATATGAATAATTTAAGAGCTGTTTTTGGCCTGGGAATGTTATACGTATCTGTCGTAAAAGTGACCTTTCAAAGAAAACGCTACTACATTTATAATATATTATCACTTCAAGAAGATATTCAACTACGTTTGCGAAAGAAAATTTCAGTGAGTTTGCAAACAACCTATCAAATGTATAAAAAGGGAAAGGATTCATCAAAACACATTGAAGTACTACATAACAATTTTCTTGCTCACTTTCGACAGAGGTATTAAATTTCTTAGAATGAGATGTATCGTTATTTATAAAAATATGTGAAGGTTTGAAATCAGAGACTAGGTAATCTTAAAGCAAACACGAGAAAAGTTACATTTAATAAAATATTAAAATAAATTGTTAAAATTAAAGAAAATTATTCGATATAATAATTACATGTAGAATAACTGAATGAATTTTAAAATTCACAAGACTAAAAGTTACATTAGATGAGAACTGCAGAATACTTTTGTACTTACATATGTAAAGATCATTAACCAATTAGAGAATTGCAGAATCAAAACGTTGCTAAACAAAATCACACAAAATGGTTTCTCAAACAATGTAGTCACACTGCTCAAGAACAACAAATAAAATACTCTCATATAACACGATAATAAATTAATTATTTGAGCAAAAAAGCTTTACGAATTCTGCAATAACATTACGTAGTATTTATAGAAACATAATACAAGAGTTCTTTATACATAATTGGTATTAAAAATAATAATTCCATAATGCATCACGAAAAAAACAAATATTAATGACGGGCAGCCTTCCTTATAGTCTTGTTGTCTTATAACATCAGCTGTGTCATAAGCAGAGACGCGCTATAAGAGAATTCGGCGGTAGAAGCAGTTCAAGAATAGGGTGATGACACAATCAAATATTAATATTTTCAGTCAAATTAAAATTTTTTTCATTTTTTTTTTTCCCCATCGATACTTGACAAAGTAATACACCTCTTACTTGTCTGGGGGCTACATCAACACGTAGTGTTTAATTCAAAGTGAACAAAGCAGCAGATAACTGTAGCTTATACAATTATACGACTCACAATAGTGCAACATTACCTCTATCAATGACATAATGCATATTTAATATTTGACTGTATAAAATATATAACACCTGTAACAACACACAGAGCTTTCAATACGACTACGATCGTTTCTGTCTGTTTTCCTCGACTGAGTTGTTTAGCTGACATAACAACTTCAGTATGTCTTCTCTAGACTTTATAAGGATTTGTCATCAATAATTTCCGTTTTGTATCTGTGTCTGGGAGTTATAAGATAGTCATGTTACACTGCAGTGACTTTGACATCATTTAGTATAATGAGCAGTATGAAGGCCGACTGAATTTCAGGCAATTAACGCGTAGCATAATGAATTTTGTTCAATTCATTTAATGAACTCCATTTTTAAAATGAATTGAACACAAAAATTAAGTTCATTGTTATGCCGAGAATTCTACAAATTCAGTCAGCCTTCATACTGTTCGTTGTGTATACTGCGAATGTTCATTCCCGCCTGAGATATGGCATAATATTCTGGGGAAAATACATCTTATAGCTCCCAGACTTAGATTACAAACGAATTGCAAGGAATAACCAAATCCCACCCACTAAATTTCTAGAAGACGCAAATGAAAATGAAGTTACATTTATGTCCAGAAACAAAACAAGGGCTATCTCAGCATTTGTCAACGGATCAGGGAAACTGGACGAAAACCTGATCGAGATGTAGGGGTCATTGACCCGAAGCTGAATAATAGTTGTTACATATTGTTTATACTCATTTATACAGTCCAAATGGTAAACAATGCATTATATCATTGTTAAAATTAATGTTACTTTTCTTAGATGCTCAGTATAGCCCTAATTGTATAGAAACAGTTATGCAAAGCAGAAACGATTTCACTCTGGGGATTTAAACTTTTCATTGAATTTGGATCGTTTAATGTCATCTGGCAAAGTGTTGTAAATTAATGTACATGTATTGTATGTGAATTTTTGTAATGAGCTGCTGACACTGTCACCTCAAGGAATAAGGATTTCTACGTCGAGTGTCATAGTAATAGACTTCGGCATTTTCTGAAAATATATTCGTTCTTGAGGGAAGTCATTTAAAACCACTGATCTGTAAATAAAAGACACGGTAATGCAGAATTTTAGATTAATAAAGGAGAGGCTTACATGAATCACGTGGGTGGACGGTTATTCGTACACCTGTTTTTGTAATCTAAAGTTCGTGAGCCAGAAGACGTATTTCCAGAATATTATGCCTATCTCAGGTGGAATGAACATTCGCGAAGACACACAACGAGCAGTATGAAGGCTGACTGAATTTGTAAGAATTTCAACGCGTAGCATAATGAACTTACTTGTGTTCAATTCATTTAAATGGAGGTTCCAATGGTTTGACTGAAATTGAGAGACCTAAAATGTTGTTGCCTTAACATCAGTCAATGGTACACTGTTCATTTTCAATGGAGCACAGAATTGTTTATTTTAAATGGAAAACTGCATTAAAACCGTTTTCTTTTCGTTTACTATTAATTTATTTCGGAACCAATTTCAAACATCTGATATTGTACTATTTACGGTTTCTTTATTGCAAAGGATGTTCGTATCATTCGTGAAGAGAACCGTTCTTCCGTTTCGAATCGTCGAGGGCATATCGTTTACGTAAAGTAGGAACAGAATAGGGCCTAAAATCGATCCTTGAGGAACTCCACATGCAACGGGCAAAGAGTCGGAAAGGTGCGTACGGAATGTTCCATCATTCCAGTAAGGTATTTCAACTCTCTGAGATCGTTGTTTACAGCAATGAAATACAACCAATATAGAGCAATACTTGATCCCATATATAATTGAAAGTAAAATGTCACATCAATGACGTCAAAGTTTTGAGAGATCTAAAATAATCCAATAGGAGCTCTGCTTTTGATCCAACGATGAGGCGACATTCTTTAAGAAAGAAAATATAGCTGTTTCTGCTGATTTTGATTTTCAAATCAATTTGGCAATCTGAAAGCGCGTCGTGTTTAGTGAGAAAGGTTTCCATTCGTACGTAAAAGTCTTCTAATACTTGGAAAAACTGATAGAAGAGAAATGAGCCGATAATTTTGAATTTGATTTTGTTACCTTTTTTGAAAAGCGGTTTAATTTTAGCTGTTTTGAAAATATCTGGAACGTCTCTGCGCATAAAGATGCATTAAATACAGAGTTAACGTAATGAACGGGTCGTAATGGCATACGCACGTCTAACAAAGAATCCGGGAATTCATCTAAACTCGGACGAATATTTATTTTTAGTCATCGATTATTTTGATAATTTATAGAAGAAGTTTCGAAACGAACATTGTGTCTAAAATTTTGATGAACTGTCGTGTTTGAATTTTGTGCTGAAGACTTAGTTAGATCGGCAGCAATTCTCGGCGCATTAAGAAAGAGACTAGCCAATGCTGGCCGGATCGTTCACATTTATATCGTTATATTTTAAAATAACATTCTTACGGGTTTTCTAGTTGATTTGGTAGTATTTTTATTATATTCCGCATTGCTTTTGTTTATTATTTGAGTTCAAAATATTCTGATCGTTTTTCATGATTTAGCTCGTTTTATGACTTTTCTGCAATAATGTTTTTTGTATTTTCTAAAGTAGATAAGGAAATCTTGAGATACGTCATGACGTTTAGAAATGAAAGAAAGAATTCGCTTGTTTTTACAAGATGTCCTAATCCTTGTGTTCTCCAAGAATTGCTTTTCCGTGAAATATTTAATTTTTCGTTTTAAATATGGTGCCAAGTAATAAAATGAAACGAAAGAGTTGAAAAGAAAAAAGAATTATATTTGTCGCTTGTATCAGCAGTATTATAAAACCGCCTCCCATGACTTCTTATCGCTAATCAATGAATAATTTGATTAATGTTAGTAAACAACGAATATACGTGTATTATTTATTGTGTCATGATTCACATTTCATATATATATATATATATATATATATATATATATATATATATATATATATATATATTAAACGCACCGCGTTTCGCCTTAAGAAACGTATGCGATACATCAAGTAAGACGCGGCAGAACGGTTGTCGAGGGCGCTCGCCAGCCACGAGAAACGGTTACAAACCCCAAGCAGTCGGTTGGCCCAAGGCGTGGGAAACGACGCCGCGAGGAGACAGTGTCTGGCTGGCCGCCGGTAAGGAAGGAGGTGCCTGGGACTGCTCCGCGTTCGAACAAAGTAAAAGTGTCGCGAACGAATGAGCGCTGAAAAGAGTGATTGACGGACGATTTGTGCTAGATATAACCACCATTAGTAGCTCGAACGTAGTGCCAGAGTGATAGCTATTATCTGGAGTAGTACAGATCGAGAGAACTTGTGTGCAGAGGAGTACACCACGAGACTAGTAGCCTGGTGAAATGGTGTGAGACACGTACCGCAACTGTACTTTGATTAATTAGTGGCGTTTATCAGCTCGCGGAAGGTGACACATCAAGAAATCTAGTGGATCCGGAAAGAGTTCAGCGAGAAAGGATATACCGTGGGAAGATTACGCTGGAGAACGTACTTGGAAACGCAACGCATCGCATCGCCATTTGGCGGAGCGGACACAGGCAGATGAAATAGTATTATTGCGAGGCACCTGGAGAGTCCCCGAAGCCGCCGACGCTCGAGGGGGAGGAGTAACGGTAAATATCACGATCGATGTAAGATCGAAAGAACTAATGTTGATTCTGGGGGAGAAAGAAAAGGATACCACCACAGATATTAAAATCACTAGTGATTTGTATAGATAATAAATAGTTCATATTTATTTTGTCTACTTAGCAGTGGCAGGTGTTTGGATTAATAACCCTGAGTCCATTCACTAAAGAACACCTGTCCCTTACAAATAAATTCATTGCGAACAAGCTGGCCATACTCGGTACGTCACAATATATATATATATATATATATATATATATACATATATATATATATATATATATTATATATAGTGACGTCACGGGGTTATACGGTCCCGTAACGCCACCATATGTCAATAGAAAAGACCAGAGAACTGAGAAATAGGGTACGAGATTTTGATGATGGTCCGAGAAGGCGACATCTACCCGCAGGTTGCACTCCGGATGTCCAAAGTTAGCGACAATATTTTTCTTCGAGAGGGCGTGCGAGAGAAAATCTACCCTCCAGAAATTCTTCCCAGGCAGGTTTCTGCATAAATACCGTGACGCACTTGTAGAGTTTCCTACGACTTTGACACGCGACGGCGTGACCCAACCAGATTCTTCATAATAGCAATTGGTTAGTGCAGGAGCATAATTTTACTTTACTTTAAGTAAAGCTGGATTTAAGAAACCGTAATAAGTGATAGAATTCAGAAGCAAAGTGTATGTACAGCATTTGCACTAACATTACGCGAGTAAGCAAGCGTTGTGACTGCTTGAACTTGAAATAGTTTCATCATCGAAGTAAATTCGCGCAGAAGGACTTGAACGAAATCCAGCATTAATTTTGTACTACGACTACGCACGCTCAAAGTGTGGTATAGTCGGCTGAGTGCTAGAAGTAGTCAATTCAAGCACGTTATTATTTAAAACCGGGAAGCGAGCAATGACATACGGGGCAGCCAGCAGAAGGACGACTCCGCACCTGCTGCAGGCGAGAAGGACTCTGACCAATCCATGGCGTGTACGAGTCCGGCGGTCGAGAGAAAGGCTGAATTTGGACGTGTGGCGGCAACCGGAGATCGAGCGAAAGTAGCGGTGACTGTGGGGCATCGAACTAGTCGCGACGTGGCGAGGACTGCGAGCGACCGAACACCTAAGGTTAACTGACGGCGAGCGGGAAGGAAAATGTCGAGGTAAAGAACTGGCAACTTCTATGCGACAACTTGTTGGGAAACTGTGTAGCTTTAAACACCAGGCGTAAAGCGTCCAAAACAGGTAAAGTTCCCAAATAGTTACTGGGAAAATATTTCGAACGCAGTTTGATTTCATTCGCACGCACCAGTAAATTCGTTTGAATGCCATACCTTGTACAACTTTTCTAAAGTAAATTATAATTTTTCATGTAATGTAAAAGTAATCTTATTGAAAGTATTGTTTCCATTGTATGATGTCAGGGATACTCAGTTGCTATAAATTTGTAAAGGGTACGATTTAGTAACGTGTGTGTCACGTTTATTCTGTGTTAGAGTTACAGCATTGTAATAATGCGCAGCTCAAGGCTGACCTCTGTGAAGTCTATAAAGAATAATTGTAGAGAATCACTTAAAGGCCGTGCACGGAGAAAACTTTAGATTACTGCAGTTAAATGAGGTACAATGAAGTAATTGAGAAGAGGTCAAAGCAAAGTATTGTAAATAGTGCGTATTGAAGTGACCAGCAGTCAAGGCACGCCTATACATTCTTATGTTGTATATATTTGCTCCTTTTGTTTCTGTTCTCTTTGCAAGTAATTCATCTACGTAAAATACATACTTATTGTGCATTTGTGACACTGTGTAATTTGTTTACTGAATATATGCTCATTTTACCAGAATTTATATAATCCATTGTAAGTCAGATGGTTCAGACCTTCTCATACCTGAAAGATCCTGCTCCTGAATTCGTGCTCGTTTCACGAGCATTCATAGTTTCACGCTTCATCGCCACCGGCTGGAAGGTAGTAGGTGGGCGTGTTATAATATATATTTAACGTCAACTTTCTCGTTACCGCTCACACAGTAGATAGTTGGTTGTTAGTGATTCCAGGCTCGTCAACTACTAAGGTCGTTTGTCCCGTAAGAGCCTGTTTTTCATAGGGAGGTGGCTATGATCTTTCCCCGCTGGATAGCGAGATCCGGCGCCAACCTACCGTCGGCTGGCAGGTTTTCCCCTCAACCAGGTATCTCCCACCAGAGAAGCACCGCCTCAGCTGAGACAAGGTCTAAGCTCCCAACCAATCTTCTGGCATGTGTGGTAGTGTAGTTCATGTTAGTGTGTATGAGGGTAGGACAAGGAAGAGGAAGGATAGATCGCGCGCGGTCAGTAGTCTGTTAGGGTACTGCTCCGACATTCGCCTGGTGTTGATCAGACAAACCACGGAAAACTATCGATCAGAGCAGCCGGCCATTAGAATTCTCCTCCAGACAACGACTGAATTCGACCAAGCGAAAGCTAGTGTCCACTGCTAAGAGTTAAACTGCCGTATGACTGCTAAGAATTAAGCCACGCAAAACGATTAACGTTGGTAGCACCGTAAAGCTTGTGCAGCTACCTTACGGCGCTTGTTTGCACTACTTCCCTAAACATGTTTGGACAGAGACATGAACGAGACTGAATGAACGGCCATGAAAGAATAGTGATTGATATGATGATTTGGAAATGTGTTTAGAATATTACTATAATAATGTGTCGTGATTCGGGTTCAGATTGCAAATATTCTTTGAATACGCAACTTTTCCATAGTGAAGTGGCGAATTCCAAAAATAATGAGGACTGTGGAGCTGTTTACCGAGAATGGCTGTGGATCCGTCCGTCCGCCCGTCTGTGAACGTTAGCGCCTAAACCAGCGTTAGAAACCTTTGTCTAGATGAAAACGGCACTCGGATGCAACTGAATGAGCGAAGGGGGTCTCAGGTACTAAAATTAAGGCAAATAATGTAATTTTAGGCCGTTTCCTTTACCATAAGCATGTAATTTTCCAGAGCTTAACTCTGCAAAAATAATATTAAATTTGAGTTACTTAGTGGAAATAATGGATAAAATTAATGAGAATATAAAGTTTTTATGAAATTAAGTTGTTTTTTATGCTATGAATGAGATGTTAGGCTTAAAAGCATAATTCATCAACTGCAACCGATTACATTTGTATTAAAAGAACATAAGAAATTTGTCGAACTGTATAAAATCAGTCAAATACAACACAAAAATCTCTATAGTTTCCATGCATACTTATCTTTGAGATCGGGTGACGGCAATCACCTTGTTATCGTTTTTTATTTAACTGAAAATTCCGCACTGGTTATTTCCGAATTCAATGAAACTAAGTTCAGCACTGATCAAATCAACTGAATAACAATTCTTCGTATTGGTCCATTTCACCTCCATTTGAGGAAATATTCTCTCTATAAATGCGTTTGAAGGTGGAATACTCAAAGCACACGAGACAACTATTCGTAGATCTAATATTTTATGTTTTAGGCATGCATTATTAAAGATGCTACGTCACTTTTTCTGAACAGTGGCCTCTTTAGAAACAGCTATTATCTTTAAACTCGGCTTTATCACAGTATAGTTGTCAAACAGGCTGTCTTCACTTAGTTTTGTAGACAGCCCTAATGCATTTACTGCTTCCATAAGCTTTTCAAATGATAGTTTTTTCTTAAAGACAAAAGGGCGATCTTTTTGAAAGGATTGTCAATAGAAAAATCAGTGTCTTGCAAAGTAGACCTGAACATTTTCATAAATGCCGGAACTGCAGCGCCTTGATTGCGCATACATCTTCAATTATATAATTTTTTTTTGTCTTTCGAAACTGAGACCAAATAAGCTTTCTGATTCTGATTTGAATTTGTCTTAACGGAGTTCTCATTAATCCACTAGTTCTATAGATGCTGTGTCCAGATTTCGCAACAACTTGTTACTTCCTTTTCAAAGAGAGTGCACACATTTCTCACAAAATGCAAATATAATGCTTTTGGTAGAATTCAATATTCTCAGATTTGTCTTCTTCAAAATCTTTCTAGCGACAAGTTTCTCAATGATGTAGAGCAGCTCGCAGATAAAGAATAGCATGTCATTAAGACAGAAATATGCTTAAGAATCTTTTCAATGGCTGGTCCAAGACAGCTATCGTGTGGGATCATGTTTAACTAACTCCAACTCATTGAAGCTCGGCGTATTCAACAAACTCTTACAATTCCTCTCTTCTTAGCAATGATGCTTAAAAATGACTGTAAAATTTTAGAACAACTCCTTCAACATGATAGATCAGTTTATACAAGATACAAGTATATTACAAGGTATTGTTAAGCACGTGTGCTAAATATTTTGCTTTCAGAAGATAATGGTTATTCTTTAGCAAAGTGTAGTTGACCCCCGTTCACCAAAATTTGCTTTTTATTGTCTGTAATCTAAATGAAACCAAAATGCTTCATTTCAAGTCCAAATCATTGAATGTTTCAAGAATATATTAAGTATAGCATCTGCTTCAGCTGAACGATTAAAAATTACAATTTTACATCCATTTTCCAAACATAAACTACTGATATGATCTTTCTATTGCCTTTTGTTTGAAGAATCTGTCACGAAAGAACAATGGGTCGTTCTGATTTGGTTCTTAAAGAATCCAAAACATTTTTCAAGAAGTAAGTGACTATGTCTTGATAACTGCTTTCAGATTTGGTCCTTCCCCAACTAATCTTTTTAGCTATTTGTGAATCTGGTATTATTTGTTGTAACAATTTGTTAGCACTGTCCTGGGAATTGTGAGGTAAATTGAGCGTTACACAATGAAATGTTGAAGTTAGTTCTGCAAACGTAATTTTGTCAGACAGCAGTATTTGGTTTTTTAAAGTAACTTGCCATTACCTGAATTTGTATTTCAGTTGCCAACTTTACATGTTCAATGCTCTTCTAATAATGTTTACTCTAGCTTCATGACTAGAAACCCTATTAAAAGCTGGATCTTGTGTGTTGATTTACGATTCTGCCTTCACTAACCACTGGAAAGTTTACTTTCTCGAAATTTACACATACGTTTCGCATTTTTTCGTGGAGTACTAGTTGAAGACCCAGAAACGGTAATATCATTGTCACTTTCACAATCATCCACGATAAGCTAAAAACGTAGGCTAACAACGATCGCTCAACGTTTCGCACGTCACAAAGAGCAACGGAGCTTAAGTTGCCACGTGCCAAGAGTTGGGTGACGGGCAAGCCGTCTGTCGAAACCGAGTGGTGACAGAAAACGATCGAAAAAGTTCAGCAGTTCGGCCAACTCCATTTAGAGTCCCAGTGCAAAACTAATTTTCCTAGTTTAGTAATAACGTCAGTTTTCAAGAATGACCTGCTGAAATTATCAATAATCCGAATATCATTTATAGGAATACAAAAATTGAAATGAGAAATGCTTTATAACAAAATGTTTTAAACAAAGGCAAAATATCGGGACAATTGCCGTCCCGACTAGGCTACTGCCGGGACGCAGGACAAATTCATAAAAATCGGGACTGTTCCGACAAAATCGGGACGGTTGGTACTCTGGCCTAAACCGTTCAGCCGATTTTCTCCAAAACTGACATTCCTCAATCGATTTGGCTGATGTCGCGGCCCTTGAATTTGAAACAGATATTTTAATTTGGGGGGATACTTTACATGAAGCCCCTGGAACATTATCCAAATGTTCAAAAAATGGCACCAACTTTTTTTATTAAATTTTTGTTGAATGGCAGCTGACGTTTAAGATAACAGTGCAGATCTCATGTTCGTTGAAGACCCTTTTTTCGAAAAATGCAAAAGTTCAACATTTTCTCGGAGTTTTCCTACAACTAAAATAAAGATAGAGATTTTCTCCTTAAATGAAATCTGTTCATTAAGGACAGATTTTGAAATAAGGTCATACACTATTTTTCGAAAATTTGAGTATTTTTCGCGTAATTGTGCGTGAAATTACGGGCAAAAAAGTACTTGCCGTTTTAGCTATTGTTTTCTTTTCTACAAATGAAACAAAATATTTAACATTGATGATAAATCCTTTCCTGCTAATCATAATTTTTCTGGTTTTAATATTTATATTACACCTGTTATATTATTTTGTAAATTTAGTCAATATCTTGGGATATAGGATCAAAATAGCTGACTGTTCCCGATTATCACTGTCCAAGACATTAACCAATTGTTTATTCATAAACCTCAAATTTACAAGACATTCTGCAAGAAATACAACGAAGTTTATAAAAACATTTATTGAACATATTTGTTTCGAAACAGCACCGTCCTTGGTGGATATACTTGTGGAGGCGGTGTTTCCAGGTCTAGGAGGAATTCTCGAAGTCCTTATCCAGATGTCCTTTAGAGCTGGCGTAACTTGAGCCTTGACGTTTTCAATCGTGTTCCAATGTTTTCCTTTCTTGTCTCCATTTCAGCGAGGAAACAAAGAATGCGGAGCCAAGCGTCAGGGCTGTACCGGGAGGTTGGGACATTGGGGTTGCGAGTCCTGGCTGGAATCGTTGACAACGAAGACAATGTATTTGGCCCGTTGTCGTGATGACGTTTCCACGCGTACCTGATGTCGCTTCAACAGCACGCGACCCTCCTTTTTAGTCATTTGCGCACTTCCAAGTAGAAAACTGAGTTCAGAGTGGTCCCGTTATGTACGAATTCATGGTGGGCAATGCCTCTGACGTCAAAGAAGACAATGAACATGGTTTTGATCCTGGTCCTGCTCATGTGTGCCTTCTTGGAGTGGAGCGACGCTGGGGTGTGCCACTCTGAACTCTGTCTTTTTGTCCTCGGGTCGTCTTAAAACCCCATGACCAGTGACGACCGAGTTTAAAACATTTGGTTAATTTTCACATATTTCCAAGAGTTCTTGGTCCTGGGGCACTCCTGTGTCCGTTTGTGTCGGTCATGACTTTTGTGACCAGTTTGGCGCAAACCCTTTTCATGTTCAAATCTTCCGTTACAATGCAAAAATCTGTTGTGATCGTCATGTTTCGAGTTTCTGCTATCAGTTAAAGGGTCAACCGTTGATCAGAATTCAATCACGCATACGCTGTCGCTATTATTCGACGAGACGGAAGGCTGATAAAGTCCTTCTCTGGGGTTCGTCAGAGACTCTCTGGCCTTCTGAATGACTTGTGCCATCGAATAACTGTGATTTGGACAGCAACTGATGAATGAAATGAAACGTTTCGTTGGAGGAATTCCCACGTCGCGCAAAATTTACTTGTACGATCGATCGTGCCGTTTTAGTAACTTCCAAATGGGGTTCGTGAGAACGCAGTCCGGCAGCTTCTGAGGTGACTAGACCGTGTATTTGATTCACCATGGCATTAAGGAATTTGCTGTTGCGACCGAATTTCATATTACATTTAAAATAGAAATATGGTTAGCGATCAGAAAGTTTACCAGCTCTATCGACCATGATTTAAACAATATTATTTTTGATGGGAAGGCGAAAGTTCTCCTAAAATAACTTTTCCTAAAACATTTGGTTGAAATTTATAAGATCAAGAAAACTTGATTAGAATTTCTTTTAATAGACATCTCTATGGTAAATTGTGATGGTATCTTTTGTGATTCATTTTGGTATGCAGGAGTGAGAGATGTTGTTGTTTTGTGTTAAGAGAGAGATAGTTTTCTTTGATACGAAACTATAACCATTGTTGTTCTTTAATTGACAAGCTTTCACCAAACATTGCCAAAAACAATTTGACATACACGTCACATACAGCATACCAAACAATCTCCAGAACATATTCTCCCACAACAAAGATCCTATCCCCAAGTCCCTATCATGTGGAGTATACTCCATTTCCTGTGACAGTTGCAATGCGGAATACATTGGCCAGACCGGAAGATCCTTTAATCAAAGTATCAAAAAAAATCATACATGCTCTTAAACATGAAACAACACAATCACACTTTGCCAGCCATCTCTTAGAACAAAAACACTCGTTTAATCTGTAGCGTCATTGCCGCAGCAATGAATAACAGACGTGAAACAGTGTGATATTAATATTTATTACAGATATCCTCCGACACCCGAATCTACTATTTACAATATCTACAGCCTATTTCTAAGAGGAACTTCACCTGGTCACCACAACCGCTTGCCAGATAAGAATTACTCCCGCGGTGCGATGCACCCTTCTCTCTAAATCACGACGAATTCACGCCAGCTCCAGACCC
The DNA here is from genome assembly GCA_964035755.1 of Teleogryllus oceanicus. NCBI lineage: Eukaryota > Metazoa > Arthropoda > Insecta > Orthoptera > Gryllidae > Teleogryllus > Teleogryllus oceanicus. Next base: position 89,626,107 of record CAXIVR010000008.1, on the reverse strand, counting down.
ATTGCCCCCGTAGCCTACCCGACGTAAAGTCAGCGCCGCGTAATCTCACACGACATCCCACGCAGAGCTCGAGAATCAGAAGAAAGAGTCGTGCGAGTGCGCTTTTTATAATTCTCTGGGTCGGCCAGACGGAAGTGCGTCATCTCGCCGCTTCCGCCAGCCGCGTTTACTCGGCAGCCGAACTTCGGGGTTCACAATCACGTGGCAACACAACGCCAAGCGCAGCCCTGGGTTTTCTGCTCGCCCTATGCGAGAGCCGGGTTTCACGTCCTGATATAGCCTCTCTTTGTTCAGGAGGCGTCCCCTTGCATGCTGCCCGCTGTCGCAGTCACTTCGTGCATGAATGCACGCAGCCAATATTTATTGTATAGAAACGTATGACGCCACAAATCCAGACGTGACGTCAAATTTTTGGAGATAAAACAGATACACTCACAGACCAAAATTAGAAGCCATTCATCACTAATTTATTAAACAACCTTCAACACACTAACTTCACTAACAAATTCCTTCCCTCTCACCCTCTGAGAAACCTGCCGCTTCCTGACGCACATTAACCCATCTGTGGGCCTCTTTTCCAAGCACACCTCCGGTTGGCCTTCTCTAATGGCTATCAGAAGAACCCTGCGATCTCCCCCCTCCAGTGAGGGCTTTCTTTTCAATAGCTTTTCAATAACGCCCTTCATCCTCCCTGTCTTGTCTGGACCGAGGCCCCCAGCCGCCTCAGAATAGGTATGTCAGTTTGCTCATCTCAATTTATTTAAATTTATTTATCTACATCATTTGTATTTCATTTAATTTTCTTCTTTTATTAGTACTGTCTATTCAAAATTATGTTTATATATACTCCAAATTTTCTATTTCACTAAAATTCTAATTTCATTTATAATAATATCCTATATTTGATTATTACATTATTTATTATTATTATCATCTTCATCATCATCATCATTATTATTTTGTAGCACTGAAGATGGTCGCAATGCGGCCGAAAAAGCTTTATGCCAAAATAAATACATACGACGAAACAACGCCTCAAATTCATTTACATGATGCAAATGTTAACGCCGCACCATTTCCTACCACAAATTCGTGAGCAGATATTCGAAAAAATAAATGAACAATTGCTACATGGATAATTGCAATTACTTAAGCATTATACTAGTTAAAATTTCTATTATAAATGATAAAACTTGATCGAATCAAAAAAGAATTGAAAAATTAGGGTATTGGTTCCTTCCAAAGTTACCATGCTGAATACTATCAGTCTTCAGTTTCGTTCTGATGTTAAATTCATTGAATTCAATCAATGAAATAGATTTTGTTATAGAGGGGGCCAAATCTTTTGATCCTGTAAAATTTACTGCAGGCAAATAGAACCATTTTACTTTAGGTCATGAATTGCTTTAAAAAAAGCATTTGTTACTGTCTGAAAACAAACCGTCTTAAAATCTGATTTGGAAAACCAACGTTTCAGTAGAAGAAGTTTATATATTCTGTATTTTTGGATTTCCGAAATGTATTTAACAGAAGAATTGTATTTTGTCTTTTGAGTGGAACCGTATTCTGTACACGAATCTCTTTGAATTTGTAATTCTAATTTTAAATATTATAATTGCTTTACATTTGAATTTTTACTTGAAGGGCACAGGGAAAAAGGGTCCCAAACCAAATCGATAATTGCGATGCTCATACGAAAGAGAATAAAAAATGCCGTAGATTCACAAAAAATCAGCCTCCTAGGGCAATCTGTTCCAGAGATACGAAAAACGCGTTCTTGATGTTCTATTTTTTTCTCAGCTTCTATTCCATGCATCAGGCTGATAAAAATTGGAAAGACGGGTGAAAATATTTAAATTTTAAGGTATTTTTGACAACCAATTCTACACCAAACACAACTGACCCATAATTAAATAGTAATGTTAATGAGAGGAGTACGTGTATTTTCTTCATAGAACAGGGTATCCTTGAGATAGTACTTTGAAACAAATAGGCAATCGAAAATACACTGTAGACAGAACTCAAAATTGACAAATGGGACTTTTTAAAGTTTTATTAATCAGAAATTTAGAAACATACTTACATTAACTTTCTCAGTGAGACCTTTCAGCCGCTGAATACACTTGTTGTGGAACGGGCCTTCTCAGAGAGTTGCTGTAAATTCTGCGAAAGTTCCGTCTGGTAAGAAACAATGGAGGAAAATAACCGGAATTGTTATAATAGGTGATAGGTACAGCATCTATTTAGAGTTAATAATACATGGAGCTTCTTCCTCTTCTAGTCTGTAAATCTGAATTAAAGAAACCCTTAGAATCCCAAATGTAGAATTATATTTTTATGCTGAGACCATCACACGATTTATTTATTTATTTTACATAAAAAAAGAATTAAAAACTGTGTGTATGACGTGCTATGGGGAAAAGTGAATTGTAAAGTACATTTTCAAAATTCTGTGATCCCTACACTAAGTCATATACTACTTAAATTTTGAATTTGGAAAGGGAGAAAAAAACAAAAACTCCCATGTAATAAAATCTATTTTCAAGGATAAATAAGCAATAAATTTTGAATTTTGAAAGGGAGAAAAAAAACTCCCATGTAATAAAATCTATTTTCAAGGATAAATAGCAATAAATTTTGAATTTTGAAAGGGAGAAAAAAAACTCCCATGTAATAAAATCTATATTCAAAGATAAAAAGCAATAAATTTTGGCTCTTATTACTTCCTGCCGCGACAACATGGAAACGATAATTTGAATAATTGTATTTCCCACTGAATTCTAGAAGATGTGCACAAAAAATGAAGTTACATTTATGTCCAGAAGTTGGTCAAGGGGCTATCTCAGCATTTGCTCAGGAAACTGGACGAAAACTCGATCGAGATGGGGTCATTGACCCGAAGCTGTATTACAATAGTTGTTAGGTTGCTTTATAATTACTTATACAGTCCAAATGGTAAATACGCATTATGTATCATTGTTAAAATTAATGTTACTTTTCTTGTGATGCTCAGTATAGTCTCTAATTGTATAGAAACAGCTATGCAGCAGAAACGATTTCACTTGGGATTTAAACTTTTCTATTGAATTTAATCGTTTAATGTCATCTGGCAAAGTGTTGTAAAATAATGTACATGTATTGTATGTGAATTTTTTGTAATGAGCTGTTGATACTGTCACCTCATGAATATGATTTCTACGTCGAGTGTTATAGGCATTCGGCATTTTCTTAAAATATATTCCCGAGCTGAAGCAAGTCATTTTTTGACAAAACCACTGATTCGTAACAAAAAGGCACGGTAATGGTAGAATTCCTAGATTAATGAAGAGAGTTTACAGAATCACGTGGTGGATTTGGTTATTCTCGTACACCCGTTTTTGCAATCTAAAAGTCTGGGAGCTATAAGATGTATTTCCCCAGAATATTATGCCATATCTCAGGCGGGAATGAACATTCGTGAAGTATATACAACGAGCAGTATGAAGGCTCACTGAATTTGCAAGAATTCTCAACGCGTAGCATAATGAATTGAATTTTTGTGTTCATTCATTTAAGGTTTGACTGAATTGAGAGAGACCTAAAAATGTTGTTGCCTTAATATCAGTCAATAATACGGTACACTGTCTATTTTCAATGGAGCACAGACTGTTTATTTGAAATGGAAAACTGCATTAAAACCGTTTTCTTTCGTTTATTATTAATTTATTTCGGAAACCAATTTGAAACATCTGATATTGTACTATTTACGGTTTCTTTATTAAAGGATGTTCGCATCATTCGTGAAGAGAACTGTTCTTCCGTTTCGAATCGTTTACGTATAGTAGGAACAGAATAGGGCCTAAAATCGATCCTTGAGGAACTCCACATGCAACGGGCAAAGAGTCGGAAAGGTGCGTACGGAATGTTCCATCATTCCAGTAAGATATTTCCACTCTCTGAGATCGTTGTTTAAGGTACGAACATAACCAATCTAGAGCAATACCACGGATTCCATATGAAGGTAATTTGAGCAAAATGTCATGATCAATGACGTCAAAAGCTTTTAAGAGATCTAAAAGTAACTAACAGGTGCCTCGTTTTAATCCAATGGAGAGGCGAAGCATCTTTAAGAAAAGAAAATAAAGCTGTTTCCGTTGATTTTGATTTTCTAACCATGTTGGCAATCTGAAAGCGTCGTGTTTAGTGAGAAAGGTTTCCATTCGTACGTAAAAAGTCTCTCTAATATTTTTGAAAAACTGATAGAAGAGAAATGTAACATAATTTAATTTAATTTTGTTGCCTTTTTGAAAAGCGGCTTAATTTTTAGCTGTTTTGGAAAATATCTGGAAACGTTCCCAGTGTATAAAAAAATGCATTAAATATGTGAGTTAACGGTGTATAATGGCATACGCACAAGTATCTAACAAATAATCCGGAAATTCATTTCACTGGTCGGCCGACCATTTAATATTTATTTTTTAGTTTACTGATTATTTTGAGAATTGGCAGGAAAAAGTTTCTGAAAACGAATATTGTGTCTAAAATTTGGGGTGAACTGGTCTGTTTTGAATTTTGTGCCCAGATCCTTAGTGAGATTGGTAGTGCTTCTCGAAAAGCATTGGTTAGTTATATCAGCCACTGCTGCCGGATCGTTCATATTTATATCGTTAGTATTTTAAAACAACATTCTCTACGGGTTTTCTAGTTGATTTGGTAGTATTTTTTTATTATATTCAGCATTGCTTTTGTTTCTTATTATTTGATCAAATATCCTGATCGTTTTTCACGATTTAGCCTGCCTTATGACTTTTCGTAACAATGTTTTGTATTTTTAAAGTAGATATGAAATCTAGAGATACGTCATGACGTTTTGAAATGAAAGAATTGGGTTGTTTTTACAAGATGTCCTCATCCTCTTGTGTTCTTCCAAGAATTGCTTTTCCGTGAAATATTTAATTTTGCTTTGAAGAGGAAAGGAAAGAAATGAAATGAAAGAGTTGAAAAAAAAGAAAAAAGAATTATATTTGTCGTTTGATCAGCAGTATTATAAACTGCTCTCCCATGACTCCTGCATCAAGTAATCAATGAATAATTTAATGTTACTTTTATAAAACAATTCAATACGTGTATTATTTATTGTGTCAGTGATCGCATTTCTTATAATGGTAAGAATTTGTGTATCGTGTCATCATCCTAACTGTATCCTGTATTTCGTGCAAATTTCGTGTAATGGAGCAGAGCTTTACGTAGATGGAAGAATGGCAAGGTTATTCTTTCGATTCTTCCTGACGTCTAACGTTGATGGGGAAAGGCATTCACCGCAATACATTATATCGTCAGTATTTATTAAGTCACACCATAGAATCCCTGGCCGCAAATATTATTTTCTGCAAGGAAACATTTTCTCTATTGTCAATGAAATTTCGCTTAATAGTTACCTTTCTCTGATACTTAAGAATATTGGTCAACATACCATATGGCTATCGTATATGCCACTGCTGAGACATTTGTGGCGTGAAACAGTTTAAATATATTACACATTGTGATTTTTTTTTGCCATCGTAAACCTGTCTTACAGCAACAATTTGGCAATGTCAGTGACTTATGGTGCTCACCTGCACGCAGTACGCCTAACATAGCCGAGGTTCAGATTCATCATATGTTACACTGTCAGAAATTAAACTACCGTAGATTTAATGCACGATCAAATTAATACACGCCCTGCACATTAAAAGTTACCAATGTACTAGTACATTAAATTTAATGCAGTAAATTAAAATCAATGTAGATTTAATATACGACGGTACATGAAAATCAATGTACCTTGTACATTAAGGGATATTAACGTACTTGTACATTAAATTTAATGCTTAAATTAAAATCAATGTAGATTTAATGTACATCAGTACATGAAACTTAGTACTTTTACATTAAAGAGAGATTAATATAATTCGTCATTAAATTTAATGTTTAAATTAAAATTCACCCATATTTGATATATAATTACGGAACACATGGAACATAGATACTGTTTAAAAACTTAAAAATATTTTCTTGCACTATTCAAACTAAAGTATATTATAAATTTAAAATATAATCTGTTTGAACTTTTATATTTGACTATGTACAATAATTTCATTAATCATTTTAAAATAAATTACGCTACGAAGCCATTTTTTCAAAACAAGATTTTCAATTTTTGTTTGAAATTGCTCTCATAGTTCCGGGATGAAATTACAAAATGTGCGCGAAATATAGGGCGATGACGACATGCTCCCTGAATCCAATGCCGTGTCAATCATTCAAATCGTATGAATAGGAGCGTCGAAAAGTGAAATTTGGAAAAACACCCCCCTCCCCCTTCCACTTCGTTGCGCCACCCGTCCGTTGTGGGCCCTCCCTCGACGGGGCGGCACAGCCAGCTCCGGAGCCTGCGGCGCGGCGCGTGGGGCCGAATTTTCAGGCAGGCAAGCCAAGCAGTCTGTTTACACTTTCGTCCTTTTGCATCTGTACATAGTTTCCCAGCAGACAATATTCTGATGCTGTATCATAGACAAACATATCCTATCATCTGTAATAGTAGTATAAAATATTAATCTTGTTTACGCATTTCATTACATGTATCATAATATTGTTTGGAGGCACATCAAAACACACATTCCGATTTGAAAACTGGATTAAAGAAAATTGAACTAAAGTACAAATATCACCAATATTCCATCTCCCTCACATTCTATTTTAAATATATACTACTTCTTTTCCGTTATCATTCCACCACCGGAAAGAATGAGCAAAGATACGCACGAGCTTCATCCTATGACTTTTTCTTTTTGAGTAATCCTCCGTTAATTAATTATATTTGCTGGTTCCCGTCACGTCGCAGTCAGTCAGTGCCTTTTATCCTCGGCCAGGCTCGACGTCGTTAGATCCCGGGTCGGGCCGGTCACCCAAACGAACCTGGCGAGTCTCGAATTCGCTTATCCTTCGTGACTTCACGGAGCGTAGTAAACGACCCGCCAGCGTCGCCGCGCTAGCGACTTGATTTTTGATCTCAAAACGGCGCTTGTATCCTCGATAACCACCAGAATTCATTTCACAAGTAAAATTGCCGAAGATAATTTTGAAACTATTTTCGTACTTTCGACAAATTTGAAGAAGTGGTAAAATAGTTAAAGTGGAGGAGGCTTCCAGAATCCAACGCCATATATTGATATCGTATAATAGACTTCTATGGTTAAATGTAGAAAACAAGATTTTCTGTAACGAAGAAAATTCTCTTTCGAGGAACTGCCCGTCGATCTCATGGCCAGAGTTCGGATTCTAATGAAATTGCATATGTTTTGTCTTTCTATGTACTGTTCTGAAATTTGTGATCTCGGCGAATTGTTGCAATGTTAACAAAATATCTAAATTTTTCGTTACATTTTTATCCTGTATTTCGTATTTCACACATTTTGCTAATTTTACAATTTTTTACAAATCTACCAATACTCCTGAGATTATTTTCGAAAATATATTTGATTCATTTTGATTTTTTTTATTTAATTTGTTATCTTTTTAGCAACAAACATATTTTCTGTTATACTAATTCAGAATTGCCGCATGCGAAGATTTCGAAGAGAGTGCTTCAAAAATTCTCTGCTCGTTCTTAAGTTCTATACGTGCGTACCGTTGTTGTCATTGCTGACAGAGATAAATATTTTCTCTTACAAAAGCAGTAGGCAGAGAAAGTATTTCTTTTTAAATTCGGTTAAATGAATATTTTATTAATGGAATTTAAAATTATGAACATTTATTTTATTTTCTTCCTCTTTTCAATCTTCCTAAGAAGATAAAATTTTGTAATTGTGCACCGTAAAACTCTTATTGCCGGGTCCTGGTAACGAAAAAGTGGATAAACTTGCTGCTGGGTGTAGTAAATTACTTCATATCGTGATGTGGCGATAATTCATGTTCTTGTGGATCATACTAAAAGTCGATTGATGGCAAAAGCCCGTCCGTTTGTAGGTCAACGCTAGAGCTTAAATCTTTCAGTCGATTTTCTCCAAAATGGAAATTTTATCTACCTGGAACGTAGAACTTGACCATTTCTGGAGTTTCAAACCTTTTGATTGTTAGTACTTTACATGAAGCCTGGAAACCATTTTTAAAATCTCAAATCTCAAAATGGTACCAAATTATTTGAATATTTTTTGTCCTCGGATATCAGAAAGAACGCAAGAGAATGCTGTTGTGTCTGTTGACATCAATTATTTTCCGAAAATTGCAAATGTGCAATTTTTTTGGCAGCGTCTTCCTACAACTATAATATTAAAGAAAGATTTTTTTCCCTTACTGAAATCTGTTCTGACAGATCTTCAAATAAGATCCTGTACAATTTTTCGAAAATGAGTAGTTTTCGTGTAATTTGGCGCAAAATAGAGGCAACAAAAACATTTAACATTTTCCCCCCAGAATCGCTTCAATTTTTTGTTTCAAGATGATACAAAATATGGTTCTAGTTCCATTTTCGCCGAACTCGATGCATTTTCGAAAATTGCAAAGGTCATATACAGACTATTGAAAACGCGTAGTTTAGCGTACTTAAGCATGGAATTGACGTAATATATGAAAAAAAGAAAAATATTTTCTCAAACACTGCTCCAAATGTTTTCGCTTAATAGAAGGACGCTGAAAGCATTTCATTTCGTTGAACTTCTATAAATTTTCGAAAATCTTCGTAAATTTAGAAACAATGCCAGAGTGCGTGCTGTTGTATCATCGCTATTTATTTAAAACTGTATTGTAAAAGGTACTTTTATACAGTGTAAGCGTACTAAATGTTTGTTATTAATGAAGTTGATAATTTATTTGTTTTCAGATATTTTCACATATTTGTTTTTAGCGTGTTCCTTATATATTTATGTTCACATTTTGCAATTCTTATTCTTATATTTTTCCGCTCTTTCTCAGACATAACGTATAACATAACTGAAGCTGGCAAACAATGATTAGTAGATGCGGCTGATCGGCATTGTTTATAGACAGAGCTGAGAATATTCAAATAATTATATTTCAAATAAAGTTTTTCAAAGTACAAAAATACGTATTTGATTTTTTTGAGCATGTATTTTGGAACTATATATTTAAATACACAAAAACAGATCTTATTTTTTAAAAAATTTGGTAATATAAATGAAAAACATGATAAGTCGGATAGTTTGTTTTTGTTTAATTCTTCTAGTTTTGAATTGCTAAATACATATGTATTCAAAATACTTAAATACTCAAAATACAGTCAATAAAATACTTTCGCATAACAACTTTTTTATTGCAAAATATATTGTAATTGTTAATTATATTAAATTACTAAATGACAGTCATAATTTTCTGAATAACCAAAATCTTTGAATATAACTTTCACTTATACTTTCACAAAAACACTTCCAAATATAAAATGACATCAAAAATATATCGAACTCAAATAGAGAGAATGCCATTTAAAAACGACTAGTTTTTCAAACAAATCATCAGACAATAAAACCTTAGTTAGCGAATGCATAAAACCCGCAAAGGCAAATAGTCATCAACCGGCGCGGATGAACATAAACTAGTGTTATAAGGATTAAACACTTTTTTACTGATGTATAATTGTCCAGCATTTTTAATGATTTAGGTTTATCATTTAAAAATGAAGAGAAATAAAAATCAACAACTAAAAGGGGCTTTTATTTTTGTTTCAATGTGGTTCATAAACTAGCAGAATCAAAAAGAAACTAACATCGTTATCTTCATCTGTATTTTAAGTATTTCTTTTTACTAAACATCTGTCTGATGTTTTTAAATACATCGAACAATATGTCCAAAAAACTCAAAAATATAATTTTTCAAATGTAAAATGTATTTAAAATACGTATTTCAAGTACAAGTATTTAAATTCTGCACAACCCTGTGCTTTTGTCCCTTTGCATCTCAATATATTTTTTCCTCACAAATTGAACTAGGGATGCTGTAAGAGAGGCGAACGGTCTCGTATCATCAGTAATAGTAGTATAAAACTATTTATCTTGTACTCGTAGTATACAATTTACTTGTGCTTTATAATCCATCGAATCTTCACTTCGATATCTCAGTTTCCAAGATTTACAATAATTGTGAGACTCCATCTTTATATTTCACAGTGAATTATCTCTGCGAGCCTGATTCAGTCTTTGCAAAGTGAAACCATGGAGCAGGTTGTTGCTCAGTGAGTACCTTTATGCATCGGGCGGTCGATCTCATCGGTACCCACTGCGAAGGGCTAGCTAAAGTGATCAGGAGGAGGGGGCCGGGATTTCCAACTGGTATGTAATTGAGACAGTGGTTCTGCAAAGAGACAACGTTGCGAATGCTCACACAAAGTTTACTGATTGGCTGGCTTATCAACCATACATAAAAGACGGATGACAAGACACTCGGTCTGTGCGTCTCGTAGAAAGCACAGGAGAACAATCAGTAATAGATGGCGATTTGCCCGGCTGTATAAACAGGTTGGGTAAAAGACTTTAAATTTAGTACTACTTCGCCCAAAAACTTTGTAAATAAGTATTTAAATACAAACTCAAAAAACAGTTTTTCATTCGAAAAAAATATACATTTAAAATACTTAAAACGCAATAAATACAATCCTATTGTGTATTGACAGTCATACACATTTCTGAAAAATAATCAACTATGTAAAAAATTCATATATTCTATCACAACTATATATTCAAATATAAAAACGAGACAAAAATAGTCTAACACAAATAAATGGAATTTCTTTAAAAGACTATTTTGTCAACAAACTTCATCCAGACAATAAACTTCTAGCTGGCAAATGTATAAACCCGCAAAGGAAAACATTCAACTGACGGGAAGAAGAAACTTGTGTTATATGGGAATAAAAGTTATACATTGTCGGATAATTGTGTGGGTTATTTAGCTTGATCATTAACAAAATGAGAATTAAAAATTCAACAGCTGAAAGGTTGCTTGTTTCAATAAGGACAACTACTAGCACAATTAAACAAAACAAACTATCCGTCTTATCTTCTTTTCATTTGTATTTACAGAGAATTTTAATTTCTTTTAATAAATCTGTTTATTTAAACATATTTCCAAGATACATGCTCAAAAAATTTAAACAAAGTATTTTTTTTGTATTTAAACACTGTATATGAAATATAATTATTTAAATTTCACTAAACTAAACTTTCACTAAACACGAGTTTTCAGATTGCCAACATGGATTTAGAAAATCAAAATCAACGGAAACAGCACTATTTTCTTTTCTTAAAGATGTCGCCTCATCATTGGATCAAAACGAGGAACCTATTGGATTATTTTTAGATCTAACAAAAGCTTTTGACGTCATTGATCATGACATTTTACTTTCAAAATTACCTTCATATGGAATTCGTGGTATTGCTCTAGATTGGTTATGTTCATACCTTAAACAACGATCTCAGAGAGTTGAAATACCTTACTGGAATGATGGAACATTACGTACGCACCTTTTCCGACTCTTTACCCGTTGCATGTGGAGTTCCTAAGATCGATTTTAGGCCCTATTCGTTCCTACTACGTAAACGATATGCTCCTTCGATGATTCGAATGGAAGAACGGTTCTTCACGAATGATACGAACATGCTTTGCAATAAAGAAACCGTAAATAGTACAATATCAGATGTTTGAAATTGGTTCGAAATAACAAAATTAATAGAAACGAAAAGAAAACGGTTTTAATGCAGTTTCCATTTAAAATAAACAATTTGTGCTCCATTGAAATGAACAGTACCATTGCATCGATGTTAGCGCAACAACATTTTTAGGTCTCTCAATTCAGTCAAACTCTTAAATGGAACGTCCATTTAAATGAATTGAACACAAAATTAAGTTCACTATACGCGTTGAGAATTTTGCAAATTCAGTCAGCCTTCATACTGTTTCGTTAGGTATACTTCATAATGTTCATTCCCGCCTGAGATATGGCATAATATTCTGGGGAAATACATCTTATAGCTCCCAGACTTTTAGATTACAAAAACGAATTGTACGAATAATAACCAAATCCCACCCACGTGATTCATGTAAGCCTCTCTTCATTAATCTAGGAAATCTACCATTACCGTGTCTTTTATTTACAACTCAGTAGTTTGTAAAAATGACTTCCTCAAGGGCGGAATATATTTTCAGAAAATGCCGAAGTCTATTACTATAAAACTCGACGTAGAAATCATATTCATCAGGTGACAGTATCAACAGCTCATTACAAAAAATTCACATACAATACATGTACATTATTTTACAACACTTTGCCAGATGACATTAAACGATTAAATTCATTGTGAAAAGTTTAAATCCCAAGTGAAATCACGTTTGGTTGCATAACTGTTTATATACAATTAGAGACTATACTGAGCATCACAAGAAAAGTAACATTAATTTTAACAATGATACATAATGCATTATTTACCATTTGGACTGTATAAATGAGTATAAACAACCTGTAACAACCATTGTAATACAGCTTCCGGGTCAATGACCCCCATCTCGATCAGGTTTTTCGTCCAGTTTCCCTGATCCATTGAGCAAATGCTGAGATGGCCCCTTGTTTTGCTTCTGGACATAAATGTAACTTCATTTTCTGTGCAATGTCTTCAGAATTCAGTGTGGAAATACAAATTATTCAAATTATCGTTTCCATGTTGTCGCGGCAGGAAGTAATAAGAGCCAAAATTTATTGCTTATTTATCCTTGAAAATATATTTTATTACATGCGTTTTTTTGTTTTTTTTCTCCCTTTCAAAATTCAAAATGTATTCCTTATTTATCCGTTTAAATAGATTTTATTAATGAGTTTTTTTGTTTTTTCTCTTTCAAAAATTAAAATTTAAGTAGTATATGACTAGGGATCACAGAATTTGAAATGTGTACACAATTCACTTACCCTTATATAGCACGTGATACGCAGTTTTTAACTGCTTTTTGACGTAATATAAAATGAATAAAAATAAATAAAGAAACTCGCACAAAATGAAAGATCAAATTTCATTGGTAAAAATTTAGTACACTACACTGAATAAGCAATTCTTACAATACAGTTTTAAATAAACTAGCGATGATAAACAGCACATACTTTCTGGCATTATTTCTAAATTTGTACTGAAAATTTACAGAGTTCAACGAAATGGAAATTCTTCTAAGGCTAAATGTATTGCGAAAATGAATTGCGACAGGGGGATTAATACCGATACTAGCAGTTCAAATTTCAGATTATAAATATATGTGAAGATGTTCTTTTTATATATATATATATATATATATATATATATATATATATATATATATATATATATATATACATAAGAAAATGGGGAATAGTAATAATACTCATTATCAAATGTTATTACAAAAGATAAGGAAATAATTGAATAATAACTTGAGCTGCTTTATTTACTTTCGTTGCCATTGTCGGTAAAAGTTGGAAGACTGTCCCCAGAGGGAATATGACATGGATTTTTTATAGCTTTATAGAGCTCCGGCGAGGGGTCGGAGGAGGTCTGTTTTGTGTATTCTTGGGAAATGTCTTAGGAGGCGGGGGAGTCAGTTAGTGAGGTCGGGGTGTGTAAAATTAATTAGTAAAAAGTAACAATTGCGAGGCTAAATACATCGGACAAACAGGTAGAAGCTTTAATGCCAGAATTAAAGAACATTTACATGCATGGAAGCACAATACAAACAAATCACACTTTCCTACACATCTTATAAACGCAGGCCACACTTTCCACTCACTCAGACTCAGACATTAAAATTTTGAAATAGAAAAATTCTTAAACAGAAGTGTTTTTAGAAATCTTTCACACATTTCCTGCCAAGCAGAGTCTGAGGCCCTTCTCTACGAACAAACTAATTTCCCTCTGTCCCCTCTTCAAATAATTTTTGAAATTTGAACCAAGGTACCGGTATTAATCCCCTGTCGCAATTCATTTTTATAATTTTATTCGCTATATGTTCCTTAATCCTTTGCAATCATACACAGCCTTCTGTATTGATGTTTTGTTTAATTTGAATCACAATAATCCTGCCGTTGTTTCCCCTCTTTTTTTTTTTTTTTTAATTTTATCTGCTATCTGCACCAAATACCTTACATGTATCCACATTAATCTTAATTGAATTTTCTATCTTATTGTGTATTTATTTATAATTTTGTTGTACCTTTCTGTACCTTGTAGACTGACGATGACGGCAAAGCCGTCGAAAACCGGCTATCTTAATAAAGCTAATATGTTGACGAAGATGATCTCTCTTATTTCTTCTTAAAATCGCCGAAGCTAATTTTAAAACCGTTTTCGTACTTTCACAAAATTGAAGAAGTGGTAAAATATGCTATATGAGATGGTATCCTGAATCTAACACTGTAACAAACACTGAATCTAATATTAAGAATCTTGACATGTCCCACATTACTTGGTGTTATATTGATATAAAATGAATCATGGTTTGTTTAAACTTGAAGACGGAATAACACCCTCAAGAGTCATTTTGGTACAAACTACGTAAATGATAATATAAAAAGATGGAAGCGTAAATCCATTGTATTGCACATTTATGTATTTTTTATGCATTAAATTGTCATGAAAGTAAATAAAAACTTACCCTTAGAAACATCACACTAGAAGAGGAATAGGTTTATGAGGCGGATAAATTATGTGTTTTGATATACAGTTATTATTTGGCAACTTTACATTTCTACATTGAGATACTATTTTTCAAAGATCGTACACGCTTTATGTAACATTTAATCGGTAAATAATTCAATTTATACGATTTAATTTACTTGCAAACGGGTTACCAATTTCACTTAAACTTCCATTAGAAATGAATCAGAATGCAAAAGTATTAAATCGGCGATCCTCATCTAGGTGTCGAAAATAGGGATGCAACATTGATGTTGATATTTTCGAAACATAGATTTTGTATAGACACACGAACATATTTCGTAAAAAAAAGAAACATTTATGAAAACTGATGTTTCTTATCGATGTTTTAATTGATGAGTTGTTTGTGAATGAAAAAATCGATAATCGTATGAACAAACTGTTCTTTTATATACGCGTACATGTAAAATTGTACTTGTGAGATCAGCAAATCTCTAATCTGACTCCCCTGCACTCCATCCATAACTGTAGTGAAATTGTCTTACAGAATCATCTTTTCACTTATAAAATGTTTATGAACTACACGTGACATGTCAACAATCCTCCTCTATATGATTTCATTGCTATTTACCATGTTAGTAGCTAATGAGTCATTTATTTAGAGGGCACGGAAAACACTTGATTTCTATTATTAAAAAAGTTGTATAAAAAGAAAGGCATTTCCAAACCTTAGGTTTTAGAAAGCATTGTCTCTGACTTCCTGTTTTGAGTCCCGATGGGTGGGGTTCCTTGGGCCTGCGGATTTTCCCCCGCCGCTCGAGAGAAACAATGAGCAACTTTTACAGGTATTTGTCTAATCCTCAATTGCAATATTTAAAGCAGTAACGGTTCAACTACATGAAATTTTTACAACTTCATAATATAGAGAACCCGTCAGTTAGCTACTGTCCACGAAATAGACATGAAATTGTTCTCTCTGTATGTGAAACATTTTGCTTCAATATCGCTATTTATTGTTCAGTTAGAAGAACATATCCTACAACATATAATTCTGAGCCGTAGAAATGGAGGTGTCTGTTACTGACATTACCGAGCGTTCGAAGGGAAATCACTTAAAACATGAATCGCTCAAAACCGGCAAGAAAAGAAACCTGACATTTTTTAAAAAATTATGTCACAATAATTGTTTTTGATAAAAGGAGGAACAATGAATACGCTATTTTTCGCAATTCGAAAATGGATTTGTATAAAATTTTTAATTTGGGATCTTTTTTACTTAAATAATAAGTAAATTATATACTTTTTAATAAAATTTTGTAATAATGGACGAGTGTAGGCAAAATGTTGCACGAAAAATTGGTAAGAAAAGAACGTTAATTCTTCCTAATATAATTTTATGAATTTCAATAAAAATAATTTATTTTCCATTCAAATCAAGACATGTCCAGCTGTCATTCAATCAAAGCATGGACATGTCCTTCGCATTTATTCGAAACGAGACATATCCGACGCGAAACTCACGCTAAAATTTAACCAAACATAGAATATTTAAATTTTATATTAATAATATATTTAGCTATTATTATTATTATTATTATTACATAGTTAAGAATTGAGTACAAATAAAATATTTGCATAAATTTGATGCTATAATATTTTTGGTTTTTCTTTCGAAACGGAGGTTGACTTGTCACTTTTTGAATGTTTGCTCATTTCGCGCTTCTTGCTTTCCAAGCCCAGCGCCGCCAGGGCACGCCATGTACAGTCACCCTTCTGACCTAAAGCAGATCGCACCCTGACACACCGCTGTTCTGATAACGTGACTTTCCTGGACCTCCGCAGACATCTCGCCACGTTCCCGGCGGGCTGCGTGCTACACGTGCACTGGATAAGGCCCAGCGTAGGAAGAGGGCGGTGAGCAGTTTTTCAGTGATTATTATTATATTATTATTTATTATTATTCTTTTATTATTACTTTTTATTACTTATTATTATTATTACTGTTATTATTATTACTATTATTATTATTATTATTATTATTTTAGCATTATTATCAACATTATTATGTTATTTGCATGAAAATTAATATCTTACTTATGTAATTAACACCCAACCGGTTACACCCAATTGCAGTTTAAATAAATTTATCTTTATCTTTATCTTATCTTTATCTTTTTTCACAATAGTTGTCCATAGCAATAGCAGCTTTTTTTTTTTTATTTCATTAAGCATTGGAGAAAGGCGCATCTATGGCAGTAAAAATCTATTTTATTTTTTCTTTACTTGGAATTGTTTTAATTCTTTTGAATTTATTCCTCGATATTGATCCGTTAGTACCATCTGGATATCATGTTTTTTTGTTACTTCCTCAGTTAGTTTTACGAAATCATCAGCGTTTTGATTTTTTGATCTTAAAATATAAGCATATCTTGTGAAATGGTTGACCAGTAGGTGTAGGTATTTTTTTGTTGACCGGGATCCTCCGTAACCTCCGATGGTATCTATAGAAATTATCTTGATTGGGTACGTTGCTTGATATTAATCCAAATTTTGATTTTCTTCATGATTTATTCTTTAAGCAGATGTCACAAGTTTCACAAATCTTCTCTATGTTTATGATTATATTTTTCGCTGTACAGAATGGTGTTACTTTATTTATCATCTGCGCCCTTCCCAGGTGACAATAAGTATTGTGTACATATTTTACTAAATTCTTCTGATAATGAGAGTTTTTCTCTTCTTTTTAATTTTTATAATAAATTTCATATTATAATATTAGTTTTTTCTAATTGTTTTGTAGTTCTGTGCATCTTCTTTGATACTTTTTTATGTCTTCTAATTTCACTAGGTTTACAATTTTTAATATGTCATCTGCATTTTCATCAGTCTCTAGAACTGGATGCCCGTTTAAACAGTCTGCCTCTTGGTTTAATTTTCCAGGATTATATTTAACTTTAAAATTGTATTGGGACAGATAGTATGTCAAATTATCTAGTTCTTAATCTGATCTTGCTTTTATATTTAAATTTTTTTAAAGGTTTATGATTGGAGTGTACCAAAATTTCTCTTCCAAGTAGCCAATGTTGCCAATATATCACAACCTCTTTTATTGACAAGCACTCAAGGTAAATTGCTTTTTTTCCCTTTTGAGCTTCACTCCATTTTTTCGAAAAATATGCCACTGGCTTATTGTCCCCATTTTTGCCCTTGTTTTAGTACAGCTCCGATTTCTTTTATGCGTGCGTTCTTTTTCCAATTGTTCCATTCTGATTCTACTGTATTTTTCAAAATCATACTTCAGTACCAATCTGTGCTTGCATTGTCAAGATAAAATTATAGAATTCCTCGCCCCAAAACAGCATTCACACTCTTTTTCAAACTCATTTATCCATTGGCATGTGTTGGAGTTTCTTCCATTAAATAAATTGATAATAAAATCATTGGCAATTTTTCTCAAATTTTTTACTTCAGATATTTGTTGCGTATTTGTTGCTACCTTTTTTTTTAAATGTTTCTCAATTGTTTCATCTGAGGTACTCGGGTAGATTTTTCTTTTTCCTCTGTAATCTCTTCTATGTAGTAGTTGTAAAATTGCAAATTTTCCTCTTCATCCAAATATACTTTTGATAGATTTTCTGATAAAGAAATCCAGACTTTTCGAAATTGATGTCTCTTTTTTTAGTATTTCTTACCTTACCAAATATTTGTGTTGTAATTAGCTCCTTGTGAAGGTTTCTGTTTTGGAGTTCATCTGGTTCAGCTTAGAACTTGCGCTTCTTAACACATGCCATCATTCATCAATTGTATTCCTGTCTTTGAAATCATTGGTCAGGTGCCTCCATTGCGGTGTCAGGTATCAGTCATTTTTTGGTAGCATGGCAGATTCGAATTTTTAGAAAACGACACACATTAGTCTTTGTTTTCTTTATACACATATATGTGTATATACACATGTGTATTCAAATATATGTATATATGTACATAGAAACAAAGGCATATGCAGTGCTGTTAACATTTCCAATTTTAAGCTTGGCAATGCTGCTAATTTTAATTATGAGAATTATAATTAGCAGAGGAAGCTGATTAAGTTGCCCTAAAACTTGCCAAATACTTGTATTAATACCAAATGTTTATTTGTATTTTTACTTTAAAAATGTTGACAGATTTAATGTCCTTTATTTATTTTCATTGTAAAATTTACATAAAATCCATTGAAATGTATTTATATACATTTAAATTATGAGAGTCCTTTCTTTCACTACTTTCTTCCCAACTTTATTTTCAAAATTTGTTGTATTGTCTCCAAAATTGCCAATAATATGTACATGAAATAAAGAGGGTTAACTGAGAAATTTTTCTCAGTGAGTTTTGAAAGTTCCTGAACATCAGTTTCTTCTCTGTTGTGTTTTCATTGGTTTAAATAAAGACTTGTATTCACTATCTCACTTAAAAGGCAGTATCTCCTTAAAATTCCCTTTAAATTTCCCAACATATCTCTTTACCAGTATTCCTTTCATTGAAAAGCCAATTTTTTGTAAGTAAAGGATGTAACAAAACTCTCCCAACCCCAAGGATAATGTGACTTAAGGAACTGAACCATAACATTGGACAGTTGTTTTTCCTATGTGATAAAGTTGTAGACAATAAATGAACCGATATATGGATTGCTCATATGAAATAGAATACAGATCTGTTATTACCTCAATTTTCAAATTTGTTTTGTGAGTTAAGATTCTGAGTGACTCAATATCTTAGCCGTAATATATATATATATATATATATATATATATATATATATATAAATTAATATATATATTGTAACGGTACGTCCTCCGAGAAAATAATAATAATAAATAAAAAAATAAATAAATAAAATATTGGTCACAATTGGAGAGGAAGGCGCGCCGCCTACAACGCGACCAGCCGCCCGCGTCCCGTTAACGCCCCAGCGAGGCCAGGCCCTCCGCGTTCGGGACGCCCCAGCGCACCCCACCCCGCAGCATAACTCGTTTTCTAAGGGGTCCCTTGTTTGCGACCGCCCGGCTCAACAAAAGGTTCACCCAGCTCCACTCAAGTACTCGATAGCTCTTCGCTGCGCGGCATTGGTGACGCCAGTTATGACACGCTACCCCCACTTTCGGCCCCCCCCGGCAAACTCGCGGAAAATTTACGACTGCCAGGGCACTTGTTCATTGAGACGCCTGGGCGTGCGACGCCCGCGACTGCCGGAGACCCTGTAAATTTCAATCCGCGTCTGTGGTACTAATAGGCTCCCAATTAGTTACGCACAAGTGTGCATACGTGAAGGACAAACCCGGGCCCGGCACCGTGATAAAAGAAGGAAATGTAGCTGACAGGTCGTGCCGCGAGAAAGGAACACCCATTGGTTACGCACAGTGTCCATCCGCGGAGGCGCGACACCTTCAAACACCTGCTTATTGTAATATCAAACTCGCAGCAATTGGCTCAAGGTCGCCACGTAAGCAAAGGGCCAGCAAATGAGGAAGAGCTCGCCGATCCTGGAGAGGAGGCGTCCCTTCGTCCGTGGGCGAGTGTGGCCCCAAGAAAAACGATTTTGACACTCGAGCTAGGCGACTTGGCGTTTGGCAGCGGCTACTCATTAGCATTTGGCACTCGTGCAAGTCACCTGGCAGTTGGCATCGACCACTCCAACTGATTTTTGGCATTGATCAGCTCCGACATTTGCCAATCGACTATGCACTGATTCTTTGTGGCCCGACAGTTCATCATGTCAGCCAAGACATGTGTTCGGAACTGTGCGTCAACCTAGAATTGGCTCCGCACAACATGTCGTTACGAGAACTTAAGGTTCGATGCTGGAAGGAGTTCCTGTCTAATTGATCACGAACTGTTGTGCCCGGGGGGACGGTGTCGGGGCATGTGCCCGACAACGAGCAACGGTGGACCTGAGGAAGTGCGCTGCTGAGGATTCCCCCCGTGAAGCGCCAAACCGCTGACGCCAGCTGCGGGTATCATCCCGCCACTGCAGAACACCACGCAGCAGAAGCTAAGATGAGTAAAATTTGCCACAAGCGACGCTCAGCCCAATTGCCGCGTAAGTGCGGACGACTTTAATTCAGGGAGCTGCAGCGGACGTGCCGGTAACTAGGCACGAGGGTAGCGCAAGTGTTTGCCACTTTTGTGATTGTTAAGCAGTTAACGTAATCAAAGGCCGCAGTAAGCAACATGTAACTCCATTGTACTGTTGTATTGTACTGTTGCATACTATCACCACCATCATCATCCATCATATTGTTTTTTAAATTTTTTGATTAATTAAAGGTTAATTTGTTAAAAACTGCATTCCATGAGTAATTATTGAACAGCCATGACCCAGAGAGACTGAGTGAGGTTACATAAATGGCGCCTGAACGTGGGGCTCGAATGAGCTCAATTAAGGTTCAGAACCATTTCAAAATTTTATGAATATGGCCGGTGACGAATGAAAGGGGAATGCATGTTCGCTAATTACTTATGGTCTGTGTATGATGGTTTTCTCTTTCAGCTTGTGTAGTGTTTACTGTGTTTGTGTGTTATATTGTGCGGGTTTTATTAAGAAATTTAAGTGTAAAGTAACTGTGAAGAATTTAAAATGGAGGGTCAAATGAACCAGGAAACCGACGGCAGCATAACCTCAGCACACTGTTACAATGGCTGATCTGATGATGATGTTAAAGTCAATGTCCGAGCAGACAGATACGAGATTCGATGAGCAAAAGGAACTGAATAAGATTTCGAAATCAAATTCATGCAGATAAACGCGAAATTAGATGAGAGCATGGAGCAAGTGTCGAGAAATTTTCAGAGCTCAGGAACTGTATCGAGGATCAGGGCAAATCCGAGCTGAAATTCGGAGACTAGAATCTCGTTTCGATAAGCACGTCGCGGTATGTAACGAATCAAACATGGCTCTGGCGCAGCGCATCGATGCATTGCTATTAAATTAGATGCGTACGCAATGAAAGCAAACGCAAATTTAACAGAAATGCAAAACGATCTTGAGGGACAGATCGCGGAGCAAGGCGGCCGTTAACTGAATTCGAGGTACAATCAGGGCTAGATTAAGGGAACAAAGAAAATGGATAACATCCACGAGTCAGTAAAATCTTGATTGCGGAAATAGAAACAAGGGTGAAGTGGTCTGTAGGCGGTTATCAAAATTAGAAACAAAGGTGATTACCGATATGCAGAGTGTCACTAATGAATATCAGAAATTAAAACGGGTGCACAAACGCCAAAATGAAAGGAAAAGCAGTTCAAACAAATGATCAGCGATTGATGAACGTCTTGCGCGAGGAAAGGCGCAGAAATCGCGGATATTTGTGATCAAATACCACGAAGCAACGGGAACGGGGCGGCGTCACTCCATGGACACCGCCGTCCAACCTGAACTTTTCAGGAACATCAACGAAAATCCATGTGAATTCATTCGCCGGGTTGAGGACTACATGAGCTCACGAAGCTATTCGAACCAGTTAAAAACAAAATTTGTACAGCAATTGTCGGGGAGCGCAGCGAGCTGGCTCCTTGCCATACATCCATTTCCCGTGATTTCGCTGATTTCAAGGTCCGATTCATGGAGCGCTTTTGGGGGAGAGCAGGTCCGGTATGATTACGGGAGAGTGATGGAAGGTAGATGGGGGAAAGATGGGGCATTTCATTATTAGATTACGCGGTCGAAAAGATTGCGGCATGAAATTATGCGACCCGCAAATCTCAGATGAAAAACTGGTTTGGATGATTACTTCCACTTCCCCTTTCAAATTCAAAACCTGTTGAATAGTGTAGACTCGCTCGATCTCGAAAAATGCAGTTACTTCTGCCAGGTAGATAGAACACGCATGTGTCAAGGGTCGGGGAAGTCGATCAAATAGGCAGGACAGAGGGAAAAATCAAGGACGCGGACAATGGCGGCGAGGCTTAATGAGTTCCGCCAGAAAACGGTGGAACTGCCATCGCATCAGGTAGCGAACCAGGGGCCACCGCGTCGGCGCCGCGTGATAGAGCACGGGAAGAACGTACGGACAATCAGGAGGTCCCGGTCCGTCAAACTAATGTCGTTCAGGTCGTGGGGCGCCGGACGCCGAACGAGTGCAGGTGCAGGGCTCACAGGTGCCTATAAGGAAATGGCAATGTGAACTTTGCCATCAATGAAGTAGAGGACGAGGGCAGGACTTTCTCCGGGCGCGAAAATGCCCTATTATCAATTTACATGTAAGGGATCGAGGCGAGGGCCCTCATTGATTCAGGAAGCGAAGTTTCGGCCATTTCGGAAGAATACTACTGAAATTAAAAAGCTGTCGATTACTCTTGAACTTCCCATAAATAAATGTTTTGTTGTCGGTGGGCAGAAGAAAGCAACCCCATTACCAGGCAGGTCCTATAACTTTATCGTTTAGCACAGATCAATTCAATGCCACATGTCTCATTGTAAAGATTTAGGATATGACGTTGTTTTAGTGTCGATTTTTAAGAGAATATGCGGTAGATAGATTTCGAACGGAGAATTATTCTGGATCCAGGAGATTATGATGTTTGAGGAAGGTGATGCCGGCGTTCACGAGCCGAAAGAGGCTAGCATGTTTTCGATTACGCGGAAGAAGCTCTCAGTCTAATTAACGAGAAAATGCGGAAAATAGCAATCTCAAGCCGGAAGAGCACCGCCTGCAGGATGCTTCAAAATTATAAGGACGTTTTATCAGGCCAACCGACCCATCCCCGACTTTCAATTCCGAATCAGGTCACAACCCCGAATCTTTAAGTGTAAGTTACCCTATACCACAGGCCCTAAGGCGGACGTAGACCGCGTCATTTCAGAAATGATCAGAGACGGCATTATCGAAGGAAACCGACCGCCTATATTAACCCCCTGTGATCAAGAAAAAGATGGAGGTGTTCAATTTGCCTCGACGCCAGGAGAATAAATGAGATCACTGTGCCCGATTATGATGCGCCGATTGCAATAGATGAGATGTTGTGAAGTTCCGGGAGACCAGCTTATTTTCGGCAGTAGATTTCACGGGCCGTATGTGTCACTAATAAACCACACCCAAATGTTTGTGAATTAAACGACGAGAACGGTTCCATTGGAAAATTTAACCATTACAACATGGTTCCTTTAATGAGTGATACACTAATCACGGTTGTCGCACCTCGCACTTATCAAGTTCCCAACTATTTGAATTATCTAGCACTAGGTTTCATTAGTTTTAACATAATGGTTGGCATTACTTACTTTACTGGTCTGTGTGCATTGTCTTTAGGTTTATTAGTTGTTAAGGGCAATTTGGTTTTCTCGATTAATCATTGTTTATTGTCAAGGGTTTAATTTCATTGTCATTATGGGTTAAGTTGGATTAAGTAATTATTGCGATTACTGTTTCTGTTTTTGCTGTCGTGATCACGGAGGCCGTTTCGTTAGTTAATCTTATAAGAAAATCCATCGCCATGCTCAGTATTTTCTTGGTGGGAGGATTACCAATGTAACGGTACGTCCTCCGAGAAAATAATATAATAAATAAAATAAATAAATAAAATATTGGTCACAATTGGGAGGGAAGGCGCGCCCTACAAGCGACCAGCCGCCCCCGTCCGTTAACGCCCCAGCGAGGCCAGGCCCTCCGCGTTCGGACGACGCCAGCGCACCCCACCCCGCAGCATAACTCGTTTTCTAAAGGAGTCCCTTGTTGCGACCGCCGGCTCCAACAAAAAGGGTTTACCCAGCTCCACTCAAGTACTCGATAGCCTCTTCACGCTGCGCAGCGATTGTGACGCCAGTTATGACACCGGCTACATCCACTCGGCTCCCTCCCAGCAAACTCGCGGAAAATTTACGACTGCCAGGGCACTTTGTCATTGAGACGCGGAGCGTGCGACGCCCGCGACTGCCGGAGACCCTGTAAATTTCAATCGCGTACGTGGTACTAAATAGGCTACCAAATTAGTTACGCACAAGTGTGCATACGTGAAAAGGACGAACCGGGCCGGCACCCGTGATAAAGAAGGAAAAATGTAGCTGACAGGTCGTGCCGCGAGGAAAGGAACACCCATTAGTTACGCTAAGTGTCCATCCGCGGAGGCGCGGCACCTTCAAACACACTGCTATTGTAATATCAAACTCGCGGGCAATTGGCTCAAGCGTCGCCACGTAAGCAAAGGGCCAGCAAATGAGGAAACCTCGCCGATCCTGGAGGGAAGGCGTGCCTTCGTCCGTGGGCAGTGTGGCCCAAGAAAAAACTTGATTTTGACACTCGAGCTAGGCACTTGGCGTTTGGCAGCCGGCTACTTCACTAGCATTTGGCACTCGTGCAAGTCACCGGCAGTTGGCATCGACCACTCCAACGTATTTGGCGCCTGTCAACTCACTTGACATTTGCCAATCGACTAGTGCACTTGATTCTTTGGCCCGACGAAGTTCATCATGTCCCGCCAGACATGTGTTCAGGAACTTGGTGCGTCAACCTAGAATTCGGCTCCGCACAACATGTCGTTACGAGAACTATTAGGTTCGATGCTGGAAGGAGTTCTGTCTAATTGATCACGAACTGTTGTGACCGGGGACGCGTGTCGAGGCATGTGCCGACAACGAGCAACGGTGGACCTAGGAAGTGCGCTGCTGAGGATTCCGCCCCTGAAAGCGCCAAACCGCTCGACGCCAGCTGCGGGTATCATCCCCGCCACTGCAGACACCACGCAGCGAAGCTTAAGATGAGTAAATTTGCGCACTAAGCGACGCTCAGCCTAATTGCCGCGTAGTGCGGACAGACTTTAATTCAGGGAGCTGCGGGACGTGCCGGTAACTAGGCACGAGGGGAGCGGCCAAGTGTTTGCCACTTTGTGATTGTTAAGCAGTTAACGTAATCAAGGCCGCAGTAAGCAACATTTAACTCCATTGTACTGTTGTATTGTACTGTTGCATGCTATCACCACCATCATCATCCATCATATTGTTTTTTAAATTTTGATTAATTAAAGGTTAATTTGTTAAAAACTGCATTCCATGAGTAATTATTGAACATGCATGAACCCAGAGAGACTGAGTGAGGGTTTCATATATATATATTATTTGTTTTCTAGTTAATAATTACAGTGCTGTTCAAGTAGATCATTTTCCCATAAAATCTTTCAATAAATTTGTGCCTAATAACTTTGACTTTCTTTACACAATATGTCGCTACCCCTGTACTATACTGCACAAACCCAAAAATCTCACTAGTGAGATATCAAGGGAAAAATACTTCAAATACAGATATAAACTATTATCATATATTATTATATTATATTATAAATAATTATTATATAAATTATTATATTATTATATTTATTGTATTGTATTTATTAAATTTTAGGTTTTGAAGCATTTGTTTAAAGCAATACAGTGATTTCTCAGTAGTAGGATTTTGGGTTTGTGCATTACAGTACTGGAGAAGCGATGTGATCTCACTGATTCAAATAAGTGAAGCCTACTTTCACTGATTGCAACAGCTATTAATTCCACTGAGTTAAATTGTTGTCACAGATTTCACTGATTCAAATAGTGAAGTTTCACTGATTCAAAAAGTGGACCCGTTTTTCACTGATTCGATCAGTTCAATTCACTGATTGCCAGTGGCACGGTTATAACTACTACAATCAGTGAATAGTATTTTTTCACTGATTTCCCCTATTTTCACTGGTCAATCAGTATTTTTCACTGATTCAGGCTGAGAGGTATGGATGGAATCCTGATGAGGACAGATTTTCGACACTAGTTCGATTAAAATTAGCGCTGTCTGAAGGAGAATTCTAGTGGCTGGCTTCTCTAGTTGGTAGTTCTCCGTGGATTTTGACCATTTCAAGCGAATGCCGGAGTAGTACTCAACAAGCGGACATAGACTACGCCGACCTTCCCCCGAGGGAATTAGATGGCCAGTTTGTCTGGTTTCTGGTGGGTGTCAGGCCCACCCCCCGGATAATTTTCGCTTGTTATTGAAAGTACACAAGTTTAGTCAATAATTGACGATCTTGAATGCATTGTTTATTATATGTGGATAATTTGTTTTCATTTGATATTAGGTTTGTTGATTCAAACGTACATTTGATGAGATCTTTGTGTAAAGGTGGCCGTTCTGGATGGAAGTCCCTTATAGTGTCTTGCGGAAGCCAGTGTGCCTGCAGCTGATCGGCCAGCAGTTTGCGAGCGTTCTTGTGAATATGAATGTGTGTCGAAGATCTTTCATTATTGACAAATATTGCAGGGTAGTGAATTTTCCGAAAAAACATAATTTTAGTTGTGTGAAACGTGTCGAAGCAATAGTGTTTGTTGCAATGTGCTGGAGTCGACCTTAAGTGCCCAGTGGAAATCAAAGCCAGAACCACGTGAACGGGAGGTGCTTAAAGCTTACACGGACGCGACGCATAAAATTATGTAAGTAATGTTTCAATATAGACTTTTACATAACTTTTAATTTATTGGAATTGCTCACATTTTTATTACACATTCGCGTTTAAATTTTAGAAATTACATTTCCGTCATTCGATGGAGGTGCAACCTCAATCTGTTAAGGTACCAGCTCACCACTAAGTCTACCACTAAATGCTGATCAAAAACCGACCAAACTACCGATCAAACAGCCAGCCCGCTAAATTCTCCTCGAACAGCGGCAAACTCCCACCTAGCCGCCTTCGGCCCCGCCTTCACCTCCGCCTCCGCCTCCGCCTTCGCCTCCGCCTCCGCCTTCGCCTCCACCTCCGCCTTCGCCGCCGCCTCACCTTCGCCTCCGCCTTCGCCTCTTCCTCGCCTCCACCTTCGCCTCTACCTTCACCTCCGCCTTCGCCTCCACCTCCGCCTCGCCTTCGCCTCCGCCTTCGCCTCCGACTCCGCCTTCGCCTCCGCCTCCGCCTTCGACTCCGACTCCGCCTTCGACTCCGCCTCGCCTCCGCCTCCACCTTCGCCTCCGCCTTCGCCTCCACGCCTCCCGCCTTCGCCTCTGCCTCCCGCCTCCCACCTTCGCCTCCACCTCCGCCTTCCCGCCTCCGCCTCTGCCTCACCTTCGCCTCCGCCTTGTCTCCGCCTCCGCCTTCGCCACGTCTCCGCCCTTCGCCTCCGCCTCCCGCCTTCGCCTCCGCCTCCACCTCACTTCGCCTTCGCCTTCGCCTCCACCTCGCCTCCACCTTCGCCTCCGCCTCCACCTTCGCCGCCGCCTCCGCCTTCGCCTCCGCCCTCGCCTCCACCTTCGCCTCCGCCTCCGCCCTCGCCTCCGCCTCCACCTTCGCGTCCGCCTCCGCCTTCGCCTTCCTCTTCGCCTCCGCCTTCGACTCCACCTCCGCCTCCGCCTCCTCCCGCCTCCGCCTTCGCTCCGTCCTCGCCTCCGCCTCCTAAACCTCTTCGCCGCCGCCTCCGCCTTCAACTCACCTCCGCCTCCGTCTCCGTCCTCGCCTCCGCCTCCGCGGAAATCGAATCCCGTTGTTGGCCGCGTGCTTTTTGCCGGAGCGCGTAATGGGATTCGGGCGGAGTGAGCCGTCGGGGCGACTCGGCGACGAGTTGGAACGACGTTAACGGCGAAGAGTTTTGCGCCGACAAAGCTCCGACTTTTAATACCTCCGGACGCGCTGTCAGCAGGTTTCTCGCCTCCCGCGGCCCCACAGCTCCCCCGAGACGCGCCGCCGCGAGTCCTCGCAGCAGAATTTCGTCGTGGTCTTGTTTTTCAGGGGCATGCAAATCTGAGCTAAATCATATTAGCGCTATAGCGGAGGAAACTAGTTGTATACAAGATGGCCGACTGAAAATAGACGAAAAGGGTGGAGTGGCTACAGTTTTTATTACTTGTTTGAACGCCCACATTTGCTTTGAATCTATATTTATACTATAAATGTATTTGTTTAACATTATGAATTTTTATATGCCAGACAAGGCAATGCACATGATCAAAATCTATTGAATAGCAAAACACCTAAATCTGTATACATCATTACTTGTCATTGAATTTTAACCTGAAAAGCCATCACACATTTTCTTCCTCACTGATGTGGTGCAGGAGCCTCAACTTATCAGTTCTTTGCATATATTGCAACATACCGAACTACACTAATGCTCCTTAGCGGTCTTTAATCGTACATATTTTCATTAAGATATGTTAAATATCTCTAACGGACTAACAGCGAACGCTTCAAAATCACATGCAGATTTCTTATTGGATGTGCCTAGACTGAAGAAAAGAATATAACTTAAACCACGTTGATTCTTCTCGTCGTCTTCCCTTCTAGCTGTGAGAAATTGTAGCAAAGGTTCGGAAATCTTTACTTTAGGTAGACGATATTTACGGCTAGAATTTCTGTGACTTTATTGCTATCAGCCGTAAAATTGATGTCATCAGCCGTAAAACTGAGACGCAAAAGTAAGACTTCTTCTCACACACTATACTTCCTTCGCGATCTTCCGAATCTCCTCCGCTCAAATCCTTAATTTTAAAAGTAGCTGTATCTGTCAATTTTACTTATTACGACAAGAACCTCCATCCCTTTCAACGGATACGTACGATGAAATCCACATCCTTTCATCTTCATGCGAGAATATGTAGGATTGAGGCTGCGAGAGCGTGGCGTTTCCAGGCTAAAATGGTCGTTGTGATTTACCACACAGAGTATTTTCTACAGAATCCCTGCATTGATGACATGCCAATTTATTAATATGACAAAGACTTTATCTTGTTTACAGAAACCTCCGAAAGTTATAAAAATCATTTGAGAAGTCAATCAACAAATTATTTTTTGTTGTTATTTTTCAATTTAGGCAAGTATATAATATATTACCTTGAAAACGTGTGAAATTGCTGAAAAATAGATACACAATATTGTAATAATGATGTCATTAGAAAATTGTTTTGACCGTTGCATGCGTAACGAATCATAACAATTTTTTATTAATAGTTTCGGAACACATCGGGTGTGTAGGCACATCATTGTCAATTCAGAAGAATCCTACATGTAAATGGGTTTCCGATCTCCGCGTGTTATGGTTTGTGTATGTCTTTTAAATGTCATTACTTAAGACAGAAAATTGACTTTCAGTTCAAATTTTAGGATCATTTTATTAACATTTTACCGGGACATTGGTTTAGTGGTGAGTTGCAGTTGACATTTACATAATTGAAATGATTGAAGGCGTTGTCATTGTCAAAAATACTATTAGTATTTCAATTTTAGCGGGAAGCGAAAGAAACGCCGGATTGCAAGCAGTTTTCTCTCCTCTCCTGCCACTCAGATATCATCATAATGCCCTACAAAACATCGTAATAACGGTGACAGCAGATTCGTTCTTGGTCATTTAAAACTATGTTTAGGCTTACAATTTAAAGTACAGAATGGCCATAATGATTTCAAAATATTTGGAAAAATACATATTTTCTTTTGGTTATATTCATTAATTCGTATGAATGGCGTAGGCAAATTGTTTTTCGATAACTGCAGTATTTATTATTATTATTATTATTATTATTATTATTATTATTATTATTACTATTATCGGTTTTATGATATTTCCTATTGACTTGTTTCTCATTACTCTACACCCCTATAACGATTTATATGCAGGCATTTTCTGTTTCTTCATCGATGAGAATATTTCCTCGGTATTCTTCGTTTTCTTCACTTTCAAGGGATCCAGTCAATGATTATTTTTGATATTCTGTCAGCATGCAATCTCATTACATGACATCACCTTTAGTGTTGTTAGTATTTTACATTCTGGAAGACTTGTATCTATATCTGCATTATGTACTCAATCTCTTCGTTAGATATTCTATCAAAAAGGTTGCAATAAACACCTTATCAAACTGCAGTATTTCATACTAAAAATCTGAATTTTGAGAGCGAAAGTTGGCTCTAAGTAGAAAATGTTACTTTTTATTATTTATTTTCTTACATTTTTATATATTTATTGTGCCTTGTCTTTCTTGTTAACTCATTTTAACTATTTTATCCATTGTGGGCATCGTCATTCTAAAAATAATTTTGCGGAATATTTGTACAGTCGACTCCGGTTATAGTGAATTCGGATATAGTGAACCGTCGGTTATAGTGAACTAAAGTCACCGGTCCCGTTTCGCTTACATTACAAATGAGCATAAGAAAACTCGGTTATAGTGAACCGGAACTGTTATAGTGAACCTAGGAAATACAACGCCCTGGTAATAATTCTTTCCTGGAAAAGAATATATCGCTTCAGTGCCACACATTCCCACACTAGGCAGCTTGAATTCCAACAGTTCAAGAGGCATTGAAGGGAGTCAAGACTGCATTACGATACTCAGACACACAAGTCAATGTAGAATCAATTATGGATAGAACACGAATTCTGGAAGAATCTAGAGAGAATTACTAAAAGAAAAGTACGACGCAAACAATTGAAAGCAAATTGACTTTTTAAGGACGAATAAAAATATTAAATTTCAATTCGTGCTATTAATGTATTTCTGCCTCTATATTAATCAAATTAATCTTTGTGGAGATATTCTGTTTTAATTTTACATCATCGGATATAGTGAACCTCAGATATGAGTGTTGTAAAGATATTTGGTCACAGAGTTAGCTATGACCGGGAGACGACTCCATATATTTATTTATCTCATCCTGCATCATCGGATATAGTGTACCAAAAATGTTATTCCCCAGAAGTTCACTCTAACCGGAGACGAC
This sequence comes from Teleogryllus oceanicus, assembly GCA_964035755.1. NCBI lineage: Eukaryota > Metazoa > Arthropoda > Insecta > Orthoptera > Gryllidae > Teleogryllus > Teleogryllus oceanicus. Next base: position 89,594,773 of record CAXIVR010000008.1, on the reverse strand, counting down.
TCCATATATCCATTTGTATCTCATTCTGCATCATCGGATATAGTGAACCTCGGATATAGCGAACTAAAATGTTAGTCCCCAGAAGTTCACTATAACCGGAGTCGACTGTATTTCCATTTGACGAGTCGGATATAGTGAACCTCCAGATATGCTTGAACTAAAATGCCCCAGAGATTCCTATAACCAAGTCAACTATATTCAAAATAGCCTCAGCATCCAAGGCAGAGTCTATTTCAACTGAATTTAATTACACCTCTAGATATACTCATCAATCTCCTGAAGCGACGTAGGTCCCATGGGAGGCGGGAGGCTATGGAGCGTAGAGCGCTCGCGTCGACCGCAGCCTACGCGCGCGGCCCTGCGCCCGGCGGGAATGTCCGTCCTGCTCGCTCACGCCGTGCCGATTCCATTTGCATGCATTTGTCATTAGCTGCCGGCGTGGCGCAGCGCTCGTTGGGACGCCAGCCGGCAGGGAGGTGTGCTAGAATGTTAACGATAACGACGCGCGCCGCATTTGTGTACAATATTTTATCGGGTTATTTTAATTGTCATGGCTCTTGAATACATTACTTTCGGGAACTGTTCATAAAGTTTGCGGTACTCGTCGAACCTCGCTGTCGTGGGAGACTGGCGTTTGGGGAGCGTGGAATAAATTGAGTCGAGGGCACGTCGCTTTAATTGTTTGTTCTTCACATAACATAATGGATGGTTCTTTCTGTATTCGTTTTTGGACATCTTTTATGATGCCCAGAAAGTTTGTGTTTGGTTTGTTGCACCTCATGATTTTTCGATTCTGGATTTTCGGCTCTGGAGGAAGCTTTGCGATGGTTAAAACGTTTGATCAGCGTAAGTGATAGAAAAAACAGGCCTGTCAGCTGCTTGATTAATAGGGCGTACGTACCTCATTAATTATATATTATTCAATTTCTTAAATCTCACATAATAATTTATTGATTTTGGTCGTTGGGTTAAAATATTCAAATTTTTGTTTTTCACGATAATGCTATGAGGAGTACCACATCTGTCGGTAATGTAACCCCAAACAGAAACAAGAGAATGTGTCCATCAAAATCACTAAATAACTAAAATAACTTTCTCCATAGTATTACACGTTGTTTACTAACGAAGCTAAACAAAGGATCAACAAGACGTCTTTGAAGGTAAACGAGGGCAGGAAAACAAATGGAAAGCTCTGTTTGAGTAGCACACAGATTCAGTCTTTCCATGCTTTATCATAAAAGCACGCGAGGCGCTTATGAGTATTTACAGTATTAGAAAATTATGATAAAAAGTATGGCTGTTTATGTACTTTGACAAATAAATATTGTTTTAAAATAATCCATTTTGCAATGTAAAATTAATATTTTCTATACATTTATTCACTGTTCATGGATTCAATTTGTTTGACTTTTGTTGACTGCTTGTTCACGGGCAATTTTAAAGATGATTTTCTCGAAAACGGTACCAATTGTTTTTTTTATTTTTTTGTAGGAAAAATGGTAACTAACGCTAAACTGTAAGTGGTGCTAAACTGTAACAGATGACATAAACATAATTGCGCTATATTATTTTGTTTTTTCCAAAAATACACAAATGAAATTTTTTTGATATCTCTCTCCCGACGATAATTTTTACATTACGGCGTTTTACATTATTCCATTTGTGAGTTGAAGTATTTCAGATGATTTCTGATTAAATTTCTCGAAAAAAGTTTTGGACGAAAATGAGCTTCAAAATTTTCAGACACGTTTAAACATTTTTTGAAAAACAGCTCCCATTTTTTCAATAAAAATTTGCATATAGGATCAGAGTTTACCTTCTATATGTTCTTAACGTGGTTTTCGGTTCTACTGTTAGCAAAGGAAAAACAGAGAAAACGTGAAGAAATATCTTTTAGGCATAATATATAGTAGCTACAGGAAAGAGGAGGCAAACCGAAAAATAACGCAGATCAAAAGTTAGAAACTAACTAATGCGAGAGAGTCTGTGCCACCTATTTGCACCTTTTGTTTCTATTCGCTACCTACTAGATTACGCTAATACATAAAAGTAGTATATATATTTGCATAGCCCAAAAACTTGGAACATCACTGCCAATTAGTCCCAAATTTAGCTGAATACTTTTAAGGGCGAATGGAAAAATATAGTGGATGCGATTGAAAACTCCTACCCCGAACTGTTTTTTGTTTTTTTTAATATAATCCCCAATGCATTTGGGCCTGATTGTTGTTGAGCGTTGCCGTGTAACGTGGTGCCGTGCAGGGCCGGAGAGAGCAGGCAGAATGGTGGCACGGGAGGAGCGGAGGAAGACGGAACCGAAGGGCAACAAAGGAAGGAGCAAAAGCAGAATAAGCGAAAAGAAGAGCTAGAGGGCAGAAGAAAGGAAAGGAGGAGGGAAGAGCGAAATGCAGTGAACGGAGGTGGAGCGGAAAAACGAGCGAAACTCGGGCCATCAGGCCCGCTCTTCCGTCTAACCACGCAAATTTCGATACGCTCCTTTCACCACCTAGCGGAGAAAGGAGGTATTATCGTGGGCGACGAAACTGGCGGATCTCAATTTTGCTCAGAGGCTTCTTTTAGGCTTGAGGATCTTTTACATGCAATATATCTACAACATGGGACAGCCAGCTTTACTTCTCTTCCGAAGAAAGACAAACGAAAGATTTTTTCGCCCTTTTAAATTCATAGTTTCGATCGGGTATGAACCAAAAAACTCATTACAACAGTCGTACGCTGACCTTTATACCGAATAAGTAAGGCGGTGGGATGGGGTCTGGGGGCGTGTTGCAGGCTGGAGGATGGGCGGAAGGGAGGCTGAGGAGGGAAGGGATGGGTGTGTTTTGCGGGCATCATGGCATACTGCGTGAGGGGCGTGGTGCGCCGGAGAATGAATGGGGGACGGGTCTGTGGATGGGAAAGTGCTGAGAGAAAGTTGCGCTAAGGAAAAGAGATTAGTAAGTAATATTCAAACACTGAGACTAAACTCAGTAAATAAGAAATCAAATCGAGATTAATATAGTAAAAATCAATGATCTAAATATTCATCTCGCTATAAATAAAGAAGTACAAGACACACCAAAAGAAACCAATCATGCCTCGGTAGTGGTGGAGTCGGATTTCAAAGAAAATGGTACAAATCAAAGGGAAAGGATTAAAATATATAAAAGAGACTGTAGAATCTTAAAAGTGATCAATTTAGGGAAGTATTAAGATTTAATATTAGACAATTAAAACATGAAAATAATGACAAGTTAACCAAGGAGTCGTAAAAGTCCTGGATGAAATGGCACCATTTTAAACGTTGAAAGTGCACACCGAATGGAATGAAAGAAAATTGTATTGTGAAAAATAAAAATGTGCAAAAAAAATGAAGTACACAAAATAGCTAAAATAACAAGAGAACCAGACGAGTGGGAAGAGTATAAGAAAATAAGAATGAATGTAGTTAAATTAGTTCAGGAAAGAAAGTAGAATATTATAACAGATACTGACAGAACTAATAATAATAGTAAAAAATTATATAAGGTAATTTAGAAATTAACAGGAGGTAAAACAGTGATATAATGACTAAAGATATTATATTTGAAAAATTAGTAGAAGAATAGTTAGCAACTATTTTGTATTATTAAAGAGACAGTACAAAATGCTGACGCAGGGAATCAACATATTTTCAAGCAAGATGAAAGATGTACTGTGAATTTTATAAATTTGAATTGATAACAAAAAGTGCTTAGAATTATCTATGGATTACCAAACAAAAAGGGATAGACGAGTTATTACGACCAATATTAGTATACTAATATACAGTATTTTTAGAAAATAATAAATAATTCCTTAGAAAAAAAAAGGATTTTTTCAGGAGTCATGGAAAACTTTCACAGTAATATCAATTCCAAAAGTGACAAATACAACGAGGACAGCTGAATAATAATGCTGAACATGCCTAATAATGCGGACAGCTGAATGCCAATAAGTAAGCTACCCATATATGAAAAAATATTAGAAGAAATAGTAAAGAATCAGTTACATGAGTATATTGACACAAATAAAATGATAAGAAAGGAACAATCAAGTTTCAGGGGAAAACAATCATGTCAAGCAATGCAAGCAGCAATACAAGCATACATGCTGCAATACACGCGGTTTCAGACGAATAAATGATTAATTCTGAAGCAGAAAAGAAAGCAGGACATCTTCTTGGATCTAAAGGGCATTCAGGAAACTATAGACAGGACAATGCTTATTGAGATAATGTACACATACATAATCAAGGTGACACGTTAAGTATTATATTTCACATCTTAACAGAAAAACAAAAAGTAAAATATAAAATATTATCTCGGATGCGATTAGCGTAAGTTACGGTGTTACAAAGGGTGATTTTGGAACCAATATTGTTTATAGTTTACATGGAAGACTCAATCAAAGTATATTTATAAACCTTTTTGGGAATGATAGTAAAATTCAATTATTTGCTGCTAATGGCACGTTATTGTATGTATTTGATCAAGAGAAGTGTGCAATGAATTTAAATATGATTATTTACTACCAATACAAGAATGGTTACGAGTGAATAAATTAATAATGAATGTTGAAAAGGCTAAAATTATAATTTTATAGTGGAAGAAACATAGAAGTAAGAGAAATTAAATTATTCACAACTGACTTAAAGGAAATACAACGGATATTCAAAATAAAATATTTGGGAGTAATTATCGATAGTACATTAAATTTTAAAGGTTATTTAGAGAACAAAATAAAGAAAACTGGAAAAATATTGATATTTTAAAAAGAATTGGGCAATATATAAATAAGAGTACAAGATGTTTATTATATAAATCCGTAATTGCGGCATACTTTGATTAATGTGCAACAATACTAGTTGGAGCCCAAAAAACTGAAATTAAAAAACTTCATGTACAACAAAATAGTGCCATGAGAGTAATAATTCAATGGAATAGATACACTTCAGTGCTAGACATTCTAGACACTACAATTTATGTCAATAAAAGAGAGAATTCATTACACGACGATAATTTCCATTTTTAAATTAATTAAAAATTATATAACAGGAGATTAAGTAAACAAAATCCAATGAATGAAAGATAAAATCAAGAGAGAGGAAACAAAACCTGCTCAACATATAGTAGTGTGTTTACTTTCCGCGGGTCAGGGGCAGGGAGGGGGCAGTGCAGGGGCAGGTGGGGACAGGGCAGAGGAGGCTGGGAGGGCGGTGCAGGGCGGGGGCGGGTCAGGGCGGGTCGGGGAGGTGGGAGGGCAGAGGCGGGGCAGCGGACGGGGCTGAGGCCGGGGGCTTGGCGGGGAGGGGGCGGGCGTGGCCCAGGGCGGGGCGAGGGCAGAGGCAGGGGACAGGGCGGGTAGGGGCAGGGGATAGGGAGGTGAGTGGGGCAGGGGCAGGGGATGGAGCGGAACAGGGTCCCGGGGCAGGAGGGCAGGGAGGTGGCAGGGTGGGGGCAGGGAGGGGCAGGGCAGGGGCAGGGCCCGGGGCAGGGCGGGGGGCTGGGCAGGGTTGGGGCGGGAGGGGGCAGGGCGGGCGGCGGGGCGAGGGCGAGGCAGGGGCGGGCAGGGGCGGGTAGGGGCCGGGGATGGGAGGTGGGGGCGGGGGCGGGGAGGGGCGGGGCGGGGCTGGGGCGGGGGGGCGGGGGCGGGGTGGGGCGGGGCGGGGAGCGAGAGGCCGCGAGACGATGGCGGTCGCGATAACGTCGCCATCCGGTCCGCGGGCCTGCCGGCGCGGCGCGGCGCGAGGCGGCGTCGCGGCGTCGCGCCGGACCGCTCTTATTGCACGCGTTATCAATTAGCGTTAGTTCTGCCGGCTGAGCAGGCGGCGGGGTGGGGCCGATGCGGGGCAGGGCAGGACAGACTGCTCGCCGCCCGCGCCGTAGCCGGCCGCGTTTGTTTAGTCGCTTTGCGAGCCGCGTTGTCGAGTGTCGGCTCGCGTGAATAGGCCGCTCTTCAAATAATGGGCGGACGCGGCTGGCCGGCGGCCGGAGGTCGAGAAGACAGCGGATCCGATGTCCGATGCGCGCGCTTTGTTCCCCGGGGCTTTTATGAAACGCTCGCTTCGCGGGTGAAAGCCTTGGTTTCAACCTTTTGTGCGATGAGAGGATTTCGAAGGACGATCTCTCTTAAGCGCTCGGTTGCGGTCGGAAGCCGGAATGAATTTCCCAAGTTTGTAATTCTGAAGGGTACAAGAAGAGGTTTGCTGTCAATATTCTCTGTCGTGGGTCATGCAAGTCTTCAAAAGACTTTGTGTGGATGATTTCTGCACTTTAAGGAAGGCCTCCTTGATTAACAGCTAGTATGTTAAGCGAAAGAATGCAATAGTAGGGGGTAGTGAACGTATAGGAGTGTACGTTCAAACTCTCTTACGTGAACCGCCACAAACTGTCTTGCTCGAGCGTAACCTTCAATGTTTTTTCTGTTCTTTGCATAAAGAAAAAGCTTTCCACAGTTCGTTTTGACAGCTGTGCCACGTGAATGATGTAGATTTGTATATGAAGAAAGTAAACGAGTTGAGTTTTATAATTACCCAGAAAATGTTTCGTGTTAGATGTAAAATCACAACTAGAAGTATGTGTACTTAATCAATTGTGAGTCCTATAATATATTGTACGTTTAAGTTATTCCTCGTAGAGTGCACATTTATAAATTAGCCACACAGTGGAAATATATTTTTTTAATTTATTTATATTTGAATTAATTCGCTAATGGTGGAGGTTTCCGATGATACAGTAGATTGGATCTCGCAAATCACTTGCTTTCTAAATTTTGTGGGAATTAAAGCCGATATTAAACATTTAACGGTAAGAAAGAATGCTAATATAATAATTTTATTTTGTGCATAAATGAAGACCTTTCGTAATAAAATAAGAAAAGTGTTATATCACTCAGCATCCGGAAGGAAGAAAAGAATAACCTTTATTTTCACTCCCCTAAGGTCATAAGTTCAAGAGTAATTTAAATGAAATGGTAAATTAGAATGTACGGAGAAGAGAGTCCATTCCTTCTGTTTGTCACGATTAACATTACAGTGAGTCTTCTGGAAGTGTGAAAAGGCAATCACAGACTTCTTTTTCTTCAGGTCTACAAGGGACTCTTCTTACAATTCTTCTCGCCTCCGCAGCCTTCAGTTGTTGGTTTTTATTTGAGAAGAACTCTTTCGCGAGGGCACTTACACATTTCACCTCAAGCACTCGCGAGTGCTTCCGAAATGCCTCAGGCCAGCGAGGCAGGAGACACAAAGGTGTAATTACTAGAAGACTGTTTATCCAAACATTACAGATTTGTAATAAATTGGAATACATTACAAATTATTGTATCACATGCAAATATTTCGGGAATATTCCCAGATTGTGTGAACGAATTAGAATTAGTTTGTTAGAAAGAACACAGAATTTCAGCGTACAATTTGAAAATCATACACTTTATCAACGCTATTAGGTCCCCCCTCTCCTTTTATTTGTAATCATTACTTTTTCAACAAGTTATATTTCAATTGGTTTAAATCTGTAAAACTGGCAAAAATGTTTGTGGGATCGGAATTTGCGTGAATAAAAGCGCTATTACAGTACAAAATAAGGAGTAGAAATTTTGCTAATAGATACAACTGCATATGAAACGAACTGCTAAAATTTCAAATATTGAATGATTCACTTTAAGAAACTCACAGACGTCAAACTTAATGTAAGAGTAATGAAATGAAAAATAATGTAACATTGTAATTTAGTATCATAATTTAGCACTAATGTTGGCTTCATTTTTAAAATAATAGTAATTTAGTGCAATATTTCTATGCAAATATTCTATCAGGGCGGAGAATATCAAGAGGAAAAAGAGCGTGAAACCTCCTCTTTACATTGACTTGCAGAGTTCCTTATGATCGCTGTCTAGAGTGAGGGATTTCGGAGCAAAGGAGATTGCGAATTCGTCGATGAGGGAATATTCGTGTTTCGGGAAATTCGGGAAAGTATTTGCGTTTTGGTATAACAAATTTAAAAAAAATGAGTAATAGAAATATAATAATTCTTCAAAATCACTTACGTGAGGCAATTTTAGGCAACAAATATCAAAATAGGCATCAATCGCCCTTTTAGGACATTTTAGGCTCTATTAATATGCATGCAGGACACCTATTTTTTTAATGATTAGTAAACATCTCCAATTATTTTCAACTAATTTACTAAAGGAACTAAGTAGGCATTTGTCGTAAAATCCGAGGTCTAGTAATAATACTTCAGTGGTATTTCAGATTTTCAATAAAAATATACATTTTGAAAGGAAAGTATTTTGATTTTGTACCCGTGTATACTTGAGAGAGCAACCATTGCATGACTTCCTACATTCAGGTGAGGAGGTTTAACAAAGATTCTTGTCTGTTAGAAGAGTTCTCCGCCCATAAGTGAGAATTGTTACGTTGTTAATTTATTTCACATGATTTCATAAAACATGATAACATAATAAAGAAATGATTTAATAAAACATCGCAAAACGAAAACGAAAGAATTTGCCATTCAAATACCTTGGGAAAAATGATTTTACGAGGCAGAATTTAAAAACAAAATAAACATGAAATAGTAATAAATAGTGAATAATATAACTATAATTCATATCTTGGTCGTACGACGAAGTAACATTGGTTCATCATGCGTTTTATTTCAAAATTGAATCTGAATATTTCCGAGCCAAGGAGGCAGAGTCAAGATGACCTACTGGCCAAATAACTTTCTCCTAATGTCGAATATTACATCACACGTCATAGGTCAGTCTCAACTGCCATCGTCCCTGCATAACGTCTAAACATTTCAAAACAGCATTTCATACAAAATAAATTCGTATGTAAATATGATATTTTAGGGTTTTTTTTTCGCATCCAAGGTCTCATTGTGAACTGTGCAAAGCGTTTTTGTATTGGACTGCCAAAAACTTAAACAAAATATGGGGTAACTGAGGAATGGTTAACAAGCAGTAAAAAAGTGAATCTAGTATTATTTACTGCCTGAATGTGGGGTCGACAAAGCTTTAAAGTGTTTTACAAATATTTTCATGTTACAAATTTCCTTTACGCAAGTTCAAAATAATAATGAACTGTCATCATACAGTGATCTGGTTCTTTTTGTTCTTGGGAGTAGTACGTAAATAATAATAATAACATATAATAATATATATATAAATAATAATAAATATTAAAAATTAAAGTTACATAATAAAAAATACAAAAACTCTTCTTGTCAGATATTATTTTGGCCTACGGCCTATACACACCCCAAAATTGGGTGTTGGAGGACCTACCTAATCCGAATGCTTCCGGAAGCGTCGTCTGGAGAGTACATTCTACCAATATCTAATCAGGCGGTTTATTCAATTATATTTTTACATTTCCTAGCTCCTATTTTAGAACATTCCGACCCATTCTTATAGATTTTTACTACAATATAATTTTGTAATTGAAATTATCCTAGAAAAGGGGATTATCCCATTAACACCATGTATTTGCCATAACAATACAAGTTATAGTATAAAATTATATTATGAAACGGTAATTTTCCTACATTTTCACACATTTGCTTCTTAGGGTATCTGGGCGATGCAATCTCTAGCGACCTGTCGCATTCATCCTATCAAATGCAGTGCCGTGGCGCATGGTCATGTGGTTTTCGCGGCTATCGCAGAATCGCGGCGATAAACAACGCAAAAATCTACATTCTTGGAGAAATTTCATAGAATCTTCTGAATGAATCCGATAACAAATCATCAGTTCTCAACCAGAGGACCGAAACGCGTCCAATGACACCTCATTTGTCTCGATTAGGCAACGGGAAGGAGTCTAACCGTGAGAGACATGCGGACGAAGAGACGCAAGTTATTCGAATATTAGAAAATGGGTGTTTCTTGAATGCATCTTATTTATGGGTCATTCAATATGAATAAAAATATCCTCCATGAACATTAACTGTTTCCTATGCTTCCAAATCTTACAATTGAACATTTCAATACAATTTTGAGTACCTATAAGTAGTACAGCATCTTTTGTGTGTTCGGTTTTGTGTAATTTCTAACGGTAAATTTCTTTCAAGATGCGAGCTGCTTCCAAAGGGGCAGGCCCAGATGAGTTTTGAATATTCTTCTTTGTGTAATATGTTTTTCAATATAATCTTATATTCTCTGGAAATTGATTGGCAATTAGTTACATATGTGCAGATAAATGCCAAATGGTGATTGATCAAATTATTATGGTGACCAACTATTTATCAGTCAGTTGAAAATGAGTTAGTATGACAGAAAATGTATCAGTCAGTTCAGTTAATGATATCATTGAATTAATGCATGTGGCTTTTTGGCAAACATTATTGAAGGTACGATATTGTTGAAAAAAATATTTGGAGAAAATGTCAATGATTATGAGTGGGGATTTCTACATCAATTTTTCTTTGAATGAAACTCGCCCGTTAATATGATTTTTGGCTTGACAATTTAATTTAAAGACGAACGCTGACAAAGGTCAGTTTACAACCAGACCTGCCTCTACTACCGACGGAGTGTTTTAGCGGCGTCATTTAGAAAATGAACAATCCAAATTCTTTGTATCATAGTTCTATTTTAGCTTTTACAAACCAATAATTTATTTTTGGAGAATGAACCTATGGAAACTGATGCACACACAAAAATAATATGTGGCATTTGGGGTCAGATTAATCGGACTTTAACCAACTAGCAATGTTCTCAGGCCTTCGCCTTGTATTTGTTGTCCACGCCTGAAGGAGAGACACAGGTGGCGAGCGAGGCTGGCGTGCTCTCATCGCCATCCCTGGCTCCTTTGGCCTGCCTGAGCCTTCTTTCTTGTCACGCCTATAGAAACTGAGGGGATTTGTGTTAATAGATCTACAGCTTCATTTTCGAACCGGCGCTGAATCCAACCCGGGACCACCGCACAGAAAGCTAGCACGCTGCCAATCGAGGGACAAAAATAATATATTTTATTGAATTAAATGAGTTTTTCTTTAATTAAATTTCACCAAATAATTTCCTAATCCTAAAATAATAATAATAATAATAATAATAATAATAATAATAATAATAATAATAATAATAATAATAGAATCATTAACAGATGAGGAAAAAGCAATTCATAAAGTCATCTTTTTCAAGGAGCTTACACGTCGCGCGAGAGTGTCGTCCACCTTCTTGCATTACTTATTTTGTGTTCGAAATTCTAAGGACTTTGGCCCCAAACAGGAAACCATTTTAACACCCCTCCACTTCCTTCCGCAAGATCTAACGTACATAGGATTTTACGTCTCCACAACTTCCTTGTCACTTTCTCTTTCTCCTATGGTTTTGCGGCGGTCAAATTCTCACTGGACTTCCGGGTACTCCCAATACTGTCGGAGTCCTAGATAAGGAGTTTCCACATTCCCCAGCCGCAAATAATGGCCCCGCAAAGCCATTATTTGCGTCCCACGAAAGCTTTTTGAAAAACTTTTTTCAAGAAAAAAAAACAAAAAATATTTAGAACACATTCAAAAGATATATTTATTATTTCAATAGAGCAAAATGAGCAAACGAAGTTGAACAGGAATTAATCAAGACCAATTTGTTTGAGAAACAAGAACCACAGCAATTTACCGATGCGATTTACAAATCGATACGATTCTAAAGAGAAAAAAAAGAAAAGATATTATATTTTTAAAACTTCTATTCAGCGAAAATGCCCAAACTTAGGACAATTTGGTCTAAAAGTTTCTTCAATGTTCGGGAGTACGTTTTCGTATGGAAGTGTGTTTTCTTCTTTGAAATATATTTGTACCATCGAACACCTTACTTTTTATATACGAGTACAGCATCAAAAATCATGACCCAAAGAATTGCATATAAATGTCTTAATGACAATTTCGTTCACCAAAATTCCAGTAAATATCTTGATTTTTGAACATTAGAAGACGTCTCTGCTTTTGAGTAGCTCAGTATGTAATCTTCACTGAAATGCAATGGATATACAATTTTTTTCAAACCTGGCCATTGCATTTCTTCAGTGCACATTGCGGTGAGACTTTTTGTGTGACAGTGTCGTTGTGAGTGCATAGTAATAATTTCTTGAAATTTCTAAAATCCAAACTTATAAGAATGAAGACGAATTTGAAAGAAGAGGAGCGAATTTGTAATTTATTAGCATACGTTTTGTTGCTTTAAATCAGAAAACAGTTAATTAAGTCCATTAATATTTTTTTTACTGTTGGGATCTTGAATAGGCGCCAGGCCATATTCGCCTATTGACCTCCAATCGATCCTTTATTCATCATTGACACAGGGGGTCTATACCGACCACGTTGGGATTCCTTGTACTAAAGAAATGTAAGTTGACTCTAGCTCCGAATTTGACGCGAAATATGAATTTGCCATTTAAACAAGTGATTTTTTGAAATAATGTCTCGAAGTTCTAACCATCTCAGTCTATAAAAAAGGCAACAGATTACAACCTTAGACTTATTGATCAATGCCATTGACGTCACACACCTGTGCGGAGACTTTTACTCTCACACAAACATACGTACTTACACTTAAATGTAAATATGTATGTTTATGAGAGAATAAAGCTGGATTGGAGCATGGATTTGTACTCAAGAGATTGGTAACAATATGCTTAAGAATGTAGGCATTTGCATGAGCAGCGCATCGATTCACCGGGAGATTCCGGGTTTCGAATCCCGATGCTTTTCGACGCTAGTCAGAGAGCTAGTTCGAGTTCTATCGCTGCCTGGAGGAGAACTCTAGCGGCCGGCTGCTCTGATCGGTAGTTTTTCGTGGTTTCTCCTATCAATACCAGGCGAATGCCCGAGCAGTACCCTAAAAAACGGAACGCGCGCGATCTTTCCTTCCTTGTCTTGTTCTCACCCCTTACACACACGCGCACTACACTACCACACACGCCGGGAGATCAGTCGGGAGCTTCGAGCTGAGATACCGCGATGAGAGATACTTTTTTTTTCTTCTTTCAATTATTTTATTATTTTGAATGGTATAAATGGTTCAGTTTTACAATACAATTTTTTTCACATGTTTTTGATACTTATGATCAAATTTAAAAAACTAAACTATTATTAGCTTTACAGCTATTACTTAGGGAGAGGACACCCACTGGGCAGCTCACAAATAATCATCTAAATCTGCAAATTGAATGTAAAATACATGTTTGGGAAATATATTTTTTATTCCGGTGGGGTTTATGGGTGCTTTGCCTAGATTGTAATGGGATAGTTGTGTAATTGTTGACATATTATTGTAAAAATTATGGGATAACTTAGTGATGATATATGATGATAGCTACGATAGGTTCTATTTGAATTTCTTTATGAAGCTGTTTGTTTGAAATGAACCAGGGTGCTTTGGTTATTGTTCGAAGGAATTTGTTCTGTATGACCTGTATTTTATGAATATTCGTTTTTGCTGCATTGATCCAGACAGGGCAAGCATAGAGCATTAAGAGTCTAATTATGGCTGTATATATATGAAATTGGCATTTTCTATTGTTACTTTATTTTGGTTGTTTATTAATGGCTTTAATTGAAATAGTTTGACTTTTGTTTCTTGTGTTTGTTCTTTCCAGTTGAGTTTAGTGTCTCGATTCAGACCTAGATATTTCACTGTTTTGTTTTGTGGAGTCCAAGGAATGATGTTATTGTTCAGTGTGAGAGGTGGTGATGTTGAAGTTGTTTTTAATGAAAATATTTTTGCTATTGACTTAGATGGGTTTAATTTAATTTTCCATTTGTTTGACCAAGAATCTATTTGATTTAGACCTTGCTGTAATGTGTTTCTTATTGTGTCAAGGGATATGTTTGAACAATACAATGCTGTATCATTTGCAAATTGTGCTGTTTTGACTGTGTTGGATGTAGGGATATCAGATGTGTAAAGATTAAATAATATTGGTGACAATGGGAAGCCCTGAAGAAGTCCAGCATATATTGGTTTGGGGTTTGAGTGATGTTTATCTACTGACACTTTGAAAGAGTTCTACTGCTTATATGAAGCTATTGAAATTAATGTTGAATTTAGTATTTAGGTGTACCAGTGATTCTTAGATTTATACACTTAGAACCTTGATACCATACTCTGTCGCCAAACATGAAATATCTAGAAAAGTTGTTTAGTATATGAATTTCTTTGAATGCTGTATGCTGTATCGGAATGCTTGGATATCTTCTGTGATTCTTAATAATTGATGTGTGGTTGATAACTTTTCTGTGAATCCAAATTGGTGTCTGCGAATGCTGCCTTTCCGAAAATACGTCACACCCTTTTTCTGTTACCTGCAAGAATGTTCCTATACACAGAAAAAGTTCTTTCAACTTCGCTTGAGTTTAGAGGGCACGACTTAAAAGATTCAATTTCTTTAGTTGATGTATTTTTCAACACCATGCGTTTCATTCTCAAAAAACCACATAACTATTTCACCGTTCTCAAACCAGGATTTATTTCTTGAATTTTCATTTTTTCTGTTAAGACTCTTCTATTGGTCCTGGCAAATTGTTGAATGACTTTTCTGCAGAGTTCAGACGGACATGTTTGGGTCGACTTCCTGATGACCGCTCTAGTCACACAGAGATAATGCGAAAGCCATCTAAAAGTTCCTCGGAATTTTATGAAGGAACAAAAAAAATATAAAATATGCAATTATATTCTTTTAAAATGAAAATATGCTCAATCATCGTAAATACGGAAGCAATAATATCGTATGCAGTAATATCCACTATAAGAACTTTTATATCGATCTCAAACAATAAGATTGATTGATTTTCGTGTTTCCGGGCACGTCAACTGCTTTGGTCATTAGTCCTGTTAGTGTAGTGCATGTTTTTTCTCGGGAGACGGCGGTGATCTTCCGTCGGCGCCGACCTGCCGTCGGCTATTGAGGTTCCCCTAGCAGGACAATCTCTAGAAGCTCCCGACCGGTGCTCCCGAAATATGTGGTAGTGTAGTGCATGTTAGTGTAAATGCGTGTGTAAAGGGAGAGGATAGGACAAGGAAGAGGAAGGACAGATCGCGCGCGGTCCGTGGCCCGTTTGATTAGGGTTCTGCTCCGGTATTCGCCTGGTGTTGATCGGAGAAACCACGGAAAACTACCGATCAGAGCAGCCGGCCGCTAGAATTCTCCTCCAAACAGCGACTGAATTCGACCTAGCTGAAAAGCTAGTGTCGAAAATCCTGCCGCTGTAGAGTGTAACCTAGGACCTCCCGGTCAGAGGCTCTGCAGTGACATCAGTTGATGCACTGAGCTACCGCTCCCGGTCCAAACAATAAGAAATGAATATGTGCTTTATGCATATCATTACGTTTAAGGAAAAAAAACCACATGCACATATGCAAAATCCGCCGCCTACTAATGACCCTATTAGTTGATGCGCACGGAATCTCTAACAATCAATCAATCACAGCATCCCCTTCCGGTCAAGAGAGTGATCGTCGAAACCCTTTCTGCAACGCGGCACCTCTGGAACGGCTGGCGAGCTGCCTGTGCCCTCCTCTCGCGGCCGCTCTCTCCATCTGCTTTCGTATTCTCGCGCACAGCGCGCGAAATATGCCGCACAGCTCCGGCGCGCCGTGAGCCCCGTGAGTCAGAGGCGCCACGCCATGCGTCATGTGTTTCCCCGTCGCCCCGCGCGACCGCCGCGCCGCCCGGAGCGGCTGACCGCTCGCCCGCCACTTCCTCCTCGCGCGGCCGACCGCCGCTTCTCCGGGATTCCGGAAGTACGTCACACCCGAGCAGTCGGTGTCCGCGCGCCGCTTCCGCTCCTGCAGGTTGCGAGCGGTGATAAGAGATGGGGACGCAGGGGAATCCACTTGCAGGGGATTGGCTACGCGAAACTGAGGTCCATGACGAGCAAGGAAAAGTCCGATTTCCTCTTTGTTGGCAGTAATTTGTTTACGCCGTGGTTACCATGAAAATGTTAGTGGCAGGCGTATTTCATAGCCAATTGCCGATAGTATGAGCAAATATATCAATGTTAGAATGGTATTAATTGGAATCAATATTAGAATGGTATGGTGACATTGTTTTCGAAAGTATTTAATTTAATCGTATTTTCTCAACAAATAGAAGGAAGGATTTACACTCACTATCAAAACTCAAGTATAGTAGGATTTATAACGATTAGTAAAACCCCAATACAATATAATTATGAAAAAAAAGTTAAAAAATGATAATGAAAACCACTAGTCTACAATAAACAAGATTTTAAATCAAGAAAATCATGATCTTCCGTCGCGCTGTCAAATAAAATGGACACAATCCAGCTACGCCTGGTACCGCCAACATCGTCCGCTCCGCTCGCGGGTGCGTTGTTAAGTTCTTATTTCCTCTGGTGAATATATAAGTTATATGTCAAGTATCTTATTATATGACATCTCATAAAACTGTGACTTCGTGTGCCTGCTGCCTTTGCGGGCGGCATTACCCGAAACCATGACCACCGTAAACAACATCTACTATTCGCGCAACTTTTCTTGAACGATGGATTGAAGAAATGCGGGTGGAGTGGGGGTATTAGTTACAAAGCCGGCCACTAGAGTATTTACAATAATGCTAACCTCTGGAAAATCAGAGTCAAACCTGTTATGTGTGCGGCCAGGTCATCGCTCTGGGTAGGCAACAGCAGGGACACTAGATTGAGGTTTTAGGTGCCTGCCTTGAAGGACCTGGACCTGCCTCAGCCATTTCTTTAGATAATGGTAATAAAGCTGAACAGAAGTTATCGACTATGAAAGCAACTAGCTTCTATTTCGCGCCAACGAAATTTTCATGCTTGGATTGTTGCCATCAGTGTTTGCTGCGAGCTTTTGCCTTCAGCTCTTCATTGCTGAAGGGAGGGGGAAGCAAGGTCATCGTTCAAGAAAAGTTGCGCGAGTAGTACTTAACCTGAACTGCTCATAATGCACAAACGAAGTCTTACTTGGCGCTGCTACTACTCACGTCTTCCCGACCAAGGACCAAGCAATCATCATTGAAGCGCATGAAGAGTAAACATTGAAGGACTATGTGAGTAAGCTAACTAACGTTACACAAGGAAGTGATATTCGTTTTGCGTCACATATCGCCAACAACAGGATATGTGTATTCTTAAGCTCAAAGTAACTAGCTGATTATATTACAGATAAACACAAGTCTCTCATTATAAATGATACCGAAATAAGTGTCATACTCTTACTTAGTAAACACATCAGTTATTACATCCAATGTTTGTCGTGTGATCCCACATGAAGGCATCAAAAAAGCTCTTAACGAACTTAATGGTCATACTTCATCCAATATTACTTTTATAAGAGCTGGTGTGACTGATCCTAATTTGTCTCATATTTTGTTTTAGAAGGGAGGTGTTCATTAAACTTGATGAAATTCATAAATTACCACCATTTATGTTAATCCAATATCAGGACACGTCTCATAGATTATATTTTTCTACTGATAACATCTCTTGCTTTAAATGTCAATCTGAAGGTCAAATTGTTAGTCAATGTCCAAACAAAGAGAACAATTCTACCTCAATTATAAATAATGGTTCAGAAGGTAACGATAGCACCTTAAAAGAAAATTGCTCCTTGAATCATTCAATAGTGCAAACTTCTAATATCTAAAATGGATTGTTATAGCTTCCGTCCTTTGAACAAGATAAGCTTCTCATCAGATTCATCACCCTGCCCTAAGCCCCTCTTGAACAAAGATACAAATTATACAAATCAAATTCAGAAATTACCATCTGCCCCTCAGCAAACCACATGACATCCCTCCTTGCAAAAAACACCAACTCAATCCTCTTCCTTATCTGAAACAACTCTCTCTAATGCTGATAATAAAGATCAACAAAACAACTTGAAACAACGAAAAAAGAAAAAAAACATAAACAAAGTTGAATCAGACTAACAAGGCAACAATCCTGGAAAAAAGTACGTTAAGATATACTCAATCCAACAAAAGCTCTCATTGACAACAATCAAAGTTTTTTCCCTTAACGTACAAACAATTTCAATTATTACTGGAAAATGCCTAGGGTTCAGCTGATCCCATTGTTATAGTTAAAGATTATTCTAATGACAATCCAGCAATTATTAATATGCTCAAGGAAACTTACAAGGTATTAACAGACAGAAACCTCAAAGGTACATTTACTAGACTTCATGAAGAAGCTGCTAAAACAGTTACCTGATTCCCACTTATCTGAGACTGAATACAGTATGGACAGCACATAATAATCTTTGTATAAAATCTTTGTCAGACAGTAATCACTCATTATATCTTTGCCAATTAATTGGAACTAAAATTATGAAAATTCTTGAATGGAAACTTAATGTATATCACGTACCTTGCTCCTGATCTACAGAGCTATCATCCGAAGTAAAATAGACTAGGAATGTATACTATATAACAAAGCAAACAAACAACTACTCAAAAAATTGGACCCAATACATAACACTGGGCTCAGACTATGTACCGGTTGTTTTCACACTACGCCAACCGGTAGCATCCTTATAGAAGCTTCGGAACCTAACATTCAATTTCGTAGGGATTACTTGTCCATCAAGTATCTAAGCAAAGCCTTGACATCCAACAACAATAAAATTCTTAATGATATTAACCCATTAATTAAAGCTCATACTAGTCACCTGAAATCATATCCAAAAACTTTCTACGAAAGTACCATGGACATAATCAGGGACTACAAAATTCCGTTTGACTGTGGGAACACACAGAACTTCTAAATATCCACCATGGGTCACAACGAATCTAAGTATTGATAACGTTCACAAGGATTATCCCAACTCCAACCTGGCAGCTTCTGATGCGGATCTCATTCTGCAAGAAATATTTAACAACTATCAAGATCATTACGTTATACACATCCAAGACACATCGGAAATCGATAGACTAGGTTTATTCATTTCATTCCCTTTCCAGACCTTCCATGTTCAGATTCCGTATTTTTAGCAGCAAGATCAGTGCTTACAATTATCGTTCTTAATGGCGATTGGCCTCGCTAAATCCAACAGTAACAAAGAAATCCATTATTATATCCACATATTATTATACTATCCTTTATTATATCCCATCCATATATACGAATGGCATTAGTTCTCCCAATTATCATATACCATTAATCACAAACTCCTTCAGTCTACCGGCTATTGGTATAGCGTTAGCTGGTGATCATCCATATTACTAGCGAAATAGAAACCAAATCCCCGATCAACAAGTCCACGCCATCGACATTAATAGTTGACTTACAGGAGAAGACAAACTATAAAATATATTCAACTGAGAAGTATCTGAAGCACGTTGGTCAAATATTGAAGGAGAGGTGGTCAACTCTATGAACCGATTCTAAAACTAGTAGAATCCACAAGGAAATCAATAAATTATTAGCTCTTAACATCTACCTAAAGTTAACTCGTTAACCTAAAATCCCATTGTGCGATTGTTGCAACAAAATTTTGAATATTGACCACATCCTTATGGAATGTCCCAAATATAATTCCATAAGACCCAAATATGTTGACGCTAAACATTAAAACTCCATTTTAAGAAACTGCCCTTTCCAAATCAAGGGAATAAACTTCTGTAAAAAAAATAGGCATTCTAGATTTCATTTAACCTTTATATATTATGTTTTCTGTCCTTACGTACATATATCTATTATATGTAGGTATATTCCGTATCTCTGTAATATACCTATGTAATAATATTTCTAAATACTGTTGTATCCATTAATTGTTGCTTTAACGTGGGTAATAATGTAAAAGTTTCCCAAAATATATCCTTGTATGTAAGATCACAATTGATGTAAATTTCCAGTAAGCATTGTAATAGTTATGCAACTAATGGAGTCGTTAATAACCTCTGCTGTTGTGACTTAAAATAAACGAAAAAAAGTAAAGGTCATGACATTTTTAATTAGTCTACAAAATGAAACTTGTTGTAATCACTAGAAATATAAGCATATTTTTCTAAACCAGCTATTAATATAGATTAAGGTTTTCCATTCAGATTTGCTCCATCTCCCACCACTTTTCTACAATAACGAATCTATTTATTACACTAAAAATAGGCCATATTCCATTTCCTTATAAATGGTGTCAGTAAAGCTTTCTCAGAAAAGCGATCAACTCTCACGTCTTTTGTGAACTGCTTCAGGATCTTCTCTGTATAACGTCCAGCAGAAATCTACCATCATGGAGTCGTTTCCAGAACCTTGGTAGAGTTGCTCCTTTGTTCTGATGTCCTGGTGAAACGCTCACGTTGTTCATTACTCAAGTGAACGAGGTTATCAGGGAAGAAATCCAAACGGTTGTTTGAGTGTAACATATGTGACATTCTTCACAGGTTTTCGAATTGTACATAATTTTCTTGATTCCATGAAAAAAAATCCAAATATTTGTGTTTCACCAGGAAATGTTCACTCATCCTCTAAGAACTAGTCCAGGCACCTTGTATTCTGGAGTCATCGTTTGTGTGAACGCATCAACTTTTAAAATCTCTCGGATTCCTTCCTTCATTTTTGTTGCGCTGATTTTAAAAAAAAATGATCTGGGCTGTCCGGGTGACGCCGCGTCAAGGCTGGGGTGCCGACGTTTCGACCGACATATCGCGGTCCTCTTCAGGGCTGTACTGCCAAGGGGGAAGAGGACCGCGATATATCGGTCAGGCGCAATCGGCACTCCAGCTTCGACGCAACGTCTGTTGAATCATGACTTTGGCCGCGGTAGCCTACGATACCATTAAAAAAAATTGTTACAGGGATACTGGAATGGTCCACAGTTTGTCTTGCCTATCATCTTCAACAAACAATATTAATCCAAGCTTTAAAAGAGGAGGGAGGAATATGTTGGGATCAACGCGAGGAACATTGAAAACACTGTGTTTTTAGACTCATAAGAAACTCTTCTGTTTCTGTCTCTTCTTTATGTTTTGTGACATGCAAGTCAAAACAAGAGCTAATTTCATCCCCAACAACAGCAGTTTCTTAAGGAACGGTTTGCCATCTAGAATTCGCAGTCACCAAATGAAAATTGTTGTATCTCAGAAACGTTAGAGAGAATCTAAGCACACATTTGAAATCAAGGAGTGACACTTAGCAAATTTCACATATTTTCTTTTCTGATGATTTTTCGTTGTTAACTACGTAAGTCCTTCTTTTGAGAAATAATTCGCATAATCACAATATTAAAACCATTTTATCACAAAAATGCCTCATGCCAGAGAAATTGTAAGTAGATACATATTTTGAATTAGGGAGTGATACTAAGTTGTAGTTTTATTTCTGGTGATTTTTCATTATTGATATATGATTCATACCTTCAATTTTATTAGGAAATGATTCGCATATACTATGTTTATATTAGATTTATAATGTGAAATGTACAATGTATATCCATTTACTTATTCCAAACTAAATAAACAATTTTAATCTAAAATTATTGAATAAATTAATGGGAATTGAAATGTTCATACTTACTTTTGTTTTTAGGCATCCGGCGTTCGATGATATACGGATGCAGCAAACAAATTACTCCAGATTTCTTCTTTAAAAAAGAGAGTGGAATGTGATAAACAATAGGATTAAATCAATCTGTTGATTTGCTTTTGAAGAATATTCTATCGGAATATACGCGTAAATTCCTTCTCCGGAATACAATTTGTTTGATACATGTTTGATATGTAGTAATTTTAATATATCCTTTTGCTTAAATTACGAGAAAGTGTATCCAGCGTAAAGATGGTAAATTTGTTTTAATAACATTGATTAAATTGTTAAAAAATGCAGTCACTTCAAGAAATTCGTAGTGGGTGTCTTCAAATAACGTCATTATATTAATATATTTTGTCCTTTTCTTTTATATTCTATCAGTTTTAATCAGAAATTTTGTTTTATTCGTATTTTTATGATGTACTACTTCACTTAAACAGCAATCTACATCCAAGAACCTCTATAAAGTGTTCTATGAACAATAATGGTTTGCAAACGAGATTTCATCGAAATTATTATTTTTATTTCTCCTTGAAGCTTGAGAATCTAATGTTTATATGAGATTTTTTGAATTTATTCAAAGCAATTCAGCATGTTAAGTTTGTTATTAAAAGCTGGAAGATACTTTCACATCAGTTTTCTATCACATCTGTTAATGATTATAGACACCATAAGGCGACTAATGTTATTACTTGTTTGTAAGCAGGAATCTTTGTTACAGTGATGACTTGAATCCTAGGCTACATTATCTTTGAATTCCTATCAATTAGTAGTTTGAGGAGGGAAGGACGAAGGTCAAGTGAAGAAGAGAACACAGTTTAGTTCAGCTTGTATATTTTTCTCTTTCCTTCAAATTATATAATAGACTCTTTTCAACATATAATATAACACATGACAGTCATTTAAGTTTTGTTTAGAAAACATCAACTTTGTCACAGCTAATGCTCAGAAGAGATGAGAGAAAGAGACGAAAATGTACAAATAAATACGATTTATGAGTGAGTTTTTCCACAATGTTTACAAGTTGCATTTTCAGCTGCAATATCACATTTAGCCGGGCGCATGGACCGCGCCACAACGCGCGGGGCCCCCGACGGTAGCCTGACGGGGAGCCGACGAGGTCCCGACGATAGCCGACGGAGGCCGGCGCGGTGGGGCGCGGGCGGGCACCCAGACACAGTCAACAAGTACAAAAGTTTGGTACGTTCTCAGAAAACACCGTCAGTGAATGTCACGAACATGCTAACATTTCATTTCCTGCACAAAAAGTGATCCAGACGGTTCAGGGGGGGGGGGGAGTGAACGATGTGAGAGCAGTCAGACGTAGTTCAACAATATAATTTTAATATCCATATACATAGTCTATATACAATACATGTTATATCTATTTACAATTCCTCGTATTTATTTAATACACTATTTTATTTGGCTGTTGTGGCGTTTAGGCCTAAAATTTGTACACTTTATTTTTCGAGTGGTTTATTCCACTATAACAACGTTTTTTAAACTTTTTTCACATACACGAAAAAGGCGTTCAGTAACTTTATAAACCTCACTTTTCTTTTCAAAAAAATTCCCTACGACGTTCCCACAGAAAATCACCCAGCAGATGCGGCACCACTTGAGGTGGGAGCGGTGGGGCGGGTGGGCGGGCGGGCGGGTGGGAAGGGCGGTGGGGAGGAGCCTTAGAGATCAGGTGCTCGGCTTGGCTGCTATTTTTTTCTCTGTGGTGACTTGTAACAATAAGGCATGGCCCGTCTGGGCGGGCGTTCTTGTGTGCTTGAGTGAATGCGGCTGAAGACGGGATATTTCTTTCCGACTCCCACGGTTTCTCTTTTTCGACTTTTTTTTTGTGGAGCTTGTTTTTGTGAACAGTGACTGTGCGTGTATTGATCGTATCTAAAGTAAAATTATTTGGTTAATTCTCTCTGTTTTAATGATCTAAATCTTAAATTTTGAGTGTCAAAAACAAAATAGTTATTTAGAATAACTATTCTCTAGCCAACATTTTGTAAAAAAAATACTAATCTCGTTTTTTAAAAACCTACTAATACGGAATGTTGTGTATAATTAAACACTGGTTATTTGGCAACACGTAAAAGATTTTTGTAACAGTTACAAATGTAATTATATAGCATTGTTCCTTATTCAATTAATTAAAGCCATTTTGTTATTTTGTGTCACTATGTTAAAGCCATCTCACCGGCTAGCATTAAAACAACTGAAAGCACGGATTACTTTTCACACAGCGTAGTAAGACTCAGCAAACTGAAACATACAAAAATAGGATTTTTTGTGTTTTATGCTGTGCCGTGCGGAGAGAGACGAGAAGGTTCAAACGAGTCTATATCTCTGAAGAAGAGCAACAACACACATACAACAACATTAAATTATATATAGACATTTCCTCTTCAATTGACAACAAGAAGTGAACAATCAACTGATAGGAAAATGGTTCGCAGTCGAGTTTCTTGCGCGACACATTTTACAGAAAATATTTTTATTTTTTTTAAAATATTTTGTTCCGTTTCTTACGTTCAGAGAATCACAGTCAACGCGGATACGAGTTCTATATATTATGAATATATACGAATCGAGGAGAACACAGTGTTTTCACTTGGCGCCGCGAGGCGTCGTAGCAGGAGTCCTTCACAGCGACGTGGTGACGACGGGCAGGCCCAGCGCGTCCTCGGCCGGTCGGTGCTGCAGGCCGCTGGCGCCCGCGCCGTGGTGGCTCTGGTGCGGGTGGTGGTGGTGGTGCGGGTGGTGGTGGTGGTGCAGCGGGTGGTGGTGCAGGTGCGAGCTCTGGTGCTGCGCTCCGGCCCCGCCCCCGCCGCCCGCCGCCGCCGTCGTCGTGCTGGAGCCGGACGACCCCGCGCCGCCGCCGCTGCTGCTGGACGAGGACAGCTTGCTGTCCTTCTTGATGCGCTGCTTGAGGTGCACCTTCGCGTGGCGCTTCTTCTCGTCGCTGCGCGCGAACTTCCGCCCGCACACCTCGCACGTGAAGGGCTTCTCGCCCGTGTGCGTGCGGATGTGCGTGGTGAGGTGGTCGGACCGCGAGAAGGAGCGCATGCAGATCCGGCACTGGAAGGGCTTCTGGCCCGTGTGGATTCGAATGTGTCGCGTCAACTCGTCAGATCGCGAGAAGCGTCGGTCGCAGCCTTCCACGGGGCACGCGTACGGCCGCTCGTGCACCGGCGTCTTGCTGGGCCGGTTCGGGTACTTCCTCGGTTTCACCGGCACCAGCTTGAGCGGGACGGGCGACTGCTGGTACACTTGCGAGAGGATCTCGTGTCCTTTGCTCGTGGAAGGGTTGTACTCGGCCAGCTGCAGGGAGAAGCTGGGCGAAATGGACGAGGTGTTGCCCGAGCTCTGCTGGCTCTGTCGTTGCGAGTCGGTGGCGCTGCCCCCGGAGGCGGCGGCGGCGGCGGCGGCTGCGGCCGCCGCGGCGGCGTTGGCCGCGGCGCCGGAGAAGGGCTCCTGCTTGGGCACGAGCCCCGAGGGCCCCGCCGCCGCCCCGTAGTCCGCCCCCACGCCCTGCGCGTCCCACGGCGTGTACTTGGGCGGGACGAGCGGCGCCTGGCGGTACACCAGCTCCTGCTGCTGCTGGGCCGCCGCCACGTCGGCCATGGAGGTGACGGCGCCGCCGCTGCAGCTGGCGTAGTTGGGGGGTTGCTTGAGCGCCAGGTTGTCGATGCTGATGCCCAGCAGCTCGGCGTGCTGCTGGGTTCGGTCGTCGTAGTGCGCGGTCGTGCCCGCGGGGCTGGTGCTGGCCGACGGGTAGGGCGCCTGCTGCGGCAGGGCGAAGAAGGGCTGGATGAGCGTCTTGTCGGGGCTGGGCAGCATCCAGTGCGGGCCCGTGGCGGAGGGCGAGCCCGCGGCCGACAGCGCCGCGCTGCCCATGCCCACGGGCCCGGCGCCCGACGTGGCGAAGATGCCGCGGTAGCTGATCTTGGCGGCGTGCGGCGCGGCGCCGCCGCTGGTGTGCGGGGGCACGGCCGGGTACATGGCGGCGCCGCCGCTGCTGGTGTTGCTGGCCTCCTCCTCGCCCCCAGGGCTGCTGCGCTCGCTCGCCTCGTGCTTGGGCCGCGCGAGCGTGGCGCGCCGCCGCCGCTGAGCTGGCGCTGGCCGGGCAGGGCCGCGCGCCGTCCGCGCTCTCGCCGCCGCCCGCGCTGCCGGCCGACGCGGCCCGCGCCCCCGCTGCTGCAGCCGCTGCGCCCGCTGACGACGGGCTGTCGCACGGGTCGGTGGCCAACTCCTCGGGTTCCAAGGATCCTGCAAGCACCAACAAGGCACCTCGTTACTCTCACATTCTCTCACAAACACGTCGATTTGCACAATTGTCTCGTACTGAAACAACATCATCTAGCTCGATATTACATATTTTCTTATCCTTATCACACTAATTACATTTATATCAGCCGAATTCCGATAGCACATGCGTATTGTACCACGTGTTCTCTATAGACACACGTATAAAAAAAATAATGGAGTCACTGTTATAGTGAACAGTACATCGCGAACTTATGGCGTGTAATATGTAGAATGTGGTATGTCCACACACACACACATAATGACGTCATCACGGGCGCACACGAGCTCTCAGAATTCAGGAAAGCAGCCGCCATCTGCAAGAACCGCATCTGCCGCGGAGATTAACGGACGAGCCGAGGCCGGTGGCAACCGCGCGCGCTTCCTTTTCTCGGAGAGGAAGATCGCGCCGCCCCGCCCCGCCACAACACGTTGCAGCGCTAGCTGATAAGAGTTACCTCATTTTTACCAAAAGAGAACCGCACGAAACAAACTGGTTTCTTTGAAACGTCTGATTACTCTCCACATAGAAAGTCGTATTAATTTTTTTTCGTTTAAGAAACGTTTACAATCTCCTTGGCGTTAAGATGTACAGCTTTCTTAATATTTTCTTTAAAATGTTTGAGTTACTAGGTAACCATATAATTATTGAATTACAAATTAGATACACACACAGGTAACAGGGAAATGTTTACATAAAACAACTACTGATGAAGGTCTTCAGCTCTGCTAAGCGTAAGCACCACGTTTGGAATTATTTTTATGGTAATCCTTTCGTATCATATACTTATCGATAACTTTAGTTTACATTTACGGGACCTCTTAAAAGTGGTAATAAAATAAATACAGCCGGCGCGGTGGCCGAGATCGCTAAGGTAGTAGTGTCGTAGTGATCTCAGACCGTAGTGTCGCGGGTTCGGGGAGTCCGCCGGGCTGTGGTTGAAATTGTATTCGTCGCAGCCCTCATCATCACAGTTCGTTCATCTCCACCGTTATCATAACGTTCGTCAAATAGTGGTCGCTAATGACCTAAGATGTTGATGGGACCTTAAATAATAATACGTATGTATATATATATATATATATATATATATATATATATATATATATATATATATATAATCTTTATTAGAAGAAATAAAGAGGTCATCTTCGTCAACATATTGGCATAAGCTCATATGTTGACGAAGATAACCTCTTTATTTCTTCTTATAAAACAATCAAAACGCAAATCAAATTTACAACATCTTAATTGTCTTTGTTTACTTTTTATTATTCATTTAAGTGCATGTACATGTGTCCATTGAGTGTTTATCTATGTGTTCGTTGAAGCGTGAGCGCGAGGTGACTTGGGGAGCGCGCTCGCGGGCACGCGCTGTCGCCAGCCGCGTTGACTCAGCTCCGCGCCGCGGGAGGGGCCTGCTTTGGGTACCCGGCGGCGGCGGCCGGCCATCGGAACGGAACGGAGAGCGCGTCGCGTGGCGGTTCGCCCCGCATATCGCGCGTCGGTTGCTCAGGCGTCGCCGGGCGCGTGCTTCCCGCCTGGTGACGTGGCCGTGCGGTGAAGCCCCGCGGGCCTCTAAAATAACGAAGGTGCTGCTGATGGTCGAATCTCGGAACCGTCAGTTACGTGGACATCCAGAGAGGATGTACTACATTTTTTTAACCTACCCGTTTAGATTACGACGAAGAGAAGTGGGCAAATCCAGCGAATGGACTTTCCCTCCTCATTGGGAAATATTTTTTGTAATTTTATTCCATTTATTTAAAACAATTTTCACATATTGATCACATCATATTCAACGGAATATTCCCAGTATGTATGTGTTTTGTTTCAAGTCATCGTTTTTTATTTTTTTATTTTAAAAAAAAATATGAGATCGGAGGAATATCCGAACTGAAATTGTGTCTCCTCTCCCTTAAAAAAATACGTAGTAGGTCCGTCTGACAAGAGATCCGTACGCTCCTCCATTGATTTCCCTTTCGGTATCCTCTCGCGACGCCTTGCATGAGTCGGTATGTCGCCATACGTCGATCTCTTAGTCATCGGGCTACTCGTCTCCATCCTCTTTGGATCGCCATTCCGGGTGCGTTTTCCTCGACCTGTTTTAAGGAAACGTTTTCGCCTGGCGGAGACCGTAGCGAAAACCAGCTTTCCACCATTCTGTTCCTAGAAAAAGCAGAGCGCCGTCCAGATCTGGGGACGGAGGCATGGTCAGTGAGGTGTAATGGGAACGTCTTGACGTAAACCGGAGCTTGAAGCAACAGAAGCTGGTGGTATCTCTTCAAGAAATAATCCAAATAACCAATTTTAGACTTGACATTTTTGCACTCGTTACTCAACAATACTTCAGTGCTACACTTGATCACGATTGATTACAAGATGCAAAATGGATTTCCTCCAACACTTCCTCTTCACAGAAGGTTGAGAGTCAATTGCCACGACGGCCGATCTTCTTGTGTTCGGTGCAATTACATCCTATGTGTCAGACAGGCTCTCGATCATGAGCCGTGGTTAATTAGTGCCATATTCGGTGAGAATGAAATCAGAGGACTATGAATACCCCGAGTGATACAGAGGCCGGATTTGAGGCGTTTTCGCGCTCGTTGCGAGAGCGGTCGGTCGATTAAGAGGTTGCGGGGGTGGGTGCCGGAGCCCTGGGGGGACCGCGCAGAGAAATGATCCAGCGGCGGGGGCGGGGCCGTGGTGCAAGCACCGGACAATGGCTCCCGGCCACCGACCAGCGCCGGGGCGCTCGCGAATGACGCAAGGCGAGCACCGCCGTCCCCGCCCCGCCCCCGCCCGCAGCCTTGAGTGCCGGCGGCGGCGGCGGCGTGCGCGCCCGCAGATCCGCGTCACGAGCGCCGGTAAAGCGCCCCGAACTCAGGCGTACCAACCCCGAGCGCTCCGCCTCCTTCGCCTGTGGCACGCCGCAGAACTCTTCGCCAGTGTCGGAGCTAAACAATTCTGGTCCCTGTGCTACGCTGAATCGTAGACCCCCCTCCCTCTTCGAAAAAAAATTCCGAGTAAGAAGAAACTATACGAGTTGTTTTATTTATTTCAATAAATAACATAAATTACGTTTAAGCTAAAAATAGTTTTTGGAAATATAATTAAATAATAGCTTAAAGTAAAAGTATTTAGTGATCAAATAATACACACAAAACAAATAATTTTCTACGGTGAGCTTACAGCGCTAAAAAATGTTTAGTTAGTATCTAATAAAATGACTTGTTAAATGTATGGAATAATAAATGTGAATTTCAGTAGAACGTATTTTAACGTTAGCGTAATTTGATTCCTGCCGTATATAATGTCTATAATTAACTATTTAAGGTGAATTATGAATTGAAAATTTTATGAAATATCACACTACTGTACCGCGACTTATAAAAAATAAATATACGATTTTCTGGAGTTCTAATTTATTTTCCAATTTTATAACTTTCTTTCATCATTTCATTCATTTTTTTTTTTTTTTTTTTACTAATTTGTTCATCAGTCCCATGATCGCCCGGTCTGCCCTTTCCCAGCGCCGACACTGCTGCCAACCCCGAAGCCTCCGCCTCCTCCGCCGCCGACCTCTTCGGCCGAAGCCATCAGCCCGGGCCGCCGAGCGCAGATCGGCGATAGCGCGCGTCCGGCTCCGAGGGCCCCGCCGCATAGTTCCGGTTCCGATCGCCAGGCGCGCTCACGCCCGAGCGGACGATCCCGGGTTCACAGGGCACGAACTTGCAAACGCGCAGTTGCGAACTGCCGCTGCCTGGGCTGGAGTTGGTGACTTGCGGAGAGAATTTCAAGGTGGCTCCCTGGAGTGTGATAAATCATTGAGCCAGCCTTTCGCTATCGCCAACTACTGATGGTGAAATGAATTTATGCGGTCAATTTCTTTATTTGAAATAAGTTTAAAATACCAAACACGCCCAGACATTAATTTTTACATGTTCAATATAACGATACTTTTTCTCTTCAACTATCTCTGAATATCAGTGATTAATTAAAGATGTTTGAAAAATAATAGTTAACTTTTAATGTCAAGATTTATGTAAACTATTAAAATAATAACGAACGATTAAAGTATAGAGTACGATCGTGTTTGTCTTGTTTGCCTAGACAGGGACCTGCGGTAAATTTCCGTACGCTTTTACAATCAAGCAGTAATAGCATGAAACTGTAAACCTTAAGAAAAGGTCCTAAACAATAATTAGCCCCGCTGCAAATGATGTACGTCATTAGGTGAATGACTAGTGGTAACTCTATGAATACTAATACCAGACAATACCGCTCTCATAATTCTTAAGGTTATCAAGTAATCTGAGTATTTTTACACTCTTCTCTGCCCAGGAAATTAATGACCATATTTTAAATATTTTTCGCGGGGCTTAGATTCATTTTTTACATCATATGAAAGCAGTTTTTTGTTCTAAAATAATGTTTTCGTTCGACGGACAGTCGCTTTGCTATGAAAGTTTCAACTTCATTAAAAAACGGGAACCACTGACAATAAGGTTTATTTCAAACTTTGAGGTCGCAATCAGGAGTTTTGAACCATGTATTTCCGAACTTCGTAGTAGGTACTTCCTGATTTGGCTCGACCTTGAGTCAACTATCTTCCGCTCCTATCGCTTGCTGTCAATGTCGTTCCGATAAAGAACCTGTCACAAATGAGTACGGTCCCGTAGTCAGACTTTAGCGAGTTCTCGAGAAAGCCTTTATGAACACTTTAATACTACAATGCTTAATATCGTAAAAGTTTATTTAGAAGAATTATTGTACTACTGTGTTTAAATCGAAAAGTTTTCTGAAATATAGAGCTTTTAGCCTGCAAAAAAAATTTATTTCTGACAGAATGCCGTAGACAAGTTAAATAGTTTTTTGCTCTAGATGATTCGTAATAAAGTAAAATTAATTTTAAAAATCGTAAGTCAAAGATAGCTCGTAAAATGGGTGGAAGCAATGTTAGCCCAAGATGCAGAATTCTACATTCCTTAACGTTCAGTTATGCAAGTGACGGTGTCCGTCTCTCGCACTCTCACAAATGCAGACTCCCACCCCTCAAGTCACGACGATCTGTACGAGAAGTCGCCCATATTGTCGGAACGCAGAGAGGAGTCCTTTGGGCGATAAGAAATGCACGTCGGTGGCGGCGAGGCCCCGTGCGGTGGGCCAAGCGAGGGGGTGGGGGGGGGGCGCAGGCGACGGGCGAGCGCCGGCTGTTTGGGATTCTCATCAAGCCGAGTGCGCGCGCTCTGACGTCACGAGCCGCGGGGCTTTCGCGAGCGCCGGCGGGAGGGCAGGGCGTCGCGGGCGTCGCGGCGGTCGCTCAGCGATCGATCCTGCCACCCCCACCGCCCCATGACGCCAGCGCTCACGTGCCCCCACCCCCCACCCGCGCTTCTTTCGGAGATAATGAGTTGTCACTCCCTGATTAATAGCAAGAAATGAAAATAATGAATTGGCAGTCTTGCCCTTTCCTACAGAGGAAGATGCAAGAATATCCAGGTAAGACATTTTAATTCGTCGCTTAATTTAGAAACTAATTTTCATGTGAAAGTTTCAATGGTCAAAATTAGTTTTTTTATGACATTTATTCAAAATATTCATACCAAAATTTTCTAATGTTAGCTCCCTATTAGGATGTCATGATATCCATTTGCAAATACAAAGGCAACGATATGGGTAATTTAAGGGTGTTCATGGAAAGGTTAGAAATGTTGCAATTCAGTACGGGTCCTTACGTCCATAAAGCACATCTTTTCGTGTTAAGCGATAAGTATGTAAATATGTAGTATATGGCACTGTTCGTTGTCATAAGACGCCGACCATTCACCTAGATTCATCGAAAAAACTGTTAAACACCAGTAGGGGAGAGTTAGGTTAACTGGACTGGTTAGGTTAAGTGGTCCATGCTTTCAAATGTTGGTGGGAAGTGATTCCAGCTTTTTCTACTGGATGGCATTCGTAGAATGACATGGCTAATAATCTAAGCCACTTTCATAAGTTGCAGGCCTTCATTGTATAGTACAGTAAGTTTTTTTTTCTGAAAGGACATAAGTATTTTCTACCACTCATCAGCTTTGCAATTTTATTGCGATTGAGTAACAACTACAAGGAAAATATTCACACTATATTAATTGTTAGTATTTCGGGTATATAATCGTGTGTTTTGTTTTTAATAATACGTCGCGGCTTGTATGTTTCCGCGCATACAACGCAAATATGAGCTGTGGGGTTAACTGGACCGCCGGAACGTTAGGTTAAGTAGACCGGTCCTGTTATCCCTTAATTTTTTTCGAAAGTATTATATTTGCAGATTAAAATAAACAGTGACAAGTTGGTTCCCTGAGCTATCTCTCCCGGACCAATCAAAATGCTTTTGTTTCAACAGTAGATATGGTTACAAAGTTTCCATGCCTGCTGAAGGACGGCAGGCAAATACTTCAAAACATGATTTATTTTAATGTGAATTTCGAAGAGAACAATCTTCGCTATGCATTTTCTCCATTTATGTGAAAAAAGGGTTATAGCAATGTACAGAATAAGGTTTTTCTTCATTAAAACGTCAATGTTATTTTCATAGTTTTATTTAATTTCCGGTCCACTTAACATTACCGGTTAGGTTAAACTGGGACTATTGCAAATGTATAAAACATTTCATTTGACAACAACTGTAGAAAGCCTCCCTGAAATATCATGCACAATTTAACGTGTATAGGACAAGTAAGAATAATTTTAAAGCAAAAAAACGTGGACCAGTTAACCTACTCTCCATATAGAAAGTTCACATTTCAACATTGACCACAAAGAACATAATATCAGTCTACTCTACGAGTACTTATGGCTATGAAGGAACTCTCGAAAGTATTCTCATTTATCTCTCTACATCCCGTACCGTGTCAAATTGGTAAGGGCTTGCAAGTTTCAGGATCAGACTTTCATCGAGAATACACATTTCACGTAGGCTAATTTGTAAAAGTTTATGGTACTATCTGACTTACCGAATGCTTGTTTTATCCACAGCTGCACCTATTAATGGCCCGCCTCCTGGAGCTGTTAGACGCACTGCTCTATCTGCCTGCCCAGCTCCACTCCGCTCCGCCCCGCCCCGCTTCACTCCGCTCCGCCCCCCCCCCGCTTCGGCTCCGCGCCCTACGCCCCGCGCCAGCCCCGCGCCAGCCCCGCGCCAGCCACCCCGCCAGCCCGCCAGCCCGCCAGCCCGCCAGCCCGCCAGCCCGCCAGCCCGCCAGCCCGCCAGCCCGCGCCAGCCCGCCAGCCCGCCAGCCAGCGCCAGCCCCAGCCAGCCCGCCAGCCCGCGCCCGCCCGCGCCAGCCCCGCGCCAACCGCGCCAGCCGCCAGCCCGCCCGCGCCAGCCCGCGCCAGCGCCGGCCCCGCCCCGCCAGCGCCGCCCGCCAACCCGCACCAACTCGCCAACCCGCGCCAACCCGCACCAACCCGCACCAGCCCGCGCCAACCCGCACCAACCCGCACCAACCCGCACCAACCCGCACCAACCCGCACCAACCCGCACCAACCCGCACCAGCCCGCGCCAGCCCGCCAGCCAGCCAGCCAGCCAGCCAGCCAGCCAGCCAGCCAGCCAGCCCGCCAGCCCGCCAGCCCGCCAGCCCGCCAGCCCGCCAGCCAGCGCCAGCCCGCCAGCCAGCCAGCCAGCCAGCCAGCCAGCCAGCCAGCCAGCCAGCCAGCCAGCCAGCCAGCCAGCCAGCCAGCCAGCCAGCCAGCCCCGCGCCAGCCCCGCGCCAGCCCCGCGCCAGCCCCGCGCCAGCCCCGCGCCAGCCCCGCGCCAGCCCCGCGCCAGCCCCGCCGGCCCGCGCCGCCCGCCCTAGCCCGCGCCAGCCCCGCGCCAGCCCCGCGCCAGCCCCGCGCCAGCCCGCGCCAGCCCCGCGCTGCCCTTCTCGCTCCATTTCTCTCCATCGCACCACTCCGCACTTCGCCACCATCTCCGCACATCACCTGCTGCTTCTCCGCGCCAGCCCCGCTCTCGTCAATTCCTGAAAAGTGCTCAAAAGTATTCGTGCATAATTTGGTTGACTTCTCGGAGCGTTGCAGTTATGCTGAAACAAACACACATATGCACATATCTAGATTTATGTGTTAAGATTAGTTGCAGAAGAGTTCAAACAGATCTATAAATCTCTTTTTGCAGAATTCAGGAAAAGTCAATTGCAGCGTATTGATTTTAGTTTGTTTAGCTTAGTTTTATTAATTTCTTTTTTCCCATTTCGCCAATACACGAGTACAAAAGAGCGCTTATCTTCAATATGCATGTGTTATTAATCCCTTCTATGCACATGGAACATATAATAGACCAATATAGAGGACGTAATCCCTGAAATGAGCCCACACAATCATGCAGCAGATGCGTATCCATTGATTACCACTTTGAATAATGATTACGTCACCATTCAAAACGTCTCAGAAAATAGAGGGAAATGGATAGTATCAAGTTGATCCCGGCAAATGATATATGTTCAACGATTTATTTGTATTCAAAGATATCACACGGCATCTTCTGAATTGTATGGACTTTTAATCCACTTATTTTAATACTGATTTAATGCTCCTTAAAATAGTCTTTAGTTGCACTATATAGAGTTATTGCATTTTTTAAAAACACCTTGAACTTTTATTAATCATTCGCTCACGCTGAAAAACTTTACATTAATAGTCCATGAATATTGTTCTGTCGGCAAATAATTTTTCAGAAAAATTTTAGCAACAAGTGAGATGTTACACAACATACATACATATGCCATAATACTTATAAGCATTTAATTACTGACACTCTTATCGCGGACTCCAAAACATAACCAAGAACAACAAATGGCAATCTCTTCTTGCCTCACTGCGAGTATTTTTCTAAGACCTCTTACTAAATAGCCATGTTAAAAAGTGATGCTAAAATTGATAATTAAAGTCACAGACAGTTTTACTGTTTTTTGAGGTAAAATAAACTAAAATAACGAAAATTTAAAACAAATTTTTAAAAATTTTAAAAATCTTAAATATATTAAGCATTACAAAATTAAAACTTTTCTGGCCAATTTCCAAACTTTCTAGTCGATTCGGATCGATTGGTACTTAACCATATATTCAAGTGGCAAGTCGAAGATTGATCAACGTATGGATAAAACGGGTATGCCTCGCCGGGCTTGGCACACCATCTGTTGGCACATGGGCGGCCAAAATTAATTCAAATTTGGGGCCGTACTTGCAATTTAATAATTTATAACAATTCCTTGGCGCTAATTGACTGCAAATGGTATACATTTGAAACGTCCCGCGTTGTACTTATAATATATTTTCTGTAAAAACTACGGAGTGGGAGGGCTTCCAGAGAGAAAGGCAACACATTTATGGTATGAAACTCTTAGGAAGGACTCAACTGCGTTGAAAATTTGAACTGCTTTCAAAGACGCTCGTGAAATCGCGCCAGCTACTGAGAAGCGATCAGAGATAGCATTTCGTATTGTTGGCAATTTCTGAGAATCAGATGCCTTTCCAAATAAGACGCCACGAAAGTCAATTGTTTGAGAATCTTTAGCCAAGCGGTTTCACAAAGGATCGCATTGTCAGTAAAAGAGCTAAGTAATTCACATCTTGTCTGCATTGAAAATTAGATTTTTGACGATTTGTAACGCGCAGTAATGCGGTCTCCGTGAAAACAACGCGTTGGCGCGCGATCTCCGCGCAATAACACCATCAAGCCCGCATTACGAGAGAAAACGATTTCTTTTCGCCCAGAAAAGGTAATACTAACTTCTTAAATACTCAATAATTCTTCCGCAGAGATAAACTAATAGTTCTTAAATAATTAGTTTTCAGAAGTTCCCTTGGTGCCGAGGTTAAAAAGGCAAAAGGAGACTTGTTGTCAACCCGAATCATCGTCCGATGCTCTCACAAAAAACTCAAGCTATTTTGCAGCCTAAACACCATCCTAAGGGAGAAGAATGAATGAATGAATGACTTCCGTCAAGAAACTTCATTGGCGACGGAGGATAAGGTGAAACGAGAATTGTGACATAGAAGCCTTGTATTGAATCGCCACAAATTTCACATGAATAGATCGGGATTAGAAGCGCGGTGTGAACTTGCAAGACAATCAGTTCGGGCTGTACTTTTTAAGCCAGCACATACGTTGATTTTTTTTTATACAGAAAACATCCGTGATGGAGCTTCGGTTAAATGATATATTAAGAAATTAGACGAAAGCTGAATTCTAGTATGCTAGGAGTCGCTGTGGAAACGAAAAAAATACATTAAAAAAATGACAGCTGTTTTCTACGAACGAGTGTAAATAGTATGGAGGTGGCCCAGGTTCTGTTCCCTCTAGCCGGGTTGGGTGACCTTGAGCGCTGGCGCTGATGAGTTAATGAGACAATGAGCCATGCTCCCGTCTCGGCACAACTTCCGTTGGCGGAGTTCATTAAAAAAGGACTCACAATTTTCGCACTCAGAATCGAATGTCTGTACCTTGTTTGAAGCAAACATTCCATTTAAATTCTCGTTTAAATATCGTCACTACGTACCCAGATCACCTGTACACCAGATCACCAGTACACCAGATCACCCCCGATTCTCGACTTCATAACTCAGTTCGGTTTTTGGTAGTCTTGAAGAGTGCATTACGCGGCACTAGATTCGTGAGTTGGTGATATTTTCCTTACTCTATAATATGCATTGCACATCGAAATTCTTGTCTGTAATTGTTGATGTATGTGTCTTTTGTAAACTTCCATTGTGTTTGCTGGAATGATGGTAATATGTGAAACACTGTAGAATCTCTAAATATGAAGGAAAGAAGTACTTACGTATTTTAATCAGGATTTTTCAATTAACATTCCGTTTGTTAGGAAGTTGTGGATAAGCCATATTTTCTAAGGATATGAAAGAAGGTTATACTATATTTTCATAATGTTATAAAATATCATAGACTTGCATTTTGTATAGAAGCGTTCAACCCATTGTATAAGGGCATTCGTTGGATCAATTATTAACAGATTTGTCAAGAGCGCTGAAAGCAATTCATTTGTAGAAGTAGTTAATTCACTTATAGCAATGCACACATTTTTGAAATTGAAAGTATTTTGTGGTTAATGCTCTATTTTGTCCTGCACTTAGAAACAAATGCAAAATTCATGTGTGTTAACGGATTGAAAGACAAGTTACATATAAGTTTCGTTATTCTCGCGGAGTTCAGAAAATGTTCCGTGACTGTACATCCTTTCGCGTAAATAGCTAGGACGATGTGCAGTAAAGATAAGTTTAGATGAAACGCCTTCTTTGTTCGCTGAACGGATGCTTCCAATGCTTCGTCTCCCACTCACTCAGAGAATCCTGCATACGACTGGTAATGTTAATAATGTAAAATCAAGTTGAATGTTACCTTAAAAATTAGTATTTGAAAAATACGCATTGACTGTCTGAAAAACTGTATGTATGACTATGTTTT
Source organism: Teleogryllus oceanicus (assembly GCA_964035755.1). Classification (NCBI taxonomy): domain Eukaryota; kingdom Metazoa; phylum Arthropoda; class Insecta; order Orthoptera; family Gryllidae; genus Teleogryllus; species Teleogryllus oceanicus. The sequence goes on along the minus strand of CAXIVR010000008.1, from coordinate 89,557,460 downwards.
ATTTCTCTAATTCTATGTTTTATTGACTAATGTTTAATTTCTATGACTAATGTTTTATTTCTATTAATTCTCTAATTGAAATTTGAACTAAAATAAAAAAGCAAATGACGATTATATGATTATATTGTCTGAAGTCGTCCGTTTTATCATCTGCTCAGCTTCTGTAGTAATTAATATATGCTAACGACAGCATACTTCAAACTTAATACTACTTCGCCAAAATAACTTTGTGAATAAGTATTTAAATATATACTCAAAATACAGTAGGTTTCAATTTGCTAATACATGCGTGATTAAAATATTTGAAGTAGGTTGAGATAAGAGACTTGAGAGATGTCGTGACAAACCTGAAAAAGTAATTGCTGTTTGCATTTCACGATTATTTCGGAATTCTGTGTCTTTAAGTGCTCTCTAACGAATTCTGAACGCCTCAACGCGTACATATGGCTTCACAGAAGGGTGAGACTGCTTGGTTCGAGTTTTGGAGCCGATGATTACAAATTCGTTTTATTTAGATGTTTTTTGCTTTTGGCATTTAAAGGTATCGATGTTTCATAAAAATTCGATTCAGCGTAGAAAGGATATTTGTAGTTCCGTGCCATGATGACCACTTAAACTGCTGCCAATTTAAGCTACCTCAATCTGTATTATGGAATTGCGAATTGCTATTCTAGAACGTTTCCTTCATGGCAACTTTTGGAAAATTATGTGGTCCCCTTTCCGAGAACAATTGATTTTTCAAATTCATTGGGGAAGTAATTTAAGATTCACCTCGGAAAGCAAGTTAACATCGTTTACCACTTTTTAATTTTCCCTATCTGATTTAATTCTACTTTTACTCCGAACAAACAGTGTGTTGTTATGAGGTAATAATTTTCCTCTGATAAGAAGTAATTTCCGGTTCTACTTGGATGATATTATGAACAAGATATTAAATAAAATATTGCTCTGTTTCAGGTTAATTAGAATTATCTCGAAGCATTAAAATTATCTTGAACTGAGATATAAACTGAAATAAACTGCTTACAATTTACCAGCAAATTGCTCTTCCTGATCTTTTAATTTACTATTATTTCTCATTCCTGTGCAGTTGAGTTCAACGGACTAATGCGTAGATTTTTAATTGACGCATTAATCGATTTTTAATCTCTTTTGGCAACAAATTCTCTCTGCTATGACTTATGAGACGATATATATAATCACCTGCCAGATCGTGTAACATTAACCTTCGAAACTGTCTCTTTTTTCAATTGAATCATTATGTTTTGATTTAAGGAAATATAAACAAAACCAGCTTCTATTTAACAGTGTCAAACTTTCAATCTAATGAATTTGAAATTGATAATAGGTCGCAATCTTTTAAATCTAATTTTACTGCCACAAACAAGGGGCATTTGCAGATATCGATCAAGAGAGAACATGCAGTTAAAAGGAAAAAGTTAATATAAACGGACCTTTTTCCTGAATTCTCGTAGAGAAAACATAATTGTTAAAAAAACTTTTTAATATAACCTTTCAACTTACATTTCAAACGCGGTTCTATCATAAAATTCAGATTTATATAAAGTTAGTTTGATTGCTTTGAGAATTAATGACGAAATGTTAAAACGATTAGATACATGACGTGAACAATCACTACATGTTCAAAACCCATGGTTAAAACTATTAACGCGTTGTAATTGCCCAACCACGACCCGTACGTCTGCAAGAAAAAATAATGTTTTGTCGACCGGAGAGTTTTTGTAATTAATAATATTAATTCTTTATTTTTTAATTATTGTATATCAAACATAAGTACTAATTTTATATGAGAAGAATTCTTACACTATGTCTTGAAATACAGAAAATTCTATCATCTAATAGAATTCCTTTGTTTTACTGCAATAGCCATCGCAGAATTTGTTGCCATGTGTAAGAGACAGAGATATTGAGAAACATGGACGTTTGTGAATGATCTGGGTGTTTGCGCTTGTAAACTGAACGGAGCTGAAAGAGAGGGGAAGAGCGAGAAATCGGAAGGGAGTGGTGCGAAGGAGAGTGGCGAGCGCTGTTGCTTCGAGATGAGGCCCCGAATGGCAGGCAGAAGCCGCTCTCCGGAGCGCTACGCCCTTCTCTAGCCGCCCTCCCGCTCCCATCCTGGCCGCCCCGCCCCGCCCCACCCTGAGTCACGGCGCGGACAAACGGCGCGGCGCGTGAATCAGCGAGGCCCCGCCGATAAATATTGGACTGCATTAGGGCGCGGGCCGGGCCGGGCCGATTGGGGTTGCCATTCCGGCGCGCCCTCGCTCCGTCTCGGCCATCGCGGCCCCCATCACGGCCGCCGCCACCCTCCGCCTCGACGCGCCGCCCCGCGCGCTCTCTCCGGCGCCCGCGAAATCTAGCGAGTGCCACACTGCGCCTCCCCGTCCCCTTCGCTCCCCACCGCCTCACACTGCCCCATACCGCCCACAACTGCCCACACCGTCTCACAGCGCCCCATACCACCCCACACTGCCCCATACCGCCCCACACCGCAAACACCGCCCCACACCTTTCCATACCATCCCACACCTCCCACCTCACACCATCTCATACCGTCCCAAAACGCCCCACACCTCTCTCCCATACCGCCCACACCTCCATACCGCCCACACCTCCCCACCGCCTGACACCATCCCATCGACCCATGCCACTTACCCCACCCCACCCCACCCCACACACCTGACCCACTACCCCACCGACCCATACCGACCGACCCTCCCATCGTCACAATGCCTCACCCCCACCCTACACCGCTCTACACTGCCCTACACCGCCCCACACCGTCCCACACCGCCCCACACCGTCCCACATCGTCCCACAATGCCCCACACTGTCCCACATCGCCCCAATCTGCTCAATCTCTCCGCACTCGCGAGATCTGAGACTGCCACAGTGCGCCTTCCAACTCGCCGCCTTGCGTCGCTCCTCCTCGCCCCTGTCCACTCTCTTCGACGCTCGCGAGATATGACGTATCGGCAGCCACATTGCGCCCTCCGCCTCGCCCCCCAGCGCAGCCGCCACACTTCGCGTTGGCCCGTCCCCGCCCACCACCCTACCCTCGTTCCCCGGCCCCGCCTACCCTCCGCCAAACCCACAAACGCCTCTGGCATGTCGTCTGCCACCGCCTCCGCCTCACGCCGCGCCTTGGCTCGAGGCCGCGTCTAGTCGTTCGCGGCAGCCCAGCTGCGGGGAGGGCCTGTGCCGCCGCCAAGAGATCGCGCCCGTTAACTGCAGGCAGACGCTCCGTAAATTTAGGGGAATGATACTGTCTGGGGATCGTTACTGAAGAGCTCTAATCCCTCTTCACGGCGTTTGCGCATGGAATATCGAAGGATGAATGGCACATTTAAGATATTTTATTTTATTAGGACAGAATATTGATATTCATTTCTAGAGATGCAGTAAAATTGTACACATACTCGTACCATGAAAAATTTTATGAATATTAAATCTCTCGACAACTGTGCAGATACAGAGCAGCATTCAAGTTAGTTCGCAAGTCATGAAATGCGGAATTCAGTCCCGAGCGAGGCATGTGCATATCGCGTGGTTGTATTTCTGTATTGACAAGTGTCATGTATGATCTGTGATCCCATTGATGATCATTCATTTCTCGTCGTCATTTCGCGCGATTGCTTCTATTATCACCTAAACTTTGGAAAATCACGACTACTCTGGTCATCTGCCCCAGAAGGAGGGGAATATAATGGTGCAAGATGCAATACGCAGACCCACCAACCTCAGAGATTATATTTCTTTTCTTATTATTTGAAAATTATGCACTGGCGTCCATTCAATAAATTTATCATCAAATTTATGTGATTGTATCAAAATTTTGCAACGAACGCGATGGAAAAAGTAAGAAGATGCGGGCGTACTCTTTTACGTCTTGACTCGTCGTCGTGTGCAAGCGACGTATCTCGTAACTCCTCCTCTCCTCGCGCTGGATGGACGCTCTGTTCTTCTATGAACAACCGTCCACAGCCTCGAACATATTCCGTTCTTCAGCGTGAGACTTCGCCTGGCAAACAGCGCGGGCCGATGGCCCTGTCGCCTTCCGGAGTTCCCAAGTTGGCCGCAACGTCGTCACCCCTCGACTCCCGAACTCTTCAAATCCCTCGCCAGGACGCCTTCAACCCCCGCCCCGGAACATCGTGTTCGGAAGTTTGGTCCGCGTCCCCCTCCCTGCGCAGGGCCGTGGGGGCTGGCTGTTCTCTGCGGGGCCGGGTGGTCGAGGCGTCCGGGGTACGGGCTGGGGGGAGCCGCCCCCTCATGATTCATACAGCAGAAACAGCAGCGGCAGCGTCGGCGTGCCTGCGCTGGGGATGACATCGCTCCCGCCCTGCAAAGGATGGGGGACGGATGGGAAGGCGGGGGCGGGGCGGTCGTTGTGTCAGGTCGCGGCCATGTGCGCTGATGTGCTGCCGAGGCTTGTATGCGACGTTGCCGCTGTCGTATTCCATGTGGATGTGTCGGTTCGAGAGGGTTCGCAGCATTCTCTCCAAGTTTTCCCGTTTTCCGGTCTGCATTCCTAACTACCAGAATTGCGCTGCCATTTCATCCATCATTTTAAACACTATTCTCGACATTCATACTGCGGGCTCGTAGTTTGATTGGTCAATCTATTAGATAATTACCGGCACTTGATTATTGATCCGTTGGACCACCTCTGACAAGGGCTGAAAAGGCTGGGAATTTTCAATGTTGCCCCGATAGACTCCCTGCGTTGCCGGTGAATGTTTTTAATTGTTTAAAAATTTATTTATTAGCTGCCCGTTCGGCTGAAGCCTTTTGGGGATTTTAAGTTTACATACATGAAAAAAGATTAAGCTGTTTGGACATCCTCAGGCGAATGCGAATGTAAAGAATACGCTTAGTTGTAAATTCAGTTCTCATAATTATTGGAATTTGTAGACGTGAGGATGTGAGGTAAATTAACTATCTCATTTACTACAAAGGTAGGCCACAAAAATTGTCTCAGTATTATTTAGCTACTACTTGAAGCATGATTGGATAAGCGAATACATGAGATCTTATTAGAATAGTAATTGATGGGATGTAATTTGGCGTGGTTAGGGTTCCTTTACATTATGACAAGACCGCTCTAGATTTTATTCCTTTCGGAAATTCACGCACCTGAACCGGAATCGAACTTACCTCGAGGCCAGTAAGCTAACCACTAACCGACCGAGGTGCTATTTGGTATTAAAAAAGAGCCCTCAGCACGCGAAAGGTGCTCCTGGGCCCTCGGCGCGAGTGGTGTCGCGCGGCGAAGATGCTCCTAGACGCGGCGTCCGCCACCGATAAGAGCGCAGAGCCCTCCGAGTGGAATATTTCATTTCCGCGCCGCGCCTCGACACGGTGCCCGGTCGCAAGAGGAGCTCCGACGTTCGCGACGCGACCCACAGCCAGGCCCGCCCTCTACGAGAAGCTCCTAGGTCGGCTCGGCGTGTTCCCTGGATCACCACCGAGGGTTAATTGTTTCAAGCTATTTTAGATGTAGTGCAGTTGAGAATGGTCGGTTACGATAGAGTACGTAAAATGTATGTTTTAGTGTATATTAAGTGTTTGTGTATTTAGTTGTGAGTCAGCGTATATACCTGGAGATTCTAGGTTTCAGTTCCAACGGGGGCGGATGTTCGACACCAGATAAGTTGATTAGTCGAAGTCTGTAACTGCCTGGAAGTGTTATCTAGAGGCTAGCGCTAGCTGCTCTTATCTCCGTCGTTTTTCGTTTCCTCCGATGAGTTCCAGGCGAACGCTGAAATGATATATATTCCGAATAATTTAGAAAACCCTTCGACTACTAGAGGAAGTAAGCAGTAGTTAAGTGAAAACGCAAGAGGGTATCTCTAGGGTTGTGAGAATAAAACGTTGAGAAACGTTTCGCCTGCGGTATGGAGATTGTTCTCGAGGAAATAGTAGGGAGTTTGCTCAATATTTTTCCAAGAAATCCATCACCTCGTTTTTATGTGATACAAGAAGCGAGATTGTAAGAATGTAAATTGAATATACGAATTTTCATCAGCTGTTGATTATGAGAGGATAAATAAGGCAAGTGAATGACATTGAAGATGCAGTGGGTAAATAAAGTAAAGAAAACTCAGTTCGAAACATGTCGCGAAACTCTTTTGTGCACCACAGACACTGCAAAGTGACCGAAATTTGAACTGCGAATGGAGGAGTTGGGAAACGTGCTGATTAGCAGCATCCTTATGAGTTGCTATCAGCTATTTTCGAAAACCCGCCCCGGTTGGAAATAGATAACCTCTTCTAAATTTCTAAGCTTCTAGTCAGTTCCGTAGAAGCAGAAAACTGGTGTAGTAGAAAAGAAATGTACTGTGAAAGTGAAAGCTTCGTTTCATGTTCCAAGATCGAATAGTTCATCATAACCAAGTAGCTTTGCATGGTATTGTGCATGTTTTTTTAACTAATAATCTAATCACGAGCATGCCATGTGACAGAGTAGTGTAGCATCTTGGAAGTAATCTCTTGTAATTGTCTACGTAGCTCTGAGGAAGTGCTTGGCAGCGCCAAGAGCGCGTCGTGTGCCCGGCTGGGGGCGTGTGGGCGGCGTTGAGCGATGGGTCCGCCCTTGGGGCGATGAGGGCGATTCGTCATGGCTCCGGGCGATCTGCGCCCGAGCGGTCGCCATCCCCGCGGGCAAATGGCCCATCGACACAACTTCTGCCGGCCTAGTGCGGTTCGTTGTAATGGTCAGAGTGCTTGAGGCAACCGGACATCGCAACCACTCCTTCTCTGCTACACTCTTTGCGAGCGGAAACTTTGTCAAAGGCCGGTATTACACTGTAAAAGATTTTTGACATATGTCTTTGATGAAGAACTTTCTGGAAGTTCTTTCAACTTTGATGAGAAAACTTTGACAAAAATTTGACGTATTACATTTCATCCATTATTGTATGTAGCGATTTACGATGGATGACGCACAAATAGTTGTGTTTGTGCTACTTTGTTTTATAATAACTAATCTATGTTTAATACTGATGAAGTAAAAGGTAAAGAGGAAACGTGAATTCTTGAATTGGGCATTTTCCAAACCTCATATTTTCCACTTCTCGGAAAATGTGTCCTATAAGTGTCGATTCGTTTGGTTTCACTTTGGATGGACAGTATTATATGAAAATTCTAATTGCTCGCACTCTGCAATTAAAACTTAAGTTGAAGCAATACCCCTATATCGGACGCCATGAAACCAACATGTATAATAAAACTTGAACGCTCCAGACTACATTTTTATCCAAGAAAGTTTATAAAAGATATATTTTTTAAAATATTGGCTATTACAGTATCATATTTTCTTTTATAAATGATCGTTGACAAAGATCTTTTGCAGTGTAATACCGTCCAAATGCTAGTTTCCAAAATGTAGAAATAGGAGTCTCCGTAGTAGAGTTAGAGTGAGTGAAGTAGAATCAGTACCATAGCAATTGCTTTTCTGGGAAAACCCGTCAAATAAACATTAATTCACCTAAAAAATGTCAAGATTGAACTAAACTTTGGCGTAACACTTCAGAAGACCTCTATGACGTTTGTCACATGTCGTTGAGGTTTATGTGACAAACGTGAAGGTCTTGAAATGTTACGCAAAGGTTAGTCAATCTTGAATTTTAGGTAGTAATGTTTGTTTGACAGGTTTCCCAGAGAAAAGCAGTGCTATAGTACGATTATGCTGTCATTCTAACACGGAGACTCTGTTTACACATTTTGAAACTTAGCATTTTGAACGATATTACTGGGTACTTTGTCCAAAGATCTTTCGTAAAAGAAAATATGATATGTAATAACAATATTTATAAAAGAAATCTTTATAAACTTTCTTCAGATAAAATGTAGTCTGAAACGATCAGAATTTGACACAACAACATGGCAATCAATATAAATATTGCTTCAACTTGAGTTTTAATTGCAGAGTGGCTGTCATTCCGCATATGTGCTGTTGGTCGGACTATGGTGAGGGGCAAACGAATCGTGCTTATACGGAAGTGGAAAATGGGGGTTTAATGCTTCAGTTCGGCACATTTTCCTCTTTTGCTTCATCGATGATAAACATGAATTATGAAACATGGTAACTGCAAACGCAACTTTATTTATTATCGGCATCGGAAATGCGAAGCAAACACATGCAATAATGGATGAAATATGTGCGTCAAATTTGTCGAAAATTTTTCTCATCAAACTTCAAAGAACTTCCGGAAAGTTCTTCATCAGACGCTATGTCAAATATCTTTACAGTGTAATACCGACGGCACGACAAGACTCGCTCACAAATGGCAGAGAAGAATTGATTTGCGATGTCGAACGCCTCAACACTCTGACATTACAACGAACCGCTAGGCTGGCAGAGAAGAAATTATGATCGTGGGCCGTTTGCTGCGCGGGGATGGCGGCCGCTCGGGCAAATCAGTTTATGTTCAATCGCCCTCATCGCCCCAGGGCGGGCCCATCGCTTCAACTGCACGCCCAAGCCAGGCGCGGCATCTTGGCGCTGCCAGCACTTCGCCGAAGCATGAACGATACAGAAGATTACTTCAGATACTACACTATTTTGTCACGGCGCTCTGCGTGTTCAGTGATAGTTCAAGCATGCACAATACCATCTGCGCTGCGGTTATGATGATTGGAATTCGATCAACGGATCGTGAACAAGCTTCGCTTTGCGGTACGTTCTTTTTCACTGTACCGGAACGACTGGCTTAAATTTGAAGATCGTACTGAAGGTTATCTATTTCAACCGAGAGAATATGATTTCAAAATAACTGATAGCAACTTCGCTGGGGTGCTGCTATTTCACGTTTCCCACCTCCTCCGATCGCAGTTCGGAAATTTCGATGCTTTGTCGATCTCGAACTGAGTTTTCTTTACTTTAGTTACTCACTGCATCTTCAATGTCATTCACTTGCCTTATTTATCCTCTCATAATCAACGACTGGAAATAATTCATGTATTCAATTTACATTCTTGCAAATCTCGGCTTCTATACATAAAAACGAATTCTTGGAAAAATAAACGGGCAAACTCCCTACTATTTCCTCGAGAACACTCTACATGCCGCAGGCAATCGGTTTGCAACCTGAAGACCACTCTTGCTTCGCTGACTACCAACACTCCTCTGGTAATCGGAGGAATTTCATTGTCAGAATGAATATTATTGCGGCGTTCGCTGGGTATCGGAGAAACGAAAAGCGACGGAAGATGAGCGTGAGGCAGCCGCTAGATGACACTTCCAGGCAGTTACAGACTTCGACTTGTCAACATCTGTCGACATCGCCCCCGTTGAACGAGAAGCACAAATCTGACTCACAACTAAATACACGAAACACTATTACGCTAAACATACGTTTTACGAACTCTATCGTAACCGACAATTCTCGGCACTATATCTGGCATGGCTTGAAACAATTAACCCTCGGTGGCGACCTCCGAGAACACGCCGAGCCGACCAGCTTTTCTCGTAAGTGCGGGCCGCAACTATCGCGGCGCGTCGGAGCTCTCTTCTGACCGAGCTGTCAGGTAACGCCGGCAAAATAGAATATTCCGCTCAGGAACTCTAACGCTCGAGCGGTCTTACCGATGACGAACACCGTCTGAGCTGCCGAAAACGGGGGCATTCGCCGACTGCTGTGCCAAAGAGCACGTCGGTATTGGTGTTGCGCTGCGGCCTCAAGGCGTTCGTCTGGTTCGAGTGCGGTAATTTCGAAGGAGAAGCTAAGGCTCAGGCAGCGATAATAACGTCGAGGAACTGGCCGCGCCGAAATTATTCTGTTCATCAGTACTATTCTGGCAGATCTCATGTATTCGCTTATCAATCATTGCTTTCAAAATGTGTAAATAATGCTGAGACGGTACAATGACTACCTTTAACCAATGAATCAGTTATTTCACGTCTCGCGTCTGCAAATTCAATAATTGAATTGAATTTACAACTAGCGTATTCTTGACATTCGCATTCGCCTGAAGATCTCGGCAACAATCTTTTTCGTAACATCTTCAAAATCCCAAAAAACTCGTCGGCTGGTGTGTAAACAAATTTTTAAACGGTAAAACATTCACCGGCAACACGAAGAAATCTGTCGAACGGCGTCCCAGCCTTTCGGCCGCTTGTCGAAGGTGATGTCGAAGTGACGGTAATGATCTGTGGGTGACCGGTATCAAACTACGGCCCGCCGTATGTGTTGAGGGTAACGATGTTAAATGACGGATGAATGGCAGCCGCAATTCACTGGTATTCGGTGCCGACCGAAAACAGGAAACGGGAAGAAATGCTGCGAACCCTCTCGGCCGCATCCGCATGAGCGACGCGGCTTTGGCATCGCATACAACACTCGACGATCGGCACGCACGTAACCGCGACCTGTTCCTGTTTTTCGCCCGCTTATCCGTCCCCATCCTTGCGAGGCGAAGGCGATGTCGGCGCGAGCGCCGGCGCTGTTCTGTATGGCTGCGTAGCCAGCCTGAGACGCCCCCTCACCGCCCGGCCGCGGAAAGAACAGCCGGCCCCCGCGACCCTGCGCGGGGCTTGCGGTATTTTTCCGGGCACGATGTTCCGGGCGGGGTGGCGACGTCTGGCGAGATTTGAAGAGTTCGAGTCGGTGACGACGTTGCGGTAATAGCGGAAGGTAAACCCGCTGTTTGCCGAGCGAAAATCTCGTGCTGAAGAACGGGATGTTCGAGGCTGTGGAGGAACGCTCGTAGAAGAACAGGCGTCCCATCCAACGCAGAGAAGGTCGGCATATGTCGCGCACGACGGCAGTCCGGAACAGCAAAATGCGCCCGTCTGGCTTTCCCATCGCGTTCGTGCGAGACTGATGCAATCACATGAACGATATTTATTGAATAGTTACTGTGCATAATTTTCAAATGAGAAAGAAACTCTCGGAGGTTGGTGAGCCTGCATGTGCATCTTGCCATTGTTCCCCTCGTATTTGAGACGGGCGTCGTGTTTCAAAGTTGGGTCATAATAAACGTCGCGCGAGTGACGATGATCGTCATGGGATGTCACGGAGCGCCATGACGCTTGTCAATACGAAGCTGGCTGCGCCGTATTCACATGCCTAAACTCAGTCCACTTGGCTGGCATGAACGCTGCTGAACAGTGTCTGGTGTGTGTTATAAGGCTCATGGCTACATGTGTCCTACTGCATCTATAGAGATGGTGTAACTGTCACAACAAAATAAAATATCTTGGTACCCTTCTCCTTCATTCGTGCATAGCTTGTTGTGAGGAGACAAACTGGCGATCCCCGAGACAGCTAATGTTCCTAGGCCCACGAATCTGTGCGGCGACTGGCGCAGCTTTGGGCTGCCGCGAGTGACTAGGCTACTCCAGGCTATCTGGCGTATATGGGCGTGGGCAGCGCTCACCAGTGCCTCGGAAGACATTTGTGGCAACTTGGAAAATGCGGGCTCATGAAGGAAGAATGACAGGCAGCAACTTCGATCTGAAGTGAGAACTTTAATGTGGCACATAAGCGCTATCATATCTCGCAACGTGAAGAAAGCAGTTCAAGTTTGACACACTGGGCAACAAACTGTTGTGAAAGCGCTGTCTCAGATCTCGCAGAATCTGGAAAATTGACGTCAGAACAGTCAATCAAACATTAATGTTGTTTGATTGTGTTGTTCACACACACACACACACACACACACACACACACACACACACACACACACAGGCCTCGTTTGGGTCGGTGTGAGCGGTGAGTGACGACGTGTGGGCGTGTGGTGGTGTTATGGTCGGTGTGAGCCAATGAGTCGTGGCGAAGCGAAACGAAGGCGGAGCGAGTGAAGGCGTCGATGTGAAGATGATGTCGGCAGTAATGAAAGAAGGCGGCAGGCAGTATGAAGGTGCGGCGAGGCGTTTTGGGACGGTATGGGCTGGTGGCGAGGTGACAATGAAGAGATGCCGATGCGAACTGAAGGTAATGAACGGCGTCGTGTGAAACGTATGAACGTATGGGCTTTTACGGTAATGGTGGTGGTATGAACGCTGTGGGCGCGGAGGTGGCCCGGTCTTAATGAGCGATGTGAGCGGTGTGAAGGCGATGAGGCTGAAAGAAGCGGGGGCGCAGTCGTGGCACTCGCTGGGCCAGCGGCGCGCCCGGGCGCCAGGCAGAGAATGAAGCGGCGGCGCCGCGAACACGTGGCAGATTTGAAGCGCAGAATGGCGCTGTCGGCCAACCCGGCCCGCGCTAATCTGATCAACTATTTATCGGCGGACCTCGCTGTTCACGCTTGCCGCGCCATTGTCCACGCCACGCGTGTCAGAGCGGCGTTAGAAAAAACGCCAGGATGAACGGAAGAGCAACTGAAAATAGCGCTCGGAGAGCGGCTTCTGCTTGCCCATTCGAAGACTCTCAACAACGCTCGCCACTCTCCGCACCGCTCCCCTTCATTCTCGCTGCTCTATCTTTCGGCTTTCACGTTCAGTTTACAAGCGCAAAACACGAATCGTTGCAAACGTCATGTTTCTCAATATCTCTGTGCTTTTACGCATGGCAACAAATGCTGCGACCAACCTAACGCAGTAAGCGCAAGGAATTCTGTCAGATGATGATTTTCTGCTATTTTCAGACGCCGAATATCAAATTCAACTATATATAAAATTGAGTAGCTGTTTGATATGCAATAATTAAAAAGTGTATTATTATTACAAAAATCTTCTAGGTCATCATCAAAACGTGCTTTCTTGCGAACATGCGGAGTCATGGTGAACTATTATCGTTATGAATTTTAACCATGGAGTTTTAATTGTGGCAATGTTGTTCGTCATGTATTTAATCGTTAGCGACACAAATATTTATAAACAATCAAGCAACTTTGCCAAATCTGTTACATGTTGGAGACACTTTGAAATAACGAAGTTGAAAGGTTACTGGTAAAAGTTTTTAATAATTATGTTTTTCTACTACGAGAACGAGAAAAGTTTCATTATATTACATTTTCGCATGGTCTCTGTGATCGTATCTGCAAATGCCCGCTGTTTAATGACGTATAAGTAGATTTAAAGATTGTTCTATATCAATTTCTCAATTCATTATATTGAAGTTTGAAGACTTGTTAAATAAACTGAGTTTTGTTTATATTTCGCAAATCAGAAGCATGCTGATCCAATTGAAAAGACAATTTCGAAGAAGGTTGTGTTACACGTCTGTTGGAAGTGATATGTAATCTTTATATGAAGTCATGGCAGAGAGGTGTGTTTGCTTAAGGTATTAAAAATCGTTAGTCGTCGGTGGAAATCTGCAACTGGTCGTTGAACTCAATTACTACAGAATGATAGTAAAATTAAGATCGAGAAAACGAGCTTGCTAATGAAGTGTAAGCAGTTTATTTCGGTTATATCTTCAGTTCAGATAATTTTAATGCTTCGAACAATATTAACACGAAACGAAGCAATATTTACAATATCTTGTTCTTAATATCATCCAGAAGTAAGACAAATACTTCTTATCGGAAAATATAACAACACACTCTATTTGTTCGATAAGTAGAATTAAATCGAATGAGAAGGAGTAAAAAGTGATAGCTGTTGCTGCTTTCAGGTGAATGTAAATACTTCCCAAATAATTTGAAAAATCAATTGTTCTCGGAAGAAAGTTCCTCTTTCCAAAGAAGTTACAATGAAGAAACGTTCGAATGGCAATTCGCAATTCAATGACGGCATTTAAATGATCGTCACAACGCAGGCTACAAATATACTTTTTTTCTACGCTGAATCGAATTTTTATGGTAGCGATACTGCTAAATGCCAAGCAAAAACATCTAAATAAGAGCAGATTTGTAATCGATTCCAAGCTCGAACAAGCTCTTATATGTGAACGCCATATCATTGAGCGGATGAAACCGTTGAAGGCGCAAGTACAGAACCGGTAATCGTGAAATACAAACGGCTGACCACTTTCGGGTTTGTCGCGACGCTCTCTCAAGTCTCTTTAACTCAACCTACTTCAAATATATTTAATCGCACGCATGTATTTAACGAAATCGAGAAGCCTGCTGTATTTGAAGTGTATATTTAAATAACTTTATTCTGAAGATTATTTTGGCGACGTAAATGTGTGCCCTTGCATGTCAGCATATATTAGTACTGCAGAAGCTGAGCGAATGATGGAAACAGACGACTTCGGGCTGTATAATCATGTAATCGTCATTTGCACATTTTAGTTCAAATTTCAGTGAAGAGGTAATAATAAAACGAGTCGTACATGCAGTTTTCAAACGTCAATAAATATTTTCAAATACTGAACACAGAGTGACATTCAGCGATTTACGCATTATTAACATTGCCGGTCGTGCTCGAAGTTCTCGCAGTGGTGAGAAGACAAGCGTCAGGCATCCGTTCGGCGAACAAAAGAAGGCGTTTCGTCTGAACATGCTACTGCGCATCGTCAACTATTACGCGAAAAATACGATCACGGAATTTATTTCGAACTCCACTCGGAAATAACGAGCTTATATCGGCGATAACCAATCGTTAACACGCATGAATTTTGCATTTGTTTCACGATGCGGGACAAAATAGAGCATTAACCACAAAATCACTGTTTCGAAAATATGTGCGTTACTACTAGTGAATTAACTGCTTCTAAATGGTGCTTTCGGCGCTCTTGTTCAAATCTGACCCGATATTGATCGGCGAATACCCTTGCTAATGGGTTGAACGCTATACAAAATGCGCGTCTGCTCGACTATTTTATAACATTGTAATATAGTATAACCTTCGCTTCATGTCTTAGAAAATATGGCTTATCACAACTACAACAACGGAATGTTATTGAAAAATCTGATTAAGCCGTAAGTACTTCTTTTCCTTCGCTGTTTAGAGAGATTCTACAGTGTTTCACGCTATTACCATCATTCAACGACACAATGAAGTTTACAAAGACACATGCATCGGCAATTACAGACAAAAATTTCGATATTGCAATGCGTATTGCAAGGAAAATATCACCGGCTTTGCGAATCTGAGCCGCGTAACTCTTCCAGGAACTACCGAAACCGGGCGAACGAGGAGTCGAGAATCGAGTGATCTGGTGCTATTCGATCTGTGTACGAGTAGTCTGGTGCATTATTGACAAACGGAAATTTAAATGGAATGTTTCTCAGGCTGAAACAAACATTCATTCTGATGCGAAATTGTGAGTCCTTTTTAATGAACTCGCCAACGAAGATTGTGCCGGTTTTGGAGCATCTTCATTGTCTCATTAACTTTCATCGGCGCCGGCGCTGAATGCCCAACAGAAAGACAGGAACAGGCCTGCCTCTTACTTTCGTTCGTAGAAAACAACTGTCATTGCAATGTATTTTTCGTTTCCTGACTCCTATACTAGAATTCGGCTTTCGTCAATTTTAATGCATCATTTGGCGAAGCTCCCATCACGAATTTCTGTAGACAATCGGCGTATTAACTGTAAAAGTGCGGCGGCCAAACTGTCGTCAACGCAATTCGCGATTCCCGATGTTGATGGTGACGTTCCTACACGCTCGCCTGTCACGCTATAGTTCCTGCTTATCTCGGTCGTAACCGACGGAAGTCATTCATTCGTCGTCATTCGTTGCTCACGACAGAATGATGTTTGAGCTGCAAATAACGAGATTTTGAGCATCGGTTATTCGGAGTTGACAACAAACCTCCTTTCGCCTTTTTAACTGCGCAAGAAAACTGCAGCTAATTGTTGGAAACTATTGGTGTCTCTGCGGCGTATTAGTATTGAAAGTCGGCTATTGCTTGTCTGGGCGAAAAAATCGATTTTCTACTAAACAATGCACGAGCTTGATAATGTTATGCAGGAGATCGCGCGCCAACGGTATTTCACGGGAGACTACGTACTGTTCGTTAAATTCGTCAAAAATCTAATTTTCAATACGGCTAAATAAGTGCCAGCTTTTGCCCCGACGAGCGATCACTGTGAAACCGCTTGGCTGGAATTCTCGGCGTCGACTTTCGTGTTGTCGTGGAAGACATCTGTTGTCGAGGTGTCAGCAATACAGTATGTAAATCGCTTCCCCAGCTAATGGCGCATTTACGAGCATCTTTGAAGAAAGCAGTTCAACACCTTCGGCCTTCAAGTTTCATACCATAAATATGTTGCCTTTTCTCTCTGGAAGTCCCCCACTCCGTAGTTTTTACAGAAAATATATTATGAGAACACACAACGCGAGACGTCAAATGTATACCATTGCAGTCAATTAACGCCAAGGAAGATTGTTATAAAATTATTAAATTCAACCAGGTGGTGGTGAAGAAATTATCATGCGTTGATCAATCTTTCCACTTGCCGCTTGAATATATGGTTAAGTACCAATCGTCGGGCCTCATTTAAAGGAATTTGAAGTAACTTAGAAGCACGACCTGATAACTATTATATTTGGAATTTTTAAATTTTAAAAAATTGTTTTTAAATTTTCGTTATTTGGTTATTTTACATAAAAACAGTAAACTGTCTGTGACAATTATCAATTTAACATCACTTTAACATTGAAACTTAATGGAAGGTGCTTGAAAATACTCGCGGTGAACAGAAAGAAAGACCCATTTGTTTTTCTTGGTTATGTTTTGAGTCACGATAATGTCGACGATAAAGTCTTTATAGTGATATGGCATGCAGTATATATATGTTGTGCGGCATCTTCATTGTTGCTAGAACACTGCGAAAAAGTGATACCGACAGGCTGGCATATTCATGGTTATTAATCTTGAAGTTTTTCGGCGTGAAACAATGTTAATTAAGTTCAGGTATTTTAAAATGCAATAACTATAAAGACTATTTTAGGGCATTAAATCGTGTTAAAATAAGTGAATTAAAAGTCATACAATTCGAAGATGCAAATGTGATATCTTTAGTCACAAATAAATCGTTGAACACTATATCATTTGCCGGATCAACACTCGTTTGATATCCATTTCCTCGGTACTAGACGTTGCAGACTGGTGATAACAATCTCATTTTCAAAGTGGCTCAATCATGCATCTCTGTATGACAATATTGGCTCATTTCAGGGTTACGTCACTATTGTCTATTATATGTTCCGTAATGCACATAGAAAAAGTTAATAACACATGCGCTGTTGAATAGCACTCTTTTCTGCTAAATATGATGGCGAAGATGAGGAAAAAGGTCCAATAAGACTAAACTAAACAAACAAGAGCAATACGCTTCGTATTTTCTGTTCTACGAATTTACAGATATTTGAACGCTCTTGCAACTAATCTTAACCCGTAAATATCTAGATATCTGCGCTATGTGTTTGTTCAACATAACTACAACGCTCGGCTCAGCAAACCATGCGCAATGCTGACGCACTCGGTGACGAGGAGCTTATCGTGAAGCAACGAGCGCCTTCGGAAGTAATGCGAGATATCAAGACCGATGAGATATGGAGGCGAAGCGGCGCAGCGAACGGCACGCGGCGGAAACACAACGCGGCGTGCTGCGGAGCACTGGCACTTGGGCGCGAGCAACGCGAGCGCAACGCGAATAACACAGATCACTGGTACTAACACGAACGCGAACTAACTGGCATTCTTGCGAAACAACTGGCGATAACGCAGACTAATTTAACGCAGACTAACGCGGGCAACTTTGCGAACTAACACCATGATAACGCAGACTAACATGTAACGCGATAACGCGAATAACTTTATGTTCAACAGCGTGCTAACTGGGCGCAACTGCAAGCTAACGAAACGCGCAATTGAGCTGAACGCAGATAACGCAGTTTAACGGGCAACGCGGAACAACGTGCGCTGCTGGCTTTAAACGCAGTTCTTACTGAAGATTTAACACTGAAAACAACGCAGAACTAACATAGAACAACTTGCTGAACAACGCATGAACAACGCGGGTGCTAACGAATTCTTGCGAACACAACGCGGGCTGGCATCATAGTAACGCAGATATTTAACGCAGCAACACGTAACACAAGTACAACATAATTTAACCTCTGTAGCTCTTGGCATTCTTGCCAATGTTTTCTGTACCGAGCCGCGAACTGGCATAGCAACACGGGCAACGAATTAACACGAAGACAGCGCCGAACTAACGCAGATAACGCCAGAACTAACATGTTGACAACGAAAACTTTGAGGCTCAGAAGGCAGACGGAGGGCAGCGGCAAATGGAAACAGTGCGATCTGGCTGGGAGCGAAGACTCATTACTGGTGGTTGTGATGAAACTGGTATTCGACGAAGTCGAATAGTACCATAAACTTTGCAAGCCAGCTTGCGAAAATGTATTCTCGATGAAAGTCGTCTGAACTACTGAAGCCCTTGCAATTTGACGCAGTACAACAGAGAAGATAAATGAGTGCTCGAAGTTCCTTCATCGCCATAATGCTCGTGAAGTGACTGATGATATGTTCTTTGTGGTCAATGTTGAAATGTGAACTTTCTATATGAGCAAGATTAACCGCGTTTCTTTAAGTATTCTTACTTGTCGTTAAGTGTGCATGATATATTCGGGAGAACTCTGATTGGTAATCAAATGAAATGTTTTAGTATTTGCGATGGTCCCGGTTAACCTGACCGATGTGTTAAGTGGACCGAAGCAAATGGAAACTATGGTAACATTGTTTCATTTTAATGAAGAAAGACATTCTGTACGTTGCTATAACTTTGCAAATGGAAAATGCATAGCGAATTGTGCTCTTCAAGTCACATTAAGCCGTCATGTGTGGCGCCTGCCGTCGCCTTTGTTTATGGCTTTTTGCAACCATATCTTTTTGTTGAAACAAGCATTTTGACTGGTCCGAAATGTCGAAACACCAGCTTTGTGCTTTGTTTATTAGTCTTACGAGTATGACTGCTCGAAAAGAAAGTGAGGATAACGGGACGGTCGCCAACTAACGTTCCGGCATTCAGACCAACTTACGGCTGCTGTTTGCGTTGTATGCGGAAATTGGCTGCGACATGGTATTAAAACAAGGCTGCACGATATATAACCGAAATACTAACAATTGTATAATTAATGATATTTTCCTTGTAGTGTACTCAATATAATAAGTGCAAAGCAGTATTGAAATGCTTATGTCTTTCGGAAAAAAGAGCTTGCTGTACTGCTACAGCTGTAGTAGCCCAGATGTATTAGCCGTAATATTACGAATGCCATCCCGGTAGAAAAGCACGAGATCACTTCCTGTGACGGCTGGACACTGGCCTAACCGGTCCGGTTAACTCTCCCTACTCAAGTGTTCTTTGATTTTTCGATGAACGCAGATGAAGATGGTCGGCGTCTTATGTTTCAACGAACGATGACATATACCAGCATTTATGCTGTATCGCGCTGAAAGAAGATGACAGCACCATAACGTGGCCACGCTAATTACACTCTGGCTGCTCCGTGAACTCCCTTGAAATTACCCATCATCGTTTCCTTTTTAGCTGTTACAAATGAATATCATGACATCCTAATAGAGCTAACATTGAAATATTTGGTAAATATTTTGAATAAATGTCGTAAAACTGGTACGACATTGGCTTTCGCATGAAAGTAGTTGCTAAATTAAGCGACGAATTAAATATTTTACCTGGATATTCTTGAATCTTCCTCGTAGAAGGGCAGACTGCCAATTCATTATTTTCATTTCTTGCTATTAATATCGAGGTATTTAACTCGTAGCTCGAAAAACGCGAGTGAAGTGGCGTGTGCCCAGCATCATGAGGCGATGAGAAGGTAACGAAGATCGATCGCTGTTCACTACCACCACCGACGCCGCATGCCCCGCACCGCCGGCTTTCGCAACCGCGACTCGGTGATCGACGCGCGCGCTCGACGACGGAGTCCCCAGGCAACCGGCGCTCGCCAAATATAAGCGGTACCTATTTGCACGGGCTCGCCGCCGCCGACGTGCATTCTTATCGCCCAGGGCTCTCTGCATTCCGCAATATGGGCGACTCGTACAGATCTGACGAGGTGGTCTACGTTTGAGTCGAAGGATGGTTATGTCATTTGCATGGCAGGAGAATGAAGTCCCAGTCTGGGTGGCTGTGCTCCACGCCCATTTTACGGTTATCTTTGACTTACGATTTTAAAATTGGTACAACACGTACGAATCATCTACTGCATTCTTATCGCCCAAGGCTTTCTCTCTGCACGTTCCGGCTGTAGGCGACTGCTAACGAATCGTCGTGTGTCTACATTTGATAGAGTCCGAAGATGGTTTATCGTCATACGTAACGGGCGTTGAGAATGTGAAATTCTGCATCTTGAGTTCACATTATCCGCTCATTTACGAGTTATCTTTGACTTTACGATTTTTAAAGTATTTTTATTTTTGCGAATCATGTGAAACAAAAATATTTCTTATCTACGGCATTCTTGTCGGAAATATTTCTTTTGCGAATAAACTCATATTTCGAAGGCTTTTCGTTTAAACACGGTATTGCAATAATTCTTCACAAATAAACTTTTACGATATTAAGGTAACAGCTATTAACGTGTTTATAAAGGCTTTCTCGAGCTCGCAAATCGACTGCAACGCCGTACTCATTTGTGTTTAGATTCTTTATCGGAACGACATTGACGGCAAACGACGGAAACGAAGATGATTCACTCAGGTCGACCAAATGGAAGGTACTTACTACGAGGATTCGTATGGTTCAAAACTCTGATTGCGACATAAGTTCAAATAATTTTTTGTCGTGGTTCCCGTTTTTAATGAATTGAAGACACGTTCACAGCTGCAAAGCATTTTGATCGTCGGTGAAAACATTTAGAGAAAAGGCTTCAACTCACTATAATGGCAAATAATGAACCTAAGCCCATAAACATTTAAAATATGATGCATTATTTAACACTGGAGCGAAAGAACAATGACAATGCTCAGATGACTTGATGGCAGCAAGAATTATGAGCGGTAATCTGTTATTGTATTCATGAAGTTACCACTAGTCATTCACTAGACGTGCATCGACTAGCGAACAGATGATGTTGAGATTCTTTTTCGGGTTTACGATTTCATCTTGTGCTCGATTAAGCGTGCAGAGAAATTTGCCGCGGGCCCTGTCGGCGACAAACAGACATACACGATCGTACTACCTGCTGTCGTTCGTTATTATTCTAATGGTTACGCCAAATCTTGACATTAAGTTAACTGGTATTTTCCGACGTCTTGGTGTCGCACGATATTCAGATGGTCGAAGAAAAAGTATCATTACTGTTCAACGTAAATTAATGTCTGGGCGTGTTTGTATTTTAAACTATGGCAAATGAGGTGACCGCAAATTCATTGAACCCTCGTGGTTGACGACAACGAGCTGGCTCAATGTTCATCACCTCGAGAACCTGCTGAATTCGCTCGAAAGTCTCAACTCCGGCGAGCGGCTGGCGGTTCGCAACTGCGCGGACTGGTTCGTGCCCTGTGACGGATCATCGCTTTCGATCGACGCGCGATCGAACGATTGCGGCGAAATTTTCGAGCCGGACGCGCGCTATCGGCGATCTGCGCGCGGCGACGATAACTCGCTTGGAGCTTCGAGGTGCGGCGCAGTGTCGGCGTTGAGCGAACCGGGCGATCGTAAGGACTGATGAAAAAATTAGTAAAATTAATGAACGATGAAGAAGTTATAAGAACGGAAAATAAACCAGAACTTCCAGAAAATCGTATATTACGCAAGAATAACGATACAATGGTAATGGTATTTATAAAATTCTTAAATTCATAATTATAATGAAACAGACCAATTATGAACGTATGCGGCGAGAATAATTACGCCAACGATAAAATGAGTTCTACTAATTACATTTATTATTCATATTTAAGTCATTTATAGTGCTAACTAAACATTTTGGCGCTATAACTCACCGTAGTATTTGTTTATGTGTGTTATTGATGCTAAACTCTTTTGCTAGCCAACCATTTGGTATATTTCCACTTTTAGCAAACGAACCAGCAATTTATGTTTATTGAAATGATAAACAGCTCGTATCTTCTTTGCTCAGAAATTTTTTCGAGAGATCTCTTACGATTCAGCGATGCCCCGGGACAGGCTGATCGCTCGTGAAAGAACGCGGCGTGCCACGAAGGAGGCTGTCGGGGTTGGCCGCCTGGTTCAGGGCGCTTTACCAACGCTCGTGAGCGCGGATCTGCAGGCGCGCCGCCGCACCTCATCAGGCACGGGCGGGGGCGGGCGAGGACGGCGGTGTCGCGCTGGTCGCGAGCGCCGCGCTGGTCGATGACCGAGAGCGGTAATCCGACCAACTGCACCACGTGCCGCTGGATTCTGCGCGGTCCCCCGAGGCTCTGGCGCCACCGCAGCTCTTGATCGACGGACCAACGACGCGAAGCGCCTCCAGCGCCGACGCCGGCTCGGGCGACTGCATGGTCTCTGATTTCATTCTCGCCGAATGTGGCGCTTATGATCAACCGCGGCTCTCGAGGCTGGTCTCACACGCAGGATGCGGTACCGAACACCTGAAGATGACGGTGATCTCGGCCTTCTGTGAAGAAGAAATCCATTGCAATATTTTGCATCTTGTATCGGCCTGTTCAACCTAGCATAATCTTCTTGGTAACAGTGCACGAAATGTCAGTGGGAATGATTTATTTATTATTTATTGAAGAGACTGCCACCGGCTACTGTTGCTTTCCGGTTTACGTATCGAGACGTTCATCCCACCGCTGACCATGCCTCCGTCCCGGATCTGAACTTGCGCTCTGCTTTCTAGAGGTGCGAATGGTGGAAAGCTGGTTTTCCTTGCGGTCTCCGCTGAGCAAACATTCATGAAACAGGTCGAGAAAACGCACGATCAAGAACAGTGGCCCGATGACTAAGAGATCGACATGTAACGACATACCGACTCATGCAAACGTCGGAAAGGATGTCGAAAAATCGTGAAATGCAATCTTGTCGAACAGACCTACCGTATTTTTGGGGAGAGAAGACACAATTTCGGACGGATATTCCTCGATCTCGCTATTTTTAAAGATAAAAAAAATGACGAGCAAAACACATGAATATTCCGTTGAATATGATGTGATCAGCTATGTGAAAATTTTTTTAAATAATTGAATTAAATTACAAAAAATATTTCCCAATGAAGAGTCATTCGCTAGTTGCCCGCTCTGCTAAAATGTAATCTAGCTTGGTAGACAAAAATGTGATGCATCCTATCTGGATAATCCCGCGTAAATGATGATTCCGGACTTCCATCAGCAACGCAGCTCGTGTTAAACGCGAGAACACGCGCGGCCACGTCTGTGAGCAAAGCTGCGCTCGGCGACGCTGAGCAAGCATAGAGCAGCTGCCATGCGACGCGCTCTCCACTCCCGCTCGGCTCTCCGGCCGCCTGCTTGATACAAGCAGGCCCACTCCGCGGCGCGGGCTTTGAGTCGCGCGACACAACGTTTAACGCATGCCGCGACGCGCTCCCCCAGAACTTCTCGCTCACGCTACAACAACACATGAATAACCTCAGTAGACACGTAATGCATGCACTTAAATAGTAATAAAATGAAACTAGACAATTAAATATTTATTGAGAATTCTGTTGTTTTGATTCTTATAAGAAAGAATAAAGGAATTAAATATTTCGTCAGCATGGGCTTTTTTATCTTTAATATGTTGATTGAAGATGACTTACTCTTTATTTCTTCTAATAAGATTATATATATATATATATGTATATGTATATATATATGTATATATATATATGTATATATTGTTGTCATCTGAAGTCTGTATACTACCCCAAATTACGCCAAACCTCATACGTATTATTATTTAAAGGTCCCATCAGCATCTGGGTGGTAGCGATATTCGTACAACATTATGATACCTGTGTGAAACGAGAATCGTGATGATGAGCTGAAAAGACGAATCCCAATTTCAACCATGCCCGAAGTGAGACTCGAACCGCATTTCGTCTGAGATCACTACGACACTAGCGATCTCGTGCCACCCTCCGCTATATTTTATTACCGCTTTTAGAAGATCATAAATAAACTAAAGTTATCGATAATATATGATACGAAGGATTCCCATAAAACCTAATTCCCAAACATGACCAACCAGCGAACCTGAACGCTAAATCGTCAATTGACGCAACAAACATTCTGACCTAATGACGTGATATTGTGTCTAATTTATGGTCAATAATTATATGATTTACCTAATCAGCAAACAATTGAAAATATTAAGAGAAGCTGCATCTTAACATACAGGAAGACAAACGAAAAGAGTGTGCGACTTTCTATGTGCGGTTTAATGTCGAACGTTTCAAAGAAACCGGTTTGTGCGATTCTAATACGGTAGTGGTGTGTATCGGCTGCGGCACGTGTTAATGACTTGAGGCGAAGGCGAGCATTTGCCTCTTCTCCGAGGAAGCGCGCGCATTCCGCGGCGAATGCGTTCTTGCAGATGGCAGCTGCTTTGCAATTCTGAATCGTGTGCGCCGTGTTGTCACCGTGTGTGGACATTCTACATATTACACGCCATAAGTTCGCGATGTACTGTTCTTCTGGCTAACGACTCCAATGTTCCACGCAAATCTGTCTAGAGAGCTTGCGATATTTTAATACGCATGTGCTATCGGCTGTAAATAACGATTTTAATGTGACGAATGGAAATATGTAATATCGAAAGCAGACGATGTTGTTTCAAAACGAAACACATTAATGCAAAAATCGGCTGTATTTGTGAGAAGAATGTGAGTAACAGTGCCTTGTTGGTAACTGCAGAGATCGCCCAGAACTTGAGGAGTTAGCCACCATTGTCTGAAACCGTCGTCGGCAGGCGCTGCTACGGCTGCAAAGGCGCACTGGTACGTCGACCAACAGCATGAGCGGCGGCGGAAGCGCAGCGGCGGCCCGCCCGGCCAGCGCCAGCTCAGCGGCGGCGGCCGCTCGCGCGGCCCAAGCACGGGCGAGCAGCGCACAGAGGCGGAGGCCAGCACCGGCGGCGGCGCGCCGCCGTAGCCAGCCGTGCCCCCCACACCAGCGGCGGCGCCGCGCCGCCACGCCGCAGATCAGCTGCGGCATCTTCGCCCGTCGGGCGCCGGGCCGTGGGCATGGGCAGCGCGGCGCTGTCGACCGCGGGCTCGCCCTCCGCCACGAGCCCGCACTGGATGCTGCCCAGCCCCGACAAGACGCTCATCAGCCCTTCTTCGCCCTGCCGCAGCAGGCGCCCTACCCGTCGGCCAGCACCAGCCCGCGAATCTACGTACGCACTGCGACGACCGAACCCAGCAGCACGCCAGGCTGCTGGGCATCAGCATCGACAACCTGGCGCTCCAAACGGCCCCCAACTGCGCCAGCTGCGGCGGCGGCGCCGTCACCTTCCATGGCGGACGTGGCGGCGGCCCAGCCCCAGCAGCAGGGCTGGTGTACCGCCAGGCGCCGCTCGTCCCGCCCGAAGTACACGCCGTGGGACGCGCAGGGCGTGAGGGCGGACAGGGCGGCGGCGGGGCCCTCCGGGGCTCGTGCCCAGGCAGGAGCCCTTCTCGGCGCCGCCGCCCGCCCCGCCGCCGCCGCCGCCGGTAACTTGCTCTGGGGGCGGCGCCGCAGACTCGCAACGACAGGCCAGCGGAGGCTCGGGCGGCGCCTCGTCCGTTTTCGCCCGGCTGCCACTGCGGCTGGCCGGTACAACCCTTCCGCGAGCAAGACACCGGATCTCTCGCAAGGTCTGCGATCGCCGTCGCCCAAGCTGGTGCCGGTGGCTGGTGCCCGAACCGGCACCGGCTGCGTTCGCCAGTGCTGAGCGACCTGCGTGTGCGATGGGTGCGACGACGCTGCGATCTGACGGTGACGCGACACGATCCGAATCCGCGCAGACAAGCACCGGTGCCGGATCTGCATGCGCTCCTTTCTGCGGTCCGACTACCTCACCACGCATCCGCACGCACACGGGCGCCGTGCGGTAATGCGGTAACATTTGAAGGCAGCCGCGCCAGTGCTGTCTCGTCGGCGGCGGCGGCGGCGGCGCGGTCGACTCGACGACGACCCGGCGAGGCGGGCCGGAGGCGCAATACCAGGCTGCACCTACACCACCCGCGCACCACCACCGCCGCTGCCAGCACCACGGCGCGGGCGCCAGCCCTGCGGCACCGGCCGGCGAACGCTGGGCTGCCCGTCACCACATCGCTGTGAAGACACGACCTCGCGGCATGGCTAGCACTGTGTTCTCCTCGTTCGTATATGTTTGTAGTATATGAACTCGTATCGTTGATGATTCTCTGGTATGAAGCAGAACAAAATATTGCTTCTGTAAATGTGATAAGCGCAAGCTCGACTGCCAGGCTATTCCTATCAGTCGATTATTCACTTCTTGTTGTCAGTGAAGAAGGAAAATGTGCCGCCATATAATTTAATGTTGTTGTAGCTGTTATTGCTCTTCTTTAAAGTATGAACTCGTTTGAACCTTCTCATCTCTCTCGCACGGCACAACATAAAACACAAAAATCCTGACTTTGTATGTTTCAGTTTGCTAGTCTTACTACGCTTGTGTGTAATCCGTAACTTTCGGTGTTTTAATGCTGGCAAGCAGATGACTTTTAATATAGTGACACAAAATAACAAAATAGCTTTTAATGTTGAATGAGAACAATGCTATAATTACATTTGTAACATTACAAAAATGCTTTTGCAATGTTGCCAAGTAACCAGTGTTTAATTATACGCAACATTCCGTATTAACTGAGTTTTTAAAAAAAACAGATGTATTTTACAAAATGTTGACAAATAGTTATTCTAAATAACTATTTTGTTTTTGACACTCAAATTGAATTTAGATCATTAAACTGAAAATGGCAAATAATTTACTTTAGATACGATAATACACACTTACGTCACTGTTCACAAACAGCTCCACAAACTCGAAGAAAGAAGGCAAATGAAGTCAGAAAGAAAAATCCCGTCTTCAGCCGCATTCCTCAAGCACACAAAAACGCCCGCCCAGGCTGCGAGCCATGCCTTGTTACAAGTCACCACAGAAAAAATAGCAGTAAACTTCCAGCCTTCTGATCTCTAAGGCTCTCCCCACCGCCCTCCTGCCGCCCATACCTTGCAACCACCTCAAGTGGTGCCGTCTGCTGGGTGTTTTCTGTGAAGACTGATAAATAAAGTACGAAGTGAAGATTCTCTTGCCTTTTTTCGTTTAATGTGCTTTCAATTGTTATAGTGGAATAAGCCACTCGAAAAAAAAAATAAAAGTGTACAAATTCAGGCCTAACACTACAACAACAAATAAATCAGTGTATTAAATAAATACGAAGAAATTATAAATAAATCTGTATGTATTGCTAATATAGATATGCCTGTGGTGTAAAATATATTGGGTGAACTACGTCTGACTGCTCTCACATCGGTCACTCCCACAATTGCGTCTGGATCACACTGTGCGAGAAAGAAGGCTATTGGCATGTTCATGTTTCTGAGAACGTATGCTTTGTGCTTGTTGACTTTGTGTCTGGAGTGCCGCCCGCTCACCGCGCCGGCACTCCGTCGACTATCGTCGGGCCGTAACTCCCAAGTGACTTCCGTCGGCAACACTTCCGCACTGATATGATGCGATCCCATGCGCCCGCAAATGTGATTATTGCGGCTGAAGTAAACATTGTGGAAAAACTCACTTTCATAAATCGTATTTATTTGTACATTTTCGTCTCTTTCTCTCATCTCTTCTGGTGATAGCTATTGAAGATGTTTTCCTAGTAAAACTAGTATTTAATCATGTGTTATATTATATCATTGAAAAGAGTCTATTATACTAATTTGAAGGAATATGCAAGCTAGACTAAACTGTGTTCTTTTGACACTAGTCACTTCCTCCTGAAACTGCATTGATAAGAATTCCAAGATAATGTAACACACAAATTCAAGTCATCATAACAATTCTAACTTTGTAGCCAATACACCCAGTCACCTTATGTGTTTCGTTAACTGTGTCTTCAATAACAGCTGTTAACGTGGCACAATTGCTGATAAATTCAAAATCTCGTATAACATTAGATTCTCAGCTTCAGGAAAATAAAAGTAATAATTTCGATGGTCTCGTTGCAAACAAATGTATTGTTCATGGGAACAGTTTATAGAGGATTCTTGGATAATGAACCCTTTTGTTTAAATGATAGTACATCATAAAAATGCGAAATAAAACAAAATTTCTGATTAAGCTGATGAGAATATAAACGAAAGGATAATACAATATAATGACGTTATTTGAACACCATTCTTTAAGTGACTGCATTTCTTTGAACAATCAATGTTTTCAAAACATTTACCATCTTTACGCTGAATACAATATACTAATGTAAGCAAAAGAATATATTAAAATTACTACATATCAAGCATGTATCAACAATTTTATTCCGGAAGAACATATGTCCGATAAATATTATTGCTTTTAAATCGTGGTGTTAATCCTGACCATTTATTATCACATTCATACTCTTTTAAAGAAGAAATCTGGGCTCAACTTTATCATGTCGTCGAGCATGGATATAAAGCACAAGAAAGTAGTATGAACATTTCAATTCCCGATAATTTATTCAATAATTTTAGTTAAGAAGTATTTATTTGAATTTGGAATAGTAAATGGATATACATTGTGCATTTCACATTATAAATCACAATATAAACATATATGCGAATCATTCTAATAATTGAAGGTATGTGAAAAAATCACCGAAGTATATTGTTTAACTGTAATCTTGCAACTTAACCTTACAACCAGTATCACTCTAATTCAAATGTCAGCATCTACATTTCTCTGGCATGTTCATTTTATGATAAATGATTTTATCAAACAATTATAATTATTCTCAAAAGACTTACGTAATGAAAGCAACAATCATCGAAAAAAGAAAATATGAAGCCTGTGCTAAGTCTCACTAAAATTTCAAATATTAACCAACTGAGTGCTACTCTAACATTTCTGAGAGATACAACAATTTTCATTTGTGACTGCAAGTAGATAACAAACAAATTCATGCTGTTGATGAGGATGAAATAACTTTGTTTTGACTTGCATGTCTAAAAACATAAAGAAGAGACGAAACAGAGAGTTTCTTAATGATCCTAAAAGTGTTTTCAATGTTCCTAAGCACCCGATCCCTGTATTCTCCACTCCTTTAAGCTTGAATTAATATTGTTTGTTGAAAGACGACAAACAAGACAAACTGTGGACATTCCAATATCCAACAACGAGCAATATTACGGCAAATCATGATCACAGGCTGTCGGGTGACGCCGCGTCGAGAGGCTGGAGTGCCGACGTTTCGACCGACGTATCGCGGTCCTCTTTACGCCCCTGGCAATACAGCCCTGAAGAAAAAGTTTCGCGATATATCGGTCAGCGCGTCGGCACCCCAACCGCAGACGCGGCGTCTGTGACGGCGCAGATCGGCCACCGTCAGCATGAAGCGTCTTCCGAAGGTGAAATGATGATGCATTTCACAGACGTGACTCAAGGTGCCTGAACAGAAGGATGATGAGCATTCCTGGCAAGCTACATCTTTGAATTTCATGGAATCAGAAAATTATGTACAATTCGAGAAGCTGTGAAAATAATACATATGTTACACTCAAACAACAGACTAGTTCTTACGACTAATAGATTGACAGTGATAACGCTATTTCAGAACATCAAGTTTTAAGAAAGAACGCTCTACTGGAGATTTCTGAAACGACTCCGTGATATTAATTCTGCTGGACGATATTCGAAGAGAGATCTGAAGCTGTGCAAAGACGTGAGACGATCGCTTTCTGAAAGCTTTGCTGACTTGCCATTTATAAGAAAATGGAACATGTCTATTTTTAGTGTGATAAATAGATTGGTATTGCTTCAGAAAGTGATGAATGATAACAAATCACGAATGGAGAAAACGCAATCTATGTTATTAAAAAAGCTGGTTTGAAAATGTCTTATATTTCTGGTTATTACAATGAAGTTCATTTATGAACTGAACCAAAATGTCGTGTGCTTATACATTCAAGAAAGTCACAACAGCTGAGAATTATTAACGACTTTCCGTGGTTCATAACTATTACAATGAAAATTTACATCAGTGTGATCTTAAGGATATATTTTGAAACTTTACATTATTGCACGTTAAGCAACAATTAATGAATGCAACGATATTTAGAAAATAATATTACATACGTATATTGAGATACAGAATATTGTACATATAATGAATGCTGTACGTAAGGACAGAAAACATAATATATAAAGGTTAAATGAAAATATAGAGTGCCTATTGTTTGAGATTGATGAAAGAACGATTTCTTAAAATGGAGGATTTTATCGGCATGGCGTCAACATATTTGTATGGGTATATTTGGGACATTCCATGGGATGATCGTCAAGGCCTCGTTGCAGCTAATCTTTTTTAATGGATTAACACGACCCCAGTGACCTGTTCCCAACAATCGCACCGTAGATGTTGGAAACAAAGAATTTATTATTCAGCCAGACTACTGGTTTAGAATCGGTCTTGACCTCTCCTTCGATATTTGACCGGCATGCTCAAGCTACTTCTCAGTTGGCTGCATTTTATGATTTGTCTTTCTATTGAAGTCAACTATTATGTCGATGGCGTGAACTTTGCTGATCGGGGCTAATTCTATTTCGCTAACAATATGGATCACCAGCTCGAACTAAATGCATCAATATTTGCGAACTGAAGAGGACTGATGTGAATTAATGGCATATGATAATTGGGGAGCTTTTAATGCTGCATTCGCTGCTATACGGATGTGAATATAATAAGGGTAGTATAATAATATGTTGAATATAACAATGAACAACTGTTACTGTTGCTTAACGAGTCAATCGCCATTAAAACGCAATTACTAACGCAGTCTTTGCTGCTAAATATTGAACTAATATGGAAGATACTGCAAAAGATGAATGGGCGGCTTTCGAGTCTATCATTTCCGATGTGTCTTAGCTGTAATAACGTAATGATGCTGATGACTTTGTTAAATATTTCTTGCGAAATGAATCGCATCCAAAACTGCCGGAGTGAGTGAGATAATCACTTGTGAGAAAAATTGTCAGCTACTTGGAATTCGTTGTGACCCATGATGGGTATTTAGAGAAGTTTCTGTATTGTTCCCCGCAGTCGACTTGATAATTTGATCTGATTATTTTCGTAGAAAAATTTTGGATATGACTCAGTATTATTAATGGTTAATATCATTAGAATATGTGTTGTCAGGCTTTGCTTAGATACTTGATGGACAAGTAATCCCTACGCTGTTTAGGGCGAAAGCGCAAAATGCTGCCGATGGCATGAACATGAAGCATCCCGGTATAGTCTGACCCAATATTATGTATTGAGTCAATTACAGTAATTGTTTGACTGCTTTGTTATATAGTATGCATTCTGGTCTGCACTGCCCGGATGATAATACTGTGGAGTCGGAGCAGGCCGTGATAACATTAAGTTTCCATTGAAAAGAATTTTCATATTTTAGTTCAATTCGACAGCAAAATATAATGGTGATTACTGTCTGACAAAATTTGCACAAAAGGTATTATGTGCTGTCCATACTATATTCAGTCTCAGACAACTGGCAATCAAACAACTTCTTCATGGTCACAATGTATCTTGAGAGTTTCTGTCAGGAATTATACCTGTAGGAACTTTCGCGAGCAGCCAATAATTGCTGGACTGTCATTAGGAAGCAATCTTTAACTATAACAATGAAGTCAGCTGAACTAGGCATTTTCAATGATAGTGAAGGTATTTGTATATTGAAAAAACTTTTGATTGTGTCAATAAACTTTTTGTTAGACCAGTATATCTTAACATACAGATTATTTATGATAGTCTGATTCAACTTTGTTATGTTTTTCTTTTTCGACCGGCTTCAAGTTATTTTGTTGGTCTTTGTATCAGCATTAGAAAAATTGACTCAGGCTCAAGAAGGATGATTATTATGCTTTATGAGAGGGGATTAATACTGTGTCATTTGAGGAGCAGTATGGAGTAATTTCTGAATTTGATCTGTATAATTATTGTCTTTGTTAAAATAAGGCAGTCTGATGATAAGCTGAGATGGAAGCTATAACAATCCATTTAGGTAGAAATTTGCTTTCTATTGAATGATTCGAAACGAAGACACTATTTTTAGTGTATCGTTACCTTCTGAACCATTATTTACTGGTGGTAAATTGTTCTTTCTTTATTTGAACATTGACTGGCTGGTGACTTCGAATTAACATTAAAGCAGAAGATGTTATCGTAGAAAAAATATAATCTATGGTTTTTAATCAATCTATTAGTTAACATAGATGGAGATAATTTATAATTTAATCAGGTAATGGTGATTCCCTTTCTAAAACTCAAAATAACAATTTAAATTGCATCCACACCAACTCTTACTAAAGTAATATTGGTGAAATATGACCATTAAAGACTAAATTGAAGCATTTTTGATGTGGCTGTATTGAGATCACATTTAAACGATGAATGTAATAACGATGTGTTTGCACTAAGTAAAATGACACTTATTTCGATATTATTTACTGAAAAAGACTGTGTTTATCTGTATTATATCCAGCTGGTGCAACTAAGTACACATATCTGTTGTTGGCGATACATGACACCAAAATGTATCATTCCTTGATAACAGCTTTGACCAATTAGACTACTCATAATCATCGATATTTACTAACATGCGCTTCGATGATGACTAACTGATCCTGGTCGGGAAAGATCGATATTAACGGCGCCAATGCGTTTCGTTTGTACGCACTGAGCAGTTCGGAGATAAGTACTCGTATTTTGCGAACGATGACTGCTGCTTCCTCCGCTCGGCGATGAGCGTCTGAGAAGGCAATACTTAAACTACTGATGGCACAATCGAAGCATGAAAATTTCGTTGGCACGAATAGAGATTGGTGCTTTCTGTAGTCGATAATACGTTATAACTTTATACCATTATCAAATGGCGAAACTCGGAATCCTTTCAGGTAGTACCTAAAGCGTCTGGCTGTCGTTTGCTGTTGTTGCTTGAAACGACCTGACCGCACGCATGGCACAGGTTTGACTCTGATTTTCAGAGGCTAACATTATTATCAAATGATCTGGTGTCCGGCTTTGTGTACCCGCTCCGCCCACGCTGATCATCGCTCGCGAGTAACAGTGTTGTTGTTTACGATGAATGTCGGTTTCGGCTAATGCCGCGGGCATGATCTTATTTTATGAGATGTCGACTAACTGGAATACGTAACATGCCAACTTTTATATTCACCGGAAAAAGCAGGCTTAACAGCACGCACGCGGCGCGAAATATGTTTGTGTAACAGCCGCCACGCGTAACACAGACCTTGTCCATTTGACGGCAGTGCGACGATTTTCTTCGATTTAAAATCTTGTTTATTGTAGAGATAGTGGTTTCTGTCTTTTAATTTTTCGCCAATTATATTTTTGTTGGTTTCAATCGTTATAAATCTGCTATCGCGAGTTTTGATGAATAACCAAGTTCTTTCCTTCTATTTGTTGAAGCCGATTAGGTAAACTATTTTCGAAAGCAATGTCTCTTTTGTTAGCCTGTCATTCTTTTGATGATGTTTGCTCGCCAGTATCGGCAGATTCTTTAAATGGTGTAATACGTCTGCCTGTATTTTCATGGTAACCGCAGCATCAAACAAGTACTGCAACAGAAGAAATCAGACTTTTTCTCGCTCGTCATGAACTCAGTTTCGCGTAGCCAATCCCCTGCAATGAATTCCCCTGCGTCCCCATCTTATCACCGCTCGCAACCAGGAAACGAAGCAACGCGCGAACACCGGCTGCTCAACGTGATCTCCGGGAGCTCGGAGAAAGCGGCGATCGGCGCGAGAAGTGACGGCGACGATCGGCCGCTCCGGGCGGCGCGCGGCGGTCGCGCGAACGACGGCGCTGCATGGGCGCTGCTGCGGGCTCGCACGCCGCGCCGAAGCTGTGCGGCCGCATTTCGCGCGCTCTGCGCGGGTATGCGGCAGATGAAGAGCGGCCGCGACGGAGCCACAGGCGGCTCGGCTGATTCGAAGTGCCGTTGAAAGTCATTTGTCGCCCGACCGGAAGAAGAGTGATTGAGATGAAGATTCCGTGCGCTACAACTAAAGAACAGGCGGCGAATTTACGCTGTTTACGTATTTTTCCTTAAACATAAGGATGTGAGTAAAGAACACATATTCATTTCTTGTTGTTTGGACCGGGAGCAGCAGCTCGGTGCATCGGCTGATGCTGCAGCGCCTCGCCGGGAGTCTGGGTCCACTCCCCACGGCGGCGAGATTTCACGCTAACTTTCAGCGGGTCGGATTCGTCAGCGCTATTTGGAGGGTAGCGGCCGGCTTCTTCGCGATCACTGCGTCGTTTCTCCGATGGCACGCCGGGCGATGCCGGGCAGAACATCGGGCCGCGCGCGATCTCTCGGCGCACGCGCTACTAACATGCGCTACACTACCTGTCCGGAGACCGGTCGAAGAGCCGTGTCCTGGTGAAACCTCGTTGGCCGACGATGAATCGGCTGAATCTCGCCGTCGAATACCGCGATCTCCCGAAGGAAAAAGCATGCACTACGGGCAATGACAAAACATTGACGTGCCAGCTACGAAAATCCAATCAATCTTGTATTTGAGGTCCGGCAAGATTTCTTATAGTGAATACCTGCATACGATATTGTGCTTCCATGTTGATGATTGGCTAAGAAATTATAATTGCACTATTTTATATTTTACTATTTTTGTTCCTTCATAAATTCCGAGAAGAGCTTTGTAACAAATAACTTTCGGCTTCTTCTGTGTGACATAGAAAGCGATAAATAAGAAATCATTGTCTCACGTCGACTCTGCGAAAAGTCATTCAACAATTTGAACAATAGAAGAGTCTTGCGAAAAATATTCAGAAATAAATCGCAATTTGAAACGACAAAATGTATGTGTTTTAAATGAAAGCATGGTGACGAAAAGCTACATCCTTTAAAGAAATTGGTCTTTTAAGTCGTGCCCTCTAAACTCGAAGGTTGAAAGAACTTTTTCTTGTGTATCACAACATTCTGCAGGCCAACTGAAAAATTGTGTTTATGACACTCGGAAGAACGGCATTCACTGAACGCAATTTGAATTCTGAAAATTATCGCAGAAGATATCCAGCTTGTTCCGATACGGCATACGGCATTCGAAGAAAACTACATACTATGGCCTACCAGATATTTCTGTCTACGACAGGAAACATGGCACTTACAAACTAAGTCGATGGCACCCCAAATCTTAACAACGTGTCGGCAACTATAACAGTAGAGATTACACAAGTGACAAATGAATAAATAAATCTCAAACCTGAAACCAATATATGCTGGTGCTCCAGGAGCTTCCCGTGTCACCTGTATTGACAATCTTTACACATCTGATATCTCTACATCAACACGATGAAAAACAACAATTGCAAATGGTAACATTGTATTGTTCAAACATATCACTTGACGAAATGAAACACATTACAACAGGTCAAATCAAATAGATAACTGGTCAAACAAATGGAAAATTAAATTAAACCCATCTG